>CAWTZC010000431.1:600000-942500 GCA_963919715.1 Microtus obscurus | reverse complement strand
CATGAAGCCAGATTATTTCGTTTGGGTTTTCTAGTCTTTATTTTATTTTAGGGGTATGGGTCTTTTGACGACCTGTGTGCTTACCATATAACTTTAGTTCCTGGGTGCTGAGATTACAGACAGGCACCATCCTGGCCTGGCCTCTGACAGGTTTTTTTTTTTTTTTCAAAGATTGTGGAAACAGACAGAAAGTTTACCAAACACAGAAAAACATTCCTTTGAATCTAGCTAAGCAAGCATCACGAACCGACAGCTCATCCTTACTGACCAGGAATTGCCAGGAGAGTCTGAGAAAGGCAGCCAAGATCCCTTAGATTTTTGCTTTCTGTTTTGTCAGATACCAAAATGTTTCATAAATCTGTTATATATGGAAAAGTGGGGAGGAGGAGAAACATGTTCAAATTCTTCCTGTCTACACATCCTACCTAAATCCAACAACGGCTGTCTACACACTGTAGGAGCTAAGAACTTGGTAGCAAACTAGATGCCTTATCAGCCCCAGTCTGGTGCTAAAGGCCTGGAAGAGGCCCACATAGTTGCTGGTTTTCTACCCTCGTTGGACCACAAGGACCCTGGGGTTTTAATGTCTGAAAAGACAGTCAGCAGTGGTAGATCCGGTCACACTCACCAACCCAGAGGCAATGAAGGCAAGCAAGCAGATCTGTCCTTTTCCCAGACCTCTCAACATCTGGGACTCCTCCTTCCCAAGGTGCTGTTGGCTCTGGAAGCGTCTTCTCCTCAGATGATCCTTCCTGGAAATGCCTCCCAGTTCCTCCCAGGGGCACGTCCCTCGGTTGATTCCAGACCTAACAAACCCTCACTTTAGCCTCCATGAAGAGCTTTGTAGATGCCCCTGTATTTAAGAAGGCTTTATCTGGGCTCATCTTGTGCTATTTGTGTTTAATGTGGGGTTCTCGGAAAAGTTTGCGTGTGGCTGTGATTTGAGTGAGACAAGTTATTTGAGCACTCGGTCTGGAGTTGGTGGGCCTGTTTGGTAAAGTTATGGGACCGTTAGGAAGTGGAACTTTGCTGGGAAAAGGATGTCACTGGGGGTGATATTTAGATATTTATTAACCTTGCCCCACTTCCTGTCCTCTCTGTGTTTGCTGTGTGTGGATGAAATGAGATCAGTCTGCTTCCTGAACGACTCCGTGCTCTGGCCATCATGCTGCCACGCCTAGCAAAAAAACAAACCAACAAGCAAAATAGCACATCTTAATGTTTGTAAGAGAAAGTTCTACACAGCATCTCAGGTGCCATTTACTGTAAAGGTGATTCCTGGCCTTCGTTGTTTTCTGCAACAGTGGAGCTGGCTGGTCTGCCTGCCTTCTCTCCTCGCCTGTCCTTTCTCTACACTGGCATTAGGATTTATTCTAAAAGCATATGTTTGAGCAGGGTCATTATTTTCAGTTCCCATGTCCTTTGTAACTGGACCTGACCCCTGTTCCTTCTGGAATTTATTCACATCAGACAGCTTCATATATGGAAGATAATATTTTTTGAGATTTTATTTTTATTTGTGTATGTGTGTTAAGATTTAATGGCTTTGTTTTGTGAGAATGTCTGCTTCTCTGTAACGTGCACCATGTGTGCAGAGACACCAGAGGAGGACGGAAGAACTGGAATTAGAGAGGCTGTGCTAGGAATTGAACCTGGGTCCTCCGGAAGAGTAGTGTGTTCTCTTAATCACTGAGCCATCTCTACAACCTCTACATATGTGTGCATGTGTGTATGTGCCACACGTATGTGGGTGGCTGTGGAGGCCAAAGGGGAGTGTTGGATCCTGGAAGCTGGAGTCGGAGGTGGTTATGAGCTACCTGACATGGGTGCTGAGAACCCAGTTCATATCTTCAACAAGAGCAGCAAGTGCCCTTCAACTCTAAATGTTCTCTTCAGCCTTTGGTATGCGTATTTTCACACTTCAGTGTCTCAACTCTGCCCCTCCAGTATACGCCTTTGCATACGTCTCCACTTGTTCAAATGCTCTTTGCTTGCTTGCTTCCATGCTTCTTTATTTGTTTCCAGTCCTGGGGATCAAATAAGGCCAGAACTCCCCTACTGAGCTTATGTCCTCGATATGCAAAAGTTTGAGACAGGTCTAGCCTCAACTCACACTGGCCCAGGCTGGCCTTAAACTCAAAGTCCTCTTAGCTCTGCCTCTTAAATCCTGGGATTACAGCTATACACCAATACACCCAGTTCTAAAATGCTTTCTAAGACCTGGGAAAGGGTGGAGAGGCAGCTCAGCAGTTAACAGCATTTGCTGCTCTCCCAGAGGACCTGACCTGAGTTTAACTCCCAGAACCCACATCTGGCAGCTCACAACTACCTATAAATCCAGCTCCCGGGGATCCAGCGCCCTCTTCTGGCCCCCAAGAGTACTTCACATATACAGCATATTCTCATGTAGACGTACACACATATACATAGTTTTATTTTAAAGACTTAGAGCGAATGAGAACAGCTCTTTGAAAATTTCTTTAAACCAAAATCAGAATTAAGTTAATTTTTTACATTCCTCATTCTTTTCATAAACAAATAATGATTGATCACATTGGTGAGATGAGAAAGTCTTTCCATTTTCATGGAATTTAGAATTGAGATAGTAAGAATAGTAAGAAAGTGTAGCCAGGCAGTGATGCTCCACACCTTTAATACTAGCACTTAGGAGGTAGAGGCGGTCATATCTCTAAGAGTTCAAGGCCAATCTGGTCTACAGAGCAAGGTCCAGGACAGTCAGGGCTACTCAGAGAAACCTTGTCTCAAAAAACAAAACAAACAAAACCAAAAAGAATATAGAAAGTATAATAATTTTGTCTTTTTCTGACTTATTTATTTTGAATGATGTGTATATGATTGTATTTGTGTGTGTATAGGTATGTGAATGTAAGTTCAAGGCCAGCCTAGTCTACAGAGTTAGCTCTGGGTCTACCAAGGGTACAGAGACCACACACACACACACACACACACACACACACACACTACAAAGAAGGAAATGAAGAAAGGAGGAAGAGAGGGAAGGAGTGATGGAGGGAGAGAGAGAGAGAGAGAGAGAGAGAGAGAGAGAGAGAGAGAGAATATCACACTCTCACTCAGGTTGCTGCAGAGCTGGGCTGGCTAGGCAGTAAGGGACAAGCCTTGGTGGAAGACCGGGTGCAATATTGAAGCCGTCAGGTCCTGCACTGAGGTAGAAATTGATGGTTGGTGAAAAGGGAGGAGGAAATGTCAAGGTTTCAGTCCTGAGCAGGATGAGTTGGAGAAATCTCCATGGAGTTAGGTTGACAGGAAAACTGTGAGTCTGAGGTAAGAGACTGGGCCTAGAGAAAAAGTGTCTCAACCACCAATGTGCTGTGATGTAAGTGGAAATTCCTAAACAGAGCGTAAAGTCGGGAGAAAAAAAATCCCTTGAGACACCATTATTTAACAACAGACAGAGAGGAAAAAATGGGTTGAAGAGATTGCTTAGTGGGTAAAGCACTTGCTGGGCAGATATGAGAACTTGAATCCTTAGGACCTGATCAAAAGCAGAGTACAAAGATGGGCAGTGGTGGCACATGCTTTAAATCCCAGCACTTGGGAGGCAGAGGCAGGCGGATCTCTGTGAGTTCAAGGTCAGCCTACTCTATAGAGTGAGTTCCAGGACAGCCGAGGTTACACAGAGAAAACCCTGTCTCAAAAAACCAAGACCAAACAAACAAAGCGGGGTACAGCAGACGTAGAACTGCAACCTGAAGTTTAGCTATTAGTGCACACATTGTTCAGAAGCAAAGAGACCTGTCTCTCACACTCAGAAACACATATGCACACATCACACACACAAGACAAGCACATACATGTATACACATACATACAAGAACAGAATAAAAGAAAACAACAAGAAATTCTGACAAAGGCAGATGCAGACAGGAGGCCATTTCTATGCCATTGTGTGCATGAGGAGTGTAGGGTGACGTGTGGTACGTGTGTGTGTGTGTGTGTGTTGTGTGGCACATGCATTCCCATGCATAAACAAAGCAGCATGCTGCGTATCTCACCGTGAGACAGGGCCTCTCACTGGATGGGAAGCTCACCACTGTCACTAGGCTGACCTTGGGATCCACCACTGTCACTAGGCTGACCTTGGGATCCACCACTGTCACTAGGCTGACCTTGGGATCCACCTCTCTTCCTTCCCAAAGCTGGAGCTGCAGGCACCCACAGGCAGGCTGGCTTTTTACATAGGTACTAGAGATTTTAACTCAGGTCCTTGTGGAAGCAGAGCAAGTGCTTTAACCTGCTGAGTCATCTTCCCTGCCTCCTCCTCCTCCTCCTCCTCCTCCTCCTCCTCCTCCTCCTCCTCTTCCTCCTCCTCCTCCTTCTTCTCCTCCTCCTCCTCCTCTTCCTCCTTCTTCATCTTCATCATCATCCATTGGGTCCTTCTATATCCCAGGTTGACCTCAAACTCTATGTATGTAAAAGTAACCTTGAACTTCTGATCCCTCCCAAGTAGCAGGGTTAAGGACACATTATCACATTTAGATTACAAAGTGATCGGGCTCAAACCCAGAACTTCAAGCATGCTAGCCAAGCTCTTTACCAATCAAGCTACATCCTCAGGCCTCCTTTTGATATAATAATAATTCTAGTATTATTGATTTGCATGAATATTTGGAAACCTTTATTGAAAGTGTAGTCGGTCTTTAACTTTTGAGCAGAGGATATACATAGATATTCCTAAATGTCTGCTTAGGGATATTTAACAGATTCCATGCCCAGACAAACGCACAGATGGTCAGCCCTCCAGGGATTCCATCCCCCGACAAGCGCACAGATGGTCAGCCCTGTAGGGGTTATGATGATGGGAGGGAGAGGAAACCATCGTTTGGTCTTCATATATCGGACAGTATGAGCTGGGCTGGAGAAACAGCTCCACGTTCTCTTCCAGAGAATCCGAGTTTGGTTCCCAGCACCCACGACGGCCTCTGTGGGTCTTGATCGGGTTCACTTTCTCTGCCAGTTAAAGAATTATAAGGCAAGAAAAGAAGTCTCTCAAGTGGGACACAGCAGTAGAGAAATCTCAACTATGAACTAAGAAAATGGGAGCAGACAGTGTCAGTTGAAGAAAGGTGTTTGTCGGGGGTTGAGAAGACACACATGTTTCAGACACACAAAGAAAAAGACCTTCTGCGAAATAGAGAGGACACCCAAGGAGCAAAAAAACAAACAAAAACCCAGTCTCTTCTACAGGGCTAGGGTCTCTGAAATCTCTAAAGAGTGTCCCTCCCCTAATGGGCTGATCAGTTCGAGGAAAGATGAAAGACAGAATAGTCAGCTGGCCCATGACTGTTGTGTACAGTCCGTCAGCGAGGGCCGGAAGGGCCAGCCGTCTTGGGAGTCGGCCACCTCTTACCTAGCATGGCCTCTCGCTGTGTCTGCCCACCAGAGAATCTAATTCCTGCTCTCCCAGTGCACGCCCCATTCCCTCACACAGACACATAACTAAAATACAAATAAAATATTAAAAATAGCGTGCGCTGGTATTCCTGGGCATAAGGTAGAGTTTTACCTGAGAAGGAACTTGAGAGTGGGCGTCTCTCTTTGACGCTCTCTGCGGCTCCTTCCATGGCAGAGGAGATGCAGGGATCCGAGTCCCTCTATCTCAGCTCACTGTCTTCTTCCTCAAACTTTGGGAAAGGAAGGAATTTTCTGAGAGCTCTGCTCTGACCTTCCTGAACATGTGTGTCAAAGCTTCCTTGACTCGATCGTTGCGCAAGGCGTAGATCACCGGGTTCAGCAGGGGCGTCACAAACGTGGTTATCACAGTCACTGACCAGTTAGCGTCCACGGAGCCGCTCTGGGACGGCCGCACATAGAGAAAAATTGCACTGCCGTAGAAGAGGGTGACCACCATCAGATGCGAGCTGCAGGTGGAGAAGGCCTTCTGCCGGCCCGAAGCGGAAGGAATCCGCAGGACAGCCAGGACTATTCGGCCATAGGACGCGGCGGTGATGGCGAGGGAGGACACAATGACCAGAAAGGCCAGAGCAAAGTCGGCCTCCTCCAGTTTCGTGGTGTTGGCACACGCCAGGTGCAGCAATGGGCCACTGTCACAGAAGAAATGCTGCACCACAGCACCCTGTCTGCAAAAAGGAAGCAAGGCCACGGCCACCGTGGGGCCGAGCACCGGGAGGAGTCCCCCTACCCAGCAGGCCAGGGCTACACGAACGCACACGGCTCCACTCATGAGCAAGGGGTAGTGCAGAGGACGGCAGATGGCCAGGTAGCGGTCCACAGACATGACCGCCAACAGCAGGAACTCGGAGGCCCCAAGAAAGAAGTAAAAATAAAACTGAGCGATGCAGGCGGCAAAAGATATGGTGTGTTGTTTCGAGAGGAAATTGCTCAGCATCTTAGGGATGATGACAGACGTGATCAGAATCTCGAGGCAGGATAAGTTACTCAGGAAGAAATACATGGGTGTCTGCAGACGCTGATCGGCGCCCACCGCCCCCACAATCAGCACGTTGCCTGTTAGGGTCAGCAGGTAAATTATAAAGAACACAGAGAACAGTTCCACGCCTGTGCTGTTCAGGTTCGGGAAGCCAGCCAGGACAAACTCTGTAGTCCCGTCGCTGTGGTTCCCACGTGGAGCCATTGTGATCTCTCCCACCTGTAAGACAATATGAACGTGGTCGTGATGGAGGCACGCATCCTGAAACCCAAGGTCGTTATCTGATTACAGAGCAGGAGAAATTTCCCCTAAAAGGCAGCTCCCGCTTAAGAAACTGTCAGGAATCTGTACCTCCACGAGTCTCATTCTCAAATCTTGACGGATGGTTCTCTGTGGTGAAGAGAAAACTCTCTCTGAACGTTTGCATTGGGTGAAAATATGATTCTGGGAAGAAAGAGAGCTGCAGCTGACGCCTGCCTTTGAAGTCTTCTGTCTCTACTCACTGGGCTAAGAACACTGGGTTCCTCGGTCGCATTATTTATTTATTTATTTATTTTGGTAAGAAGCAAGTGAAATAACAGGACACGGGATTCAAAAGAGTTTCCCATGCCAACCTAACAAATGAAGTGGATGAGAGTCAAAATTAGGCCTGGCTTGCCACCACGTTGGAAAGATGATCAAGGAATGGAGCCCTTGTTTGCATTTCAATTACCTAACTAAACAATTAGCAGCAGAAGCCGGGCCATTTTATACACCAATTTTCCCTTTTATGAAGAATTTTCATAAGGAACGAAGAATTTAACCAAACTCAGATTTCCACAAAATGCTTGCATTTCTGAAGCAGGTTGTACTATGTGAAGAGAGGACACGATAGTAAACCGCATTAATTCCTGCAGTTAGTCTGCTGCCTTCAAGCTCAGTGCTTGTTAATATGAATATGAGTTCATGAACGCTTCTTTCCCTTCTGAACCACAGTCCACAGCGTTTCCAAAACCAGCTCCACTGGACTGTCAGAAACAGAGCCACAAATTCCTGGCTTTAATTAATTAAATTGGAAACGGAGTTGATTTAAGTCCTTCCAGTCCCACCAACTAAAAAATAAAAATAGCCAACATGTGGTATTCTGAAGTCTCTGTTAAAAAAGATAAGAAACACGGAAGAAAAAAACTAATTAAAAACTCTCAGTAGCAAAACATCAGAAATAATTTTAAAAACATTGATTCTTCTCCAGCCGCGCCATTCTGAACACACCCAACCATCCAATGCCCAGCCACACTTAGGACTCCTAACCCTCGACTCTCTTCTCCTTCCTCACCTCTGTGTGCGTGGGAAACGCTGGTACCTTCTGTCTAGGACAGAGCAGCTTCGTGACCTTAGGGGCTCACCCAGTGTCAGACCTCCCTCCAGCTTTTACAGAAATCGCATTGTGTAGGTCAGGGCTGCCGCGTTACCTGTGCTTTCGTCTGTGCCACGTCCTGGCCTCGGCGACTCAGAGACAGGCCACATTGCTGGTGGTAAAACAGCAAAGTTGGGCTTGTGACAGGAGGAGATGCTGCTGTGTGTAGAATGCTAAGAAGGACATCAAAACTGAACCTCAGTGGGGGAAGTAGTACTCTTAAGAAAGACACACCAGAAATCAACAGTGTCAAATGAGACTTGAGGGGAGAGAGGCATTTCCACAGAAGCAATGCATTTGACCTAAGAACAGAAAGTAAGTTTGGCACTGGGTATCTAAAGCAGACCTATTCTCGGGCCTCTGTCATTCCCTGGAAGTCACTTTCTGGCCTAAGCCAGTCTTTATCTGAAGTGACTCACCGGCTCCCAAATGCCATTGATATCTTCATAAGTGTAGGACCCTGAAATATTGATCTTTCCCAGTTTATGGCTCAGTGTCCCCTCCACCCTTTGGTTTATCCACATTCTGACTGTGATGCTGACAGTAACCTGGTGTCCTCGGAGTTCCAAGGGATGGGTGCTGCACTTGGGAAAACAAAGGGAATTGGGTAGCCTCTCCCCTTGGGCTTCCACCCTGGAGTAATCTCTGGTGCTGATCTGCTGTCTGGTGAGCACAGGGCTTTCTGACCCTGATGAGGTGCTACACTGTTCCTTCACAGGCTTTCTTTGATTGATTGCTTGTTTCTTGAGACAGCATCTCACTAAACAGGCCTGCACTTGCTGTGTAAACCAGGCTGGCTTTGAACTCAGAGACGGGTCTGCCTCTGTCTCCTGAGAGATATGGTTAAAGGCATAAACCACCATTCCTGGATATACTTCTACAACACAACCAGGGCTCTCGGCCGAGCTGGTTCAAGGCATGAGAATGACAGCTGTCTCAGCGCTCTAAAGTGTCACTACTGGGCAGTGGCTGGACGGCAAGGGGTGTACGCAGAGGGTCACTTTTACACTGAGAATACAACACACTTACCAATAGCTGTTTTCATCTCTAGTGGTTGAAAAGTACTATCTTCCTTTCCTTGTCTTGCTGATGGATTTCAGGTAGAGAGTCTCCATTTTCTGCTGTTAGACCCCATTCTTCCTGGCCCCTGGTTTTAGACTGAATTCAGGGAAGAGCCCTGGAGCCCTCTGATAGATCTCTGTACTGAAAGGTAGGATCCTCTATGAGCCATTTCGGCTTCTGGTCAGGAAACAAGACTTGATCCAGACGTGAGGAGCTTACCAAAGGAAAGGGGAGAGGGTGAGGGTGCAAACATGGCCCAAGGGGCTCAGGAGAAATTTGTACTTCCGAGGCAATCCTAGACTCTGCCTGGTAAATCTGGAAAGGGACAAGAAATGCTTTCTCAATGAAAGCCGTCAACTGTCCCGCCAGCAGCCGCGAAAGCAGCATTAACTGTGGAAGTGAGGGAAATCACGGCATCTGCCCACATCAACTGCCTCTCTCTTCGTGACACTTGGGGAGAAACGTGTAACCCCAGTAACACAGACATCATCTCTTCACCCTGAGGACTTAAAATGATAGTCTGCATCTTTCCCTTGGGTTCTATGGCAGAAAATAATGGAGGCCCAAGGGTGTGATAAGATAGTAAGACTCTCTATACCGTCTCTCTTCTGTTGCTTCTCCCCGCCATATTCTTTATATCCTACCAAACATACCACATGTGACCCCACACACCCTAAACACTGCCAGGGATCCCGGATCTCTGTGTTTCCATCATATGCTCCTTACTGGAGACTCCACTCAGGTTCAAACCTCAGTTCCCTCAGTTGTCCTGCCTTCCCATCTTCCTGACCAGTTCTCACACCTTCCCTCCAGCCTGCTAAATCGTGACTTCTTTGTCTTGGCCTATCTTCTACTCTCTTAATAACCAGTGTGCCAAGAGTTTGCCTTTGCATTCTGGCACGAGCCTCACTGCTTAAACCCAGCAAGCGTGCTAAGCTGCTCTGAAGCCCAGACTGGAAGAGTAGCTGCTCTTCTGAAACAAATGTGATTTGGGTTTTGATTCAGCTTTCTCGGGTCAGCTTGACTGAATGCATCCTTTCTGGACATAATGCTTCTGAGAGCATGGGAGACAGCCATAATTGAGCCAGCCTGGAGGAAGGGAGCAGCCATCAGTAGACTGTGAGGGAAGGAGCCGGGGCGGGCTGGAGGACTGGAGAGCTGCCACACCAAGTCAGAGAAAGCTAGAGGGAAGGACGCATCTGTACAAAACTTTACCCCTTTGCTGAAACAGAACCTAGTGCTCATGCATGTAATCCCAACACTTGGGAGGACTGCCATAAATCTGAGGCCAGCTTGGGATATATAATAAGATCCTGCCTCAAAACAAAACCTCTTGGTTGAACTATAATACTTAAAGTTACTGAAAAAAAGAAAAAAGAATGAGGTGAGATTTTTTTTTAATTACAGAACTAGTTTTTCAAAATTTAAATTTTTGGCTAGCATACAGAAAAATTGGTTTCTTTGAGATGCTTTCATAATACATATTATTATTATTTTAAAAAATTTATTTATTCATTATGTATACAGTGCTCTGCCTGCAGGCCAGAAGAGGGCACCAGATCTCATTACAGGTGGTAGTGAGCCACCATGTGGTTGCTGGGGATTGAACTCAGGACCTCTGGAAGAGCAGCCAGTGCTTTTAACAGCTGTGCCATATCTCCTACAGCCCCTAATACTGATGATGATGATGATGATGATGATGATGATGATGATGATGTTAATTTGCCCTCCTACCCTTCCTCATGTCCCTTCTCAGTTTCTTGTGAATGGATCCCCTTCCACACTCTGATTTCATGGCACACACATCCTATTATCCTCTCTTGTTCCCTCTCTTTAGCTTTTTCTATAGTCGCTTCCCATCTCCATAGCCTACATACATACATACACAACGTATTGTACAATGTCTGTATACATTTAAATCTAGACACTTCCTATCTCCATAGCCTACATAACACATAAACAATACGTATTGTACAATGTGTGTATAAATTTAAATCTAGAACATGCATATGAAATAAAACTTATTTGTCTTCTGAGTTTGGCATCTTTCCATCTTTTTCTATTAATGTCATAATTTCATTCAAATTTTACAGCTGGAGATGACTCCATTGTGTGTATTTACCCAAGTGCCCCTTTTCTGTTTGTCTGTTGATTGCTGTTTGACGCCATTTCTTAGTTGTTACGAATACAGCAGCAATGAACGCAGGTGTGCAAGGATCTCTGTGGCCTGCTGACTTAGACTCCTTGGGTATGGCTGGATTATATGGGGGTCGTTAGTACTTTGGAGAGTCTCCATATTTATTTTCATATAGGTTGTATCGGTTTATACTCTTACCAAGAGTAAATGAAGATTCCTTTCTTCCCGTGTCCTGGCTAGTATTTGTTGTCCTTTATCTGGTTGGTGATTCCAACTGAAGTGAAGTAGAATCTTGAAGCAATTTTAATTTTTTTCATGATGGCTAGGGATATTAAACATTTTGAAATCTTTATTAGCCATTTGTATTTCATTTCCTTGGAGAGCTACCTACTCAGTCCATTAGCTTATGTATTAGTTATATGATTTTTGGTATTTAACTTTTGGGTTCTGTATAGTTTTCAAACATTGATCTCCTGTCAGACATAGTAAAGATTTTATTTTTTTCCATTCAGCAGGCTGGGTCCTCTCTCCAGTACCTGCATCCTTTGCGGCACTGAAGATCTTATACAATCTTGTTTGTCAGTTCTTAAGATTATTTCCTGTACAATTAGAATCTTTTCCAGGAAGTCCTTATCTATTCTTGAAGAGTTTTTCCTGTTTTCTCTAGCAATCTCAAAGTTTCAAATCTAATCCTAAGGCATTTCATCCATTTTGAATGAGTTTTTCTTCAGGGTAGGAGGGTGGCTTCATTCTTTTACATGCAGACATGCATGCAGACATGCGATTTTTCTAGAGCTATTTTCTGGAGAGACTTTTTGTACCAGAACATGTTTATGATGCCTTTGTTAAGGATTAAGTATTAAAATTACAGAGCTACTTGCATGAAAATGGCTTTGGTACTCAGGTAATAATACCTAGCTGATCATATAACAGTAGAACATACTAGAAAAATGCTTTCTTATTATTGTGATGTTTATATGCTTATGATATTTTAGATCTTACCTTTAAGGTACATGCACATAGTCCAAAAACAAAGCTACAACAATGTATAGGCTAACAGCACAAGGTACAGCTCACTGTACTAATGACGTGTGCAAACCCACTGTGTAGAAACTACTTCTGCTCCCTCCTGTGTCCACACCCACTCATTCCCCATCATCCAATCAGCCATTTCCATTATTTTTGTGTGGATTCTTCTATTTTTTCTGATACATGACAGCAAAAGGCAAAAATGTTCCTGTGTTTACTCATGATTCTCAGAGTCTGTGCTGTGTCTTTTGTTTTGGAGCCTGTCCTGGAACTAGCTCTTCTAGACCAAGCTGGCCTCGAACTCACAGAGATCCGCCTGCCTCTGCCTCCCGAGTGCTGGGATTAAAGGCGTGCGCCACCACCACCTGGCTGTGTCTTTGCTTTTGAGATATCCTGCAAAGTCTCCCTTCTCTGGACACTGAAAACAGGTGGGGAATGTTTTAACTCAGATTATTAATGTGAAAAATCTATTCGTTACTTTATGTCTTTCTGGAACAAAATATCTAACCAAAGCACCTGAGGGAAGAAAGGGATTGTTTTGGCTCCCATCACGGTCAGGACAGCATGGTGGTTAACGTCGGCAAGATCTCACCCGGTAGCCCTGGCCTGAACTCACTATCTTAGAACCCTGCTGCCGCTACTTACCAAGTGTTGGGACTAAAGGCCTGCACCACCAAACCTGGCTCCCTTTTCCCCCTCCGGTTTAGGACCCTAGACCAAGGAATGATGCCACCCACATTTAGGGTGGGCCTTCCCACATCAATTAACTCAACCTAGAAACTTCTTTGCAAATATGTCCAGAGACTGGTTTTCCCAATGATCAAGCCCCATCCAGGTGACAATCAAGTTTAGCCATCACAATGAATCTATTGTTCTAAATGAGCTGCAATCTTCTTGAAATAAACTTAGGTTCTAACCCTTGCTTATTGGGTTCCCCCTCAGTTTTCCTCATTTGCAACAACTATTGCTATAAACTACATAAAAACTAGTTATGAAAATTCACACATCTGGACTTTTCTTCAAAATCAAATGGGAATTATAAATAAAACTGGCTTGGCCATGAATTGGTGATCTGTGGAACTACATGTTGGTAGTACCATGATTCATTATACTAGTCTAGCTAGTTTTAGTATGCTTCAAAATCTCACAATAAGAAGCCTTAAAAATGTGAGGTAGTGGAGACAGGCAGGCAGCTCAGCTGGTGAAATGCTTGTTTTGCAAGCATGAGACCTGAGCTTAGAGCCCCTAGACCTACATAAAAGCTGAGTGTGGTGGCATTTGCCTCGTGTGGGAAGGAAAGAACAGGAGAGATCCTGGAGGCGGCCAGCCAGCTGGTCTTACAGAACGAGTGGGCTCCACATTCGGTGAGAAACCTTAGAAAGTAGGCAGAGAGGGATAGAGGAAGAAACCAGGCACAAGCTTCTGACTGCCACAAACATACATGAGCTCCTCACAGTCCTGACATCACGCCTTCCCCACTATGAAGGGCTGCACCTTCAGACTGTGAGCCAAAATAATAAACCTCCATTCCTTAAGTTGCTCCAGAGATGGCAGGAAGTAACTAAGGTGTGTTCCACGTACGGATTACCTCTGTTTGAGCTTTTCCCATCTGCTCTGCTCTAGGTACCTCTCTGGGGCTGTGATAACACTGTGACCAAAGCAACTTCAGGAGGAGTTGTTTGGGCTGACGGGGTGACAGGAGTCTGTCGTGGGGGGAGGCACGGCAGCATGGCCAGCATAGCTTCAGGATCAGGAAGCCAAGAATTCCAATGGTAAGGAGGAACCAGAGAGAGGGAACTGGAAATGGCGTGAGGCTTTTAATCTCAAAGCCTGTCCTCCAGTGACGTACTTTCTCCAGTAAGGTTCACCACGTATCCTTCCCTCGCCCCTCCCCACCCCCGCCCCTGCAACAGAGCCACCCCCTAGAGTGTTGAAATACCCAAGCCCATGGGGAAATTTCTCACAGAGACCATCTCGGGCTCTAAATGCAGAGAGGGGAGGATGGGGATGAGTAAGCACATAATAGTGGCAATCCGAGAGATGACTGAGTTTGGAGAAACAAAGTATCTCCTTGGTTAAAAACTATTGTCAGAAATACCTCCCTATAGATAGAAACTAATTCTGCAGAATTAACCAATCGGTCTCTGGGGAATGTCAAATACCATGGGGTTTTACAGATCCCAGGAAATGCAAACTGATAATGAACTCCTAAGGGAATTCAGGTTTATCAGAAGTAACCTGCTTCTGGGTCCAGACAGTGTGGAGGCAAGGTAGAAATTGAAGAAGACAGAGAATCTCGGTTAGCAAGCAGAGATTGCATTAGAATAATGGTGGGAACACAGAAGTTTCCTTTTCATTATGACAGATTCCTTAAAATTAATTATTTTTCTTTTGTCCTATTAAAGTTTTAACAACATAGAAAGCAAGAAGAAAAAACGTTTTCACAAAACGATACGACAGAAGTTTAGCTCTGTGCAGGCTGCTGTAGCAAGCTGCCAAGAACCAGGCAGGCTGGAGGTAGAAGCCAGTGGCCCTGCACTTGACTAGCAAAGATGACTCCAGTCTTGGCCCACAGCACTGTGGAAACAAACAAACACGACATTTATTTTCTCAATATTGAAGACAGAAGCTGGGAGCCAGGGTCATAGCAGTGAGGCACTCAGTGTTTAGAGGAGTTTTTTTCTGGCTTTCTTGCCCTCATCTGAGGAGAGCCTGCTGTCTCTGCCGCCATCTTACACAGGCGCTAATTCCATTGATGAGTGTTCTACCCTGTGCTAGTCAGCTTTCTGTCACTGTGACAGAAATCTAAGATAAGCAACTTCCAAAGATGTTATATCAGGTGTGGGTTCACGGGGTCTGTGGATCGATGGCGCGGGGGTGGGAGGCATTCTGAGAGTGGTCTTAGCCTTCTCCAGCTGCAGAGGATCAGCCTCTGGGAACTGTTTCACTGTAGCTTAGCAAAGGGCTTTTTTATTGTTACCCAATTCACACCTTTAGCAAGCCAGTTTCTGTACACCAAGACCTCTAATCTAAAGTCTCCGAAGGGACGATGCCACAAACAAATTCTCAGTTAGGAGACAGCTTGGTTTGCTGAGTTCTTCCCCAACCGAGTTTTGCACAGGCTTGTCACCTTTAAAGGAAACCCATTCAAGGTTTATATATTTCAAATAGAAGGTAACGGAATCAAAAGTAGCAGTCACATAAGGCAGACCAAAGCTAGGTGCTAACATTTCCAGAATCAAACCAGCTTCAGAAATCTGCAGGAAGTCCCATAGGAAAAAAAAAAAAAAAAAAAAAACCAACAACAACAACAAAAAAAACCCTCTTCATTTAGCTCACAAGTGTTTTGTTTGTTTGATTTTAGACCAGTCTGGCTTCAAGTTCACTGCCTCTGCCTCCTGAGTGCTGCTGTTCAAGGTGAGCACCTCCATGGTGTTGAGGATTAAAGCAAGGAACGTGTACATGCCAGGCTATCGTAATACAACTGCTGTTTTGATATATTCTCCTGTTCACCAGAGATGTGTGATCTCACAGCTAGCTTCCAAGTTAGAGATCTCGCTAACAAGGGGTAGAGCATCCAATTATAACCCAAATAAATCATCCTGATTTTTAAGTTCATTGTTGTGTTAACAAGCTTTCAGGTGCCGCCACAAAATAACTGAAACAAACAACATTTTTAAAAAGTTTATTTTGGTTCTTGGTTTCAGAGGTTTTCAGTTCATGGTCAAATAACTCTGTTATTTTATAAGGGATATTGAATACCTCACAATTATTTTTTAATTAAAATATAATTACAGCCGGGCGGTGGTGGCGCACGCCTTTAATCCCAGCACTTGGGAGGCAGAGGCAGGCAGATCTCTGTGAGTTCGAGACCAGCCTGGTCTACAGAGCTAGTTCCAGGACAGGCTCCAAAGCCACAGAGAAACCCTGTCTCGAAAAAACCAAAGGAAAAAAAAAAAGAAAAAGAAAAAAATATAATTACATAATTTTCTCCTTCCTCTCTTTCCTCCTACTCCCATCTCTGCCTTTCCTATTATCCCCTCCCAAATCCACAGCCTCCTCTTCCTTCACCGTTGCTATAGACACACAACCTACAACCTGCTGAGCCCACCCGCTGTCTACTTGTGTGCCTTTCCAGGGCCCCAGAACCCCACTGGTCACAAGGGCCAGGACTCTGTAGGTGATTCTCACTTTGAGGCTGCTTACAGATGCCCTTCCTTCCACCCCCACTCCATTCACCAGAGACTCCAGTTCTTGGCACAGACCCAACGTCCTCTCTAGATTATTCTTTGTCCTACTGTAGCCTATCTGAGGGAGCCTGTGGACCTGCACCACCTGGAACTGTGGTCAGGCAAGGGCCTGGGGAGTAAAGAACACACAGAGACACGGTCACTCCTTAAGCAAGAATGCCAATTTAATGTATTCCAGGGTAGCTTATATAGGGCTCTCCTTAACTAGTGGCCACGCCCTAGCTCTCGGGATTTTCCACTGCAAACTCACCAGAAACCACTTCCTTGTTATCAGGAACTCATGAGGGTCCTGTGCTCAGAGCATAACATAGAAAGACAAATTGTTTACTCCAGCAGGCAAGAGGTCACAGGAAGTTCAGGGTCTGAGGGTCTGAAGCCCCCAACAGCTCCCTCTTTTCTATATAACTAGACCAGGCCTGTCTTAGGTTGCAGAAGCGCAAATTCACATCTTACCCGTCATAAAGAACACTTGCCTCAGCACACAAGGCCTCTGTCTTAGGCTGGCTGTGACAGGCTCCTGTCTTACCCATCTCTGGCTCACTGGCCTTCCTGTAGCATGTTGATTCAGACTGTGCTCAGAGTAAGCCCGCTCACTTGGGCAAGCATTAGCTGCTTTGGAGCGATATTAACGCACTATCTGTTGTTGCTGTTGACACCTGTTATAAAGGTAGAGCAATAAAAAACCCTCCAGCTACGAGAGTCCCTAGGGCGACAGGCCCAGACCAGCTCTTCAGCAAGCCTAGGCCATAAAGAATGCCCTTAGTTAGCGAATCTGTGGAAGTGGGAGGAACACCAGTCTTGTTAGTATTTAACGGGCTGACGGTAGCACTCAGGTTTCTGGCTGGCCGGGGCTGACACAAATATGACAGAAGGCAGGGGAGCAACTGTAAATCTCTGTAGCATACCCCCTTTAAATGTAAACAAACTTTTATAGACAACATTTGGGAATATTGGTGTAGTTCTCTCCAAACTGCTTCCTGCTTTTTGTTGGGGGAAGTAATTTTTGGGGGGTATTCACAGCAATCTTTTGGGGGGGGGTCTTGATCCATCAAACAACATTAGTCTGGAATTAATCTACAGGTTGTCATCTTCTGTGGAGACAAAAGAAGAACCTCTCTTCTAAAGCAACATATCCTTAGACCCAAATTCTGAAGTCAAGATACCTTTTATGCTGGTTTATCTTAGCAGCCCATACAATAAAATGTCTCTGTACTTAGCTCCTTCATAGTCAAAAAATTCAAAGAAAACACAACAATATACACAATCCAGACTTTCTGTTTATTTTCCATCTTCATGTGGCTTGTTTTTCTGTATTCTTTTACTCTTTTTCTTCTCACTCCCAAGCCTATGTACATTTTTCTCTTTTAATCTCTGTACCCTGCTTTTTTCAGCAGTACCTGCAGCTTCTTTACATGAGCAGATTTGGAAAAATCTGCCCCCATCCTTACAATTTACCCTCTCATCTTCTCTTTGTTACTTACCTGTCTGCCAGCCTTTTGGAGGGTGTTCCTTCAGAGGTGTCCCTAGTTCCCAATCCCAGTCAGGCCCTACAGGAGCCCCTCCTCCCACAAACCTCCTAGGGACCGTGCTTCTTGGTGTGGACAGGATCCCCTTACCTCTTTCCCATAGCCTCTCCTGTTGACCCAGCTCTATTCCTCTCTTTCAAACACCAGGAGACCTACAAGCTTCCCTAAGATGCAGAGGTCCACAGACAGAGCAAAAGGAGGCAGGAACCAGAGCACCCACCAGAGGAACCACTCGTCAGCAACCACCTGTCCCATCCCAACCCCAGACGCCTAGACACTACCAGAACCCAGAAATCCTCCTACAGAAGACCTGAGAAATGCAATATAACCAAAGCACAAGACTTCCAAATAGTAAGTGTGAGTGCGCTCAAGGACCTCAAAGAGACGGTGGATAAATCTGTTAATCAAGTCTACGAGAATGGAACGAAATAATGAAAACAGAAATAGGCTCACTAAAGAAAACCCAAACAGAGATAAAATTGGAAACAGAAAATTTAAGAAGTCAAATAAATACCTCGGGTAAGCCTCACCAACAGCATACAAGAGATGGAAGAATCACAGATGCTAATGACAAGGTAGAAGAAATAGATACCTCGGCCAAAATGAATGTAAAACCTAAAAAACTCCAGGCACAAAATAGCAAAGAAATATGGGACACTATGAAAAGGCAAAATTTAGGAATAATAGGAATAGAGGAAGAAGAAACACAGGCTAAAGGCACAGAAAACAGAAGAAAACTTCCCTAACCTAGAGGAGATGCCTAACAAGGTACAAAACACATATGGAACACCAAGCAGACAGAACCAGAAAAGAAAATTTCCCAACACACAATAGTCAAAACACTAAATGTATAGAACAAAATGTTAAAAGCTGCTTTTAGAAAGGAAAATCCACTAGAATGACACTCAGCTTCACAATGGAGACTCTAAAAAGCCAGCAGGGACAAACTATGAGAACATAGATGCCAGTCCAGACTACTATATCCCACAAAACTACCAATCACAATAGACAGAAGGCGGAAATCCACAATAAAACCAAAGTAAGCAATATCTATCCACCGATGCAGCTCTGCAGAAGAAAACCTCAATCTGAAGAGATTAACCACACCCAAGAAAACAGAGGAATAAATAATCCCACGCCTGAAAATCAAAAGGGGGGCACACATCATAACAACAAAATAACAGGGATCAGTAAGTAAGAAGGTAGGGAAGAAATCATATGGCCATTCTAGAGGAGGCGGGGGCTTAAATACCCTGTAGGCTTGCGGGGGTGGGGAGGATGCTCCTCCACTAGCCAGGTTTGTGCCCAAGTAGAATATGCTTGGGGCTGAGATTGGGGAGTTGGCAGCTTCAGGAGAGGAACCACCAGAGCTTTGGGCAGTTTTTCTGAAAGGGCGGGTTTGAGGAAAGACGGGGGGAGAGAGAGAGAGAGAGAGAGAGAGAGAGAGAGAGAGAGAGAGAGAGAGAGAGGAGAGGGGAGAGGGGAGAGGGGAGAGGGGAGAGGAGAGAGGAGAGAGAGAGGAGAGAGGAGAGAGAGAGAGAGAGAGAGAGAGAGAGAGAGAGAGGGGGGGAGAGAGGAGAGAGAGAGAGAGAGAGAGAGAGAGAGAGAGAGAGAGAGAGAGAGAGAGAGAGAGAGAGAGAGAGAGAGAGAGAGGAGAGAGGAGAGAGGAGAGACAGGGACAGAGAGAGAGGCCAGAGCTGGAGATTCCCGGCAAACACCCTTCCTGATTAAATTCCTGGAGACTAGAGACACAGGGGACAGAACTCAGCATGATGAGCTTGAGTCATAGCAAGTGCACAGCCAACGTCAACCTAAACAGAGAAAACTCTCAGAAACAAGGATGCCCACTCTTTCCACACCTACTCAACATAGTGCTTAAGTCTGAGCTGGAGCAATAAGACAACTGTAGGGACTGGAGAGATGGCTGCTCTCGCAGAGGACCAGGTTCTATTCCCAGAACCCACTTGGCAGCTCACAACCATCTGTAACCCTCTTTCACCACAGGAAATCTACAGACACCCTCTTCTGGCGTCTGAAGGCGTCAGGCACACATGTGGTGTACAGCCATATATGCAGGCAAAATACCCACCCATAAAACTTAAAAAAACAAGAAAACTAAAGGAGATCAAAGAGAGAGAGCTGGGGAGGGGGCGGGGGCAGACCAGGTTCTCCTAGTAGCCTGGCAGAAACCTAAGCCTTAGTTTCGGTTCACTAAAACGGACAGAGCTAAACACATAGATAGTCCTCTGAAAAGCCACAGCCTTCTGCTGGCTCAGCGGGTACCCCACAGCCTTCTGCTTGCTCAGCGGGTACCCCCACAGCCTTCTGCTTGCTCAGCGGGTACCCCACAGGCCTTCTGCTGGCTCAGCGGGTACCCCACAGCCTTCTGCTTGCTCAGCGGGTACCCCCACAGCCTTCTGCTTGCTCAGCGGGTACCCCACAGGCCTTCTGCTGGCTCAGCGGGTACCCCACTGCCCCTTTGCTGGCTCGGTGGGTACCCCACAGTCTTCTGCTGGCTCGGTGGGTACCCCACAGCCCCTTTGCTGGCTCAGCAGTCTCCTGATAACTAAAGATAGCTTTCCCTACCCTGCTACTGGAAGGACCCTAAGGACTAGGACTTTCCACCAATCAGCCCCCAGGCTAATATTTCCTCCACCAATCAGTCTTAGACTAATCCCTCCTCTCTCGGATTCCCCTAACTCCACTTAAAAGGAGCTTGTGACCTTCTTTGGGGGGTCACCAAGTGCCACCCCGACACTGGAATTAATAAAGTGCTCTTGTTATTGCATATGTGGCTGTTGGTCTTCTTGGGGGCTTCTCTCAGACCCCAGCAATGGGAATACAAATCGGAAAGAAGAAGATAAAGTATCTTTATTTGCAGATTATATTATTTTTATATTTAAAAGACCCTAAAATCACCCACTAGGAATGTCTACATCTGATGGCCACTTTCTACTGAAAGACCCTACAGACCCACTCCTCAGAACCCGCAGCTAGCATGCTCCCAGGAGAACGTCCTGTTTGCTTGAAAGATTCTCAGGATCAGCAGCTAGCCTGCTCTCGTGAGAACATCCCATTTGCTTAGGAAAGCAGTATGTCTACGAGATAGGATGGCTGCAAAACAGGATATCTATAAGATAGGACATCTACAAAGCAGGATGACTGCAAAGTAGGGTATCTATAAGATAAGAACAGGATGTCTGCTGCCAAACATCCATGCTGGGAGAGGAAAAACCATTCATGCCCTCCCCCATTCCGATAACCACGCTTCTGCTTCTGTAAACTTGCTTTTGCTGCCCTCTTTCCTATAAAAAGACCTCCTCCCAGTCTGCAGGCCTGCAAGTCCTCCGAAAGACTTTGCCGCCCGCAGGTACCTGTGTTTACCCAATAAACCTCTTGCGATTTGCATCCGTGTGGTCCCGGCCTGTTCCTTGGCTTCGGGGAGGTCTCCTCCCGAGAGAAGGTCCTCTTCGAGGGTCTTTCACTACAAAGCAGCAGGACCCAAAATTAATACATGAAAATCAATACCCTTTCTATCCACAAATGACTGAGAAGAAAAGCATGGAGACCACAACAGCCTCAAAAATGACAAAATACCCTGAGAAAACTCTAGCCAGGCAAATGAAAGGCTTATGTAATAACAACTTCAAGACACTGAAGAAAGAAACTGAAACACATACCAGAAGGTGGAAAAAGCTTCCCTACTCATGCATTGGTAGAATATTACCACGGCCTGTGAAACCAGATCCCGGATCTGCACCCAGGGTTACAGCAAAGAACGCTTCAGAGCAGCGGGGTCTTAGGAGAAATTTCCTATCTGTCTGAGGGAAAAGGAGTCTTGGATTTCCAGTCCTTGTTCTCCAGTTCCAGTCACCAGCCCTAATTCTCTTATTCTAATTCTCTCGTTCTAACTCTCTTGTTCCAATTCTCTCATTCTAATTCTCTCACTCCAATTTTCAGCGGCTCCTTTGTTCACACAGTTTACATACACGCCCAACAGTAAACTTTTGGCAATGAAAAAGATGACCAAACCTACATCTGAGGGAGCTGGGTAACCATGGCAACGCCCGGCTTCAGTGTTCCTGGTATACGAACTGAGACCTGCAGCCAGAGGACATGGTGCCCAGGGAGACAAGACGCTGAGGACTTTGTGCAGGAAGTGGGTCTTTATCAAACATACTTGGTGTAAAGCCTCTCCGCCAATGCAATACTCCAAATCAGACCGAATCAAACTGAATTAGAAAAGAAAAGGCCCAGGTTTAAAGGGTTTCTCCTCAGGGGAAAATGCAGAGAGGGAAAAGCTGAACCAGAATGACCATTTGTTCATTCTGGGGGGCAGCTTAGCCTGTGGGAGTGGTCTTGACCGGTTGGCGGGCTTTCTCGGAGGTGGAGTCTGGACTGCAGCAACTCCCAAGGGAGGGGGCTTGGGGTGGACAGTTCCACCCAAACATTCCAGACATTCCAGACTCCCAGGGCTTATGGATGCCAATGGCTGGGGTGAAGCCTCCAATTAAACATCCCAGACTCCTTGGATATAGGGGTGCCAGGGGGCTGGAGTGACACTTCAACCAAACACTTGGGAAGAGAAACTCATATAGTATTTTAGATTGGTTTGTACTAATAACCTTGGTCTAGACCCTGAAACCATGTCCTTGTGCATATCTGTGAGGTTTTAAACTTATGATCCCTTTAGAGAGATACCCAGTCTAGTTTGAAACTGCTCTGGGGTTTTAAATCAGCTAAATGTATGTAGTTTGTCTTAGACTGGGGAGAACTTGCTGTTTTCTTATGTTAGTCTGGGTAAAGAAACAAAATAGGATTCTGAGAGTCTAACAGTCCTCTGGAACAATAGATCTAGTTATGAAGCATATCCTAGTATATTGCTATTCATCAAAATTATACAAATTAATGAGAAGTCATTTTCCTGACTATCCACAAATACATGTAATTGAGATGTAACCATGAGATTACATGTACAAATTACACGAAAATGCTTGGTAGTGGGGAGATTGCCCAGCCGTTTTTGCACATGGGAATTTACAGACAGAAGCAGTCAGTTTCCTGTAAGCTTGAATGGGGTTCTCCCCCATCAGAGAATAATTCATCTGGTGGGTTGACATCTGAATTACCATTTTGCCATTGTGACTGAATATAGCAAAAATGGTCATCCTAGCAGACCAATCTACAGACTCAAGGCAATCCACATCAAAATTCCTACACAATTCTTCACAGAAATTGAAAGGAAAATGTTTAACTTTTTAATTTAACTTTAATATAGAAAAATCAGGACAGCTAAAACAATCCTGAAAAATAAAAGAATTTCTGGAGGTGTCACCATTCCTAATTTCAAGTTGTACTTCAGAACTATAGTAATAATAAAATAAAATAATAATAAGCATGGCGCTGACATAAACACAGATGCCCTGATTGGTGGAACTGAAGACTAAGACATAAGTTCACATATCTATGAACACATGAGCCTTCTGCAAATGAGCTGGTCAAAATGGACGGCTGAAAGCCGAAGAAAGCAAACAGATGGCTGTTGTTACCCCACACGAAACTCAACTTCTAATGGGTGAAGGACTTCAACATAAGGCCAGATATCCTGAATCTGATACGAGAGAAAGTGGGAATAGTCTTGAACTCACTGGCACAGGAGAGGACTTCTGAGCAGGACACCAATAGCTCAGGCACTAAGACCAACAATTAATAAATGGGACTTCATGAAACTGGAAAGTTTCTATATGGCAAAGGATGCCATCGATTGTAGAAAGCAGCAGGCTACAGAAGGGGAAAAGATCTTTACCAGTTACACATCCAACAGAGGGTTAATATCTAAACTGTATAGAGAACAACAAAAACTGAACTCCAAGAACACAAGTAACCCAGGTTAAAAATGGGCTAAGAACTCAATAGAGTTCTCAAAGGTGAAACTGAGAAAGACTTAAAGAAATGCGCAACATCTTCAACCATCAAGGATATGCAAATCAAATCTACTCTGAGATTTCATTTTACACCTGTCCGAATAGCTAAGATCAATAAAAAAAACAGGGACAGCTTAAGCTGGTAAGGATGTGGGAAAGGGGACACCCATCTATTGGAGGTGAGAGTGCAGACTTGTACAGCCATTGTGGAAACCATATGCACTCCCTTAGGAAGCTGGGAAGAGATACACTCTGGGGCACGAACCCAGAGGATGCCTCATCCTACCTCACAGACACTTGTCGATCGCGTTTGGGTGGGCTACTGTCTAGGGGTTTTAACCCACCCTGCAATCTGTTACTCCAGGGTCTCGGAGGGGCGCTACCTGGAAGGAAATGAGCTAGAAAAGAAGGAGAAGACCATGCTAAATTTGTCACGGCCTCCGTTTATTAGGGACAGGGTTACAGCTTATATAGCCCCTGGATGAGGGCTTGGGGGGCAGGGCACAGGAGCACAGAATCTGGCCGCGTGGTCCCGGTCACATAACCTATGTTTGGGTCAGGTAGGCCAAGAAGTCAGGAGTTGCCACACCTAGTTCCCTGGATAGCTAGAATGTAAGGCAGTTCCGCTAACAGATAACAGCTAATTGGGTGTGGGGCAGGTTTTGTCAATAGAATGATTCTTTTTTTTTTTTTTTTTTTTTTTTTTTGGTTTTTCGAGACAGGGTTTCTCTGTGGCTTTGGAGCCTGTCCTGGCACTAGCTCTGTAGACCAGGCTGGTCTCGAACTCACAGAGATCCGCCTGCCTCTGCCTCCCGAGTGCTGGGATTAAAGGCGTGCGCCACCACCGCCCGGCTAATAGAATGATTCTTAACATAATTATGGGTGTGGGGTTCTCTGCAGACTCCCCAAGGTGATGGTTCCTGAAATGATCTTTAGGAGGGAAACGGCTCCTGACAGACACTCATTCATCCATCCATGTTTATTGCTGCTCTATTCATAACAACCAGAAATTGGAAACGGCCTAGCTGAGCATCAGCAGTGAACAGCTAAGGGGGAACATGGCATTTTACACAATAGAATAGAATTTGGCTGATAATTAAAACAATCTTGAAACTCACAGGTAGATGTGTAGGGCTAGGGAAAAAAATCATCTGGAGTGGGATAGCCCAGATTCAAAGGAGACAACTATGGTGTGTATTGTTTTGTATGTGGATGTAGCATTTGATAGGAATACTATAGTATATATAACCACAGGGATTAGGTATAGAGCGAAGAAATGGAGGGGAACTCCCAAAGAGGGAGAGAAATAATATATAGTTCTGCAGAGACTGGGAAAGACTAGAACAAAGGATTAAATGGGGAGGGGTGAGGGAGAGAATATGGGGAGGGATAGCCAACAGTAAGGACCATTTGAGGGGTCATATGGAAACTTAATACTGTAGAAGCTTTGCTTTCATATGCATACATATGTACGCATAAATCTATGTGTATGGAATCACCAAACTATAGGGAGACAATGCCACAACTAGACACCTTTCATAACCAAGTAAAACTTCCAGTGTCAGGAACTGGTTACAACTCTAGTCGAGTTGTTAGACAAATGGGTCTACTGAAATCTCAGGCTATGCCAAGGCAAGTTCTCCCCACAACCTCATGGTGAAGACAACACTTACCTATCCCACTGAACCTACAAACAAGTGTTCACAGTACTGGAAGGTTCTCTGCAAGGAGAAAACACCAGCCCACCTACAAACCCTATGATTTACAACAGAGACCTGCCTACATGACATATAGGTGTATCAGTGGCTCAAACACCGTGGAGTCACCATTCACGATCTGATTGAACTTAAGGACCACTCCATAAAATGGAGCCCATGCCTGACACCAAGTCACTGCTCAAGTCACTGAGAACCTAAGCCTAGATAAGTCCTGGGTGAAGGGACGCTTGCCCTCTCGAGTATGTGGCTCTGGCAGGCCTTGCCCCTCTTCCCCATTCCCTCTGCCTTGCTAAAAACCATTAGATTACTTTTCTAAAACTAGCTACCAACGTAGTTATTTCTTATTTGGCCACTTCCTCCTCCTGAGGCTGACTATCAGAGTCAAGCAATCAGAAGCCAGCCCCCTTTGGTTCACCTAATTAACATGCCCAATTAAAATTAAACACCTCATCCTAACACGTGGTTCCCCCTTTACCTTTATAAACCGCCATTTTCCCACCTGCCACATCTGTCTCTTCTCTATCCAGAGGAAGTTCTCTGTCCTTCCAGGGCAAACACCCCTGCCCCTTTCCCTTGCCCCCTCCTCCCTCACCCGCTATCTCCTTCACCACCACATCCTAGCTTGTTCTAACACAGACCTCCCCCCTTTTCACTTCTTAAGAATAAACCTGAGCAAAAACAACAGCCTACAGAATGGGAAAAGATCTTCACCTACCCACACCTGACAGAGGGCTGGTCTCCAAAATAAAGAACTCAAGACATCAAAAAAACAAATAATCCAATTAAGCAGAGAATTCTCAACAGAAGAATCTCAAATGGCTGAGATATGCTTAAAGAATTGTTCCACATCCTTAGCCATCAGGGAAATGCTAATCAAAATGAGTCTGAGATACCAATTACACCTGTCAGAATGGACAAGATCAAAACCACAAATCACAGCCTACTCTGGAAAGGATGTGGAGTAAGGGGAACACTCCTTCATTGCTGGAGGGAGTGCGAACTTGTACAGCCACTTTGGAAATCAATATGGTGATTTCTTAGAAAATTGGGAATCAATCTTAGGCATATACCCAATAATGGTCAACATATCATAAGGACACTTGCTCACTTATGTTCACAGCAGTGTTATTTGTAATAGCCAGAATGTAGAAATCACCTAGATGCCCCTCAACTGAAGAATGGATAAAGAAAGTGTGTGCATTTACACAGTGGAGTTTTACTCAGTGGTTTAAAAAAAAATGACCTCATGAAATTTGCAAGTAAATGAACAGAACTAGAAAAAAAAATCTTCCTCATGAGGTAACCCAGACCAAGCAAGACAAACATGGGATGTACTCACTCATAAGAGGATATTAGTTGTGCCCAGCAAAATCCCAGCAAAATTCTTCACAGACCTCGAAAGAATGGTACTCAACTTCATATGGAAAAGCAAAAAACCCAGGACAGCCAAAACAATCCTGTACAATAAAAGAATTTCTGGAGGCATCACAAACCCTGACTTCAAACTCTACTACAGAGCTACAGTACTGAAAACAGCCTGGTACTGACATAAAAACAGACAGGAGGACCAATGGAACCCAATAGATGACTCAGATATAAATCCACACATCTTCGAACACCTGATTTTTGACAAAGAAGTAAAAAATATCAAATGGAAAAAAGAAAGCATACTTGACAAATGGTGTTGGCATAATTGGATATCCATATGTAGAAGAATGAAAATGGATCCATATCTATCACCATGCACAAAACTCAAGTCCAAATGGATCAAAGACCTCAACATAAAGCCAGCCACACTGAACTGATGGAGGAAGGTCATTGGTTAAGTAATAAAGAAACTGCTTGTCCTCATAGGTTAAAACATAGGTGGGAGGAGTAAACAGAACAGAATGCTGGGAGGAAGAGGAAGTGAGGTAAGACGCCTCAGAGAGACGCCATGCTCCCCTCTCCCGGGCAGACGCAATAGCTCTGCTTTCTGAGGCAGATGGCGATGCAGCCAGCCACCAGGTCAGACATGCTGAATCTTTCCTGGTAAGTGCACCTCGTGGTGCTACATAGATTATTAGAAAAGGGTTAAGAGGCTGAAACTAATGGGCCAGGCAATGTATTTCTGGGCATAAGCTAGCCAGGCGGCCGGGGTGCCGGAGACGCAGCCCTGCCGCTCATATTACTACACTGAACCTTATAGAAGAGAAAGTGGGAAGTACACTTGAATGCATTGGCACAGAGACCACTTCCTAAATATAACCCCAGCAGCACAGACACTGAGAGAAACAATTAATAAATGGGACCTCCTGAAACTGAAAAGCTTCTGTAAAGCAAAGGACACCATCAACAAGACAAAATGACATCCTACAGAATGGAAAAAGATCTTCACTAACCCCACATCAGACAGAGGTCTGATCTTCAAAATATACAAAGAACTCAAGAAATTGGTCATCAAAAGCACAAATAATCCAATAATAAAAAATGGAATACAGACCTAAACAGAGAACTTTCAACAGAAAAATCTAAAATGGCTGAAAGACACTTAAGGAAATGTTCAACATCTTTAGTCATCAGAGAAATGCAAATCAAAACAACTCTGAGATTCCATCTTACACCTGTAAGAATGGTCAAGATCAAAAACGATGATGACAACTTATGCTGGAGAGGTTGTGGAGAAAAGAGAACACTCCTGCATTGCTGGTGGGAATGCAAGCTGGTACAGCCCCTTTGGATGTCAGTGTGGTGATTTCTCAGAAAATTAGGACACAACCTTCCTCAAGACCCAGTAATACCACTTTTGGGTATATACCCAAAGGATGCTCGATCATGCCACAAGGACATGTGCTCAACTATGTTCATAGCAGCTTTGTTTGTCATAGCCAGAACCTGGAAACAATCTAAATGCCCTTTGACCGAAGAATGGATAGGTAAATGTGGTACATTTACACAATGGAGTACTACACAGCAGAAAAAAATAGCAACATCTTGAAATTTGCAGGCAAATGGATCGATCTAGAAAACATCATTTTGAGTGAGGTAATCCAGACCCAGAAAGACAATTATCATAGTACTCCCTCATAGGTGGTTTTTAAATACAAAGCAAAGAAAATCAGCCCACAAATCACAATCCCAGAGAACCCAGACAACAAAGAGGACACTAAGAGAGACATACATAGATCCAATCTGCATGGGAAATAGAAAAAGACAAGATCTCCTGAGTAAATTGGGAGGGTTGAAGGGGAGGGAAGAGGCAAGGAGGGAAGCAGAGAAAAATGTAGAGCTTAATAAAAATCAATTTTTTTAAAAAAGAGGATATTAGGGCTGGAGAGATGGCTCAGTGGCTAAGAGCACTGCCTGCTCTTCCAAAGGTCCTGAGTTCAATTCCCAGCAACCACATGGTGGCTCACAACCATCTGGAATGAGTTCTGGTGCCCTCTTCTGGCCTGCAGACATACACACAGACAGAATATTGTATACATAATAAATAAATAAATATTAAAAAAAAGAGGATATTAGTTGTAAAGTAAAAGACAACTAGACTAAAATCCACAGCCCAGAGAGGTTAGGTAACAAGGAGAACCCAAAGAGGGACACATGGATTTCCCTGGGAAGGGAAACACAAGAGAGCTTATGGGTAAACTGGGAGTGGGGGTGGGGAGAGGGATGGGAGATAGGGGGATGGAAACAAGAGAGATCATGTGGGTAGTTTGAGGGGGCCATTTGGGGGTTAGGGAAAAACCTGGTGCCAGGGAAACACCCAGGAATCCACAAGGATGACTCCAACCAAGACTCCTACCAATAGTGGAGAGGGTGCCTGAACTGGCCTTCTCCTGTAATCAGATTGGTGACTACTGCAATTGTCGCCAGAGAGCCTTCATCCAGTATCTGCTGGAATCAGATGCAGAGATCCATAGCCACGCACTGCCGAGCTCTGGGAGGAAGAATTGTATGACTGGGATGGGGGGCAAGGTCATGACAGGGGAACCCGCAGAGACAGCTGACCTGAGCTAGCAGGAGCTCGTGGACACACTGGACCGACAGCTAGGAAGTCTGCATGGGACAAACCTAGGCCCTCTGCATGTGTTTGACAGCTCTGTAGCTTGGTCTGTTTGTGGGGCTCTTCGCAGTGGATCAGTACCTGTTCCTGGCACTTGAGCTGGTTTTTGGGAACCTATTCCCCATGCTGGGTTGCCTCACTCAGCACTGACTCAGGGAGGGAAGGACCCTTCCGCCCACCCTACTGTGAGCATTCCTAGTGAAACTCACTGGCTCATAAGGAAAATTTAAAAAGCCTTAAGGACCCTTGGAAACTTGACCCCTGGCAAGAAATAAGAGCCTTCCCAGCCTCCTATGTCTCAGATCCTTGGGGTAGGTGGCAACAAATTCTCTGGGCAGGCTTGCTGCCCATGCTGAGTGCCCTCAGCAAGGTTCTTGTCCAGCTGCAACCTCTTTCTCCTGGTAGTGAGGAGGCTAATTCTTAGTGCTAAGACGGCAGGGGTAGGTGAGAGGCAGAGGTGGTAGGACTGGTCTGGTGCGTGGTGCCTCCCTGTACCAACCTCGCCATGTTGGTACCGGTGGTTTTACTACACTCGACGGAAGAGCAAGGATGACCGGCTCTCAGTCAGTGGGTCTCCTAGCTTTGCTTTAACAGAGTTAAAGCAGGGACTTGGGAAGCGGTCAGGGGGCCCAGGAAACTAGGAGCTGTTGAGTGAAAAGCAGGGAGCCACGCTAGACGGGACAGCAATGCACCCAGATTCACAGCCTTCTCACAGGTCGCCGCTGGTGGGCGCTCTTGCTGGCTTTCGTGCCCAGGTGGAAGATGCAGAGGCCCAATCAGAGAGTTTGCAGGAGGACAAGGGCCATGCCAGGATCAGGACGGGGTGGCCTCTGAGAAGATGGAGTGGCTACCTAACAGGAATGCCAGGGACCCAAATGGAACTCTAAAGGGAACCTCTTCCGGAGGAGCTCAGTTCTCTGATGTTCGTGGAAAATGAGGGGTCATTTCCTTTTGGGGTGGAATACCTAGGAGCCGTCATTTCTTCTCAGGCAGCAGCTCTCAGTGGTTTCTACATCAAGCCAAGAATCCTACTGCTGACGGAAAGCGGTGTCACTGGAAGGTCACTGCAAGGTCAACCGGACCAGGTGTGGCTGGCACCCAGCTTTAATCCCAGCACTCAGGAGGCAGAGGCGGGTGGATCTCTGTGTGGTTGGGCCTGCCTGTTCTAGGCAATGACTTTCAGAGCTACATAGAGAGATTCTATTTCAAAAAACCCAAACCAACGAACCGAACAAACAGAAGGGGGCCATAGCCTGAGTGACACCATCTTCAGAGGGCAAGGAGGCTGGGGCTGTCTGGAATCCAGGCTCCTATTTTAGGTGCCTTAGGAGAGGCCTGGGCCTGGCCCCAAGCAGAACGGCATCTCCTCACCTGTCTCAAAGTTATATTGGTGCAGTGAAACGCCATGAACAAAATGCAAATCAGGGAGGAAAGGGTTTATTTGGCATACACTTCAGATTTACTGTCCCTCACTGAAGGGAGTCAGGACATGAACTCACATGGGGCAGGATCCTGGAGGCAGGAGCGGATGCAGAGGCCATGGAGGGGAGCTGCTTACTGACTTGCTTCCCATGGCTTGCACAGCCTGCTTTCTTTCTTTAACTATGTTTAATCCCAGCACTCGGGAGGCAGAGGCAGGCGGATCTCTGTGAGTTTGAGACCAGCCTGGTCTACAAGAGCTAGTTCCAGGACAGGCTCCAAAACCACAGAGAAACCCTGTCTCAAAAAACCAAAAAAAAAAAAAAAACTATGTTTTTAAAAATGTATCTATTTGCCGGGCAGTGGTGGCCCACGGCTTTAATCCCAGCACTCAGGAGGCAGAGGCAGGCGGATCTCTGTGAGTTTGAGACCAGCCTGGTCTACAAGAGCTAGTCCCAGGACAGGCCCCAAAACCACAGAGAAACCCTGTCTCGAAAAAAAAAAAAAAAAAAAAAAAAAAAAAAAAGTATCTATTTATTTTACATTCTGGCCCTCTCCCCCATTTCCCCTCCACACTCCCCAACCTCCTCCTCTTCTGTCTCCACCCAGGAAAGGGCAGGTGGAAAAACAAGGGGAGAAGGAAGGAAGTATCTAAACAGAACCAAGAGAGAAAAAGGGAGAACCTAGGGGCCACATAAAACACTCAACTCAGAATCCATTTAGTGGACTTCCAGCTTAGGGCCCCACCCATCCCGAAGGAAGTTGTTTACAATAAAGCCATTAATTTTGCTTTCTCCACGGCTCTATCTTCTGCTGAGTTCCCTAGATATTCAACATTTTTGTCCATTCCACAGGATAGGCTCAGCCATCCCCTTGACAATCACTAACATCTATCCCTTTTCCAAGACTGAAAGGGAGACGAGGTAGACAAGAAGCAGGAGACTGTGGTGATGTTCGTTTGTGTTTTAACAAAGAAAGCCTGAAGATCCAAGTGCAGAGCTGAGCCCCCGGGGCAGGCAGTGGTGACACACACCTTTAATCCCAGGATTTAGGAAACAGAGGTAGACAGACCGCTATGAGTTCAAGGCTACCCTAGACTGTACAAAATTGATCCAGTTTAAAAGAAAAACAGAGCTCACACAAAGGTGATCCCAACACTTGAGATCACATGCCTTCAATCCCAGCACTAGGGAGGTGGAGACAGGAGTGATTTGGCTGGGCGGAGAGAGGAATATAAGGCAGGAGGAGACAGGAGCTCAGTGCAGTCTGAGGACAGGATCACCCTTTTGGTTTGAACACTGGTAGAGGTAATTACCCTAGTGGCTGGCCTCTCTGCTTCTCTGATCCTTCAGCCTTCAACCCCTGATAGGTGACTCCGCGTTTTTGTTATTAAGAACAATTAGAATTCATACTGCAGGAGAGAGGAAGGAAAAGTGAAGGAGTCAGACACAGACAAGGAAAGAATAATGGTTGGAAGAAAGATGGGGATGAAGAGAGTAGAAATGGAGGAAGGGAGAAAGGGTGGGGTGGAGGAAGGGACAGAGAGGAGAGGTGGACCGTAAGAGAGAACAGAGAGATAGTTTGATGGAAAGGAGAGAGGAAGGAGGTGTCTCAGTCAGGGTTTCTGTTGCAGGCAGACATGGTGCTGGCTACATCTTGGTCAGCAGGAAGTGAATTGTGACATCGTATCCCAAGCCTCGGTACCTCACAGCCCGTCCCCACAGTGACTCACTCCCTTCAACAAGGCCACACCCACTCCAACAAAGCCCCACCTCCTAATAGTACAGCTCCCTGTGAGCTTATGAGGGCCATTTTCATTCAAACTCCCCCGGAGGGTGAGTGAGGGGGCCGGAGGGAAGTCAACTGATGGAATGAGAGGTGGAGGTCAGAACAGAGGCACCCAAAGATGAAGAGGAGAATAATTAAGAGAAACTCAGAGTGTTTGGGGAAGGAGATGGAGAGACACACACGGATCTGCTTAGAGAGAGAAGGAAATGCGGGTCTTGTGTTACTTTCCTTTCTCTCGCTGTGGGAAAACACCATCACCAAGGCAAAAGTAGAACTTATGCGGGCTTACAGCTCCAGAGGGATGGGAGTCCCTTAAGGAGGGAACAGGTGGCATGGTGGCAGGAACAGGAAAGTGGCTGATCACGTCCAGAGAGTGCGAGCTGGAAGTGGGTACGACTAAAAACACTCAAAGCCTGCTCCAGGGGAACGCTTCCCCAGCGAGGCTGTACCCCCTCCCCAAACAGTGTCACCAACTGGCAGCCTCGTGTTCGAATCCAGGAGTCTCTGGTGGGCGTTTCTTCTTCAAACCAGCACATGACAGTCTGGGTCAGTCTGGCTAAACTCTTCAGTGACTACCATGCCACCTTTGGATCTAGAAAGAGCAAAATGGCTCTTCAAGGTCCCATTCGACAATATTTGGAGACAGTTTTGTCACATTTGATTAGAAGGGCACCATAAGAAACCTCAAATTCTAGCAATGCATGGTAAACCAGGCCTCTTGTCTCAGCGCTCAAAGGCCATGTTAAATTGCATATCAAGCTCCAGAACAGCCTGAAAAGAAAGCAAAACAAAGCAAGCCCTTTACTTCAAACCCAACCTAGGACTTTCAGTTCAGGTCTTCACTGACATCACTTCCTAGGGGGTTGTGTAGGAAAGGGAGGACAGAAGATGAGAAAGACAGTTCACATACCCGGTCTAGCTGCAAAGAAAACACTGGCAGCGGTGGGATTCGAACCCACGCCTCCGAAGAGACTGGAGCCTAAATCCAGCGCCTTAGACCGCTCGGCCACACTACCAATCTGCCTGCTCCCTCTCGCGGACACTAACTATTTACATCATTCCACGCTCTTTAGCCCGCGCTCCGAAACCCGAATTGTAGGATCTTCCTGTCGCGTTGCTCGCCCACCCTGCTTGCTGGCTCGGCTCTGGAGTGAGCCGACAGAACAAGCTGTCCTCCGGTGTGCAGTCCCACAACCCTGCTGCCCGCACCGGAGCAGGGCCGAGGTGGCTTTCCCGACGCACGCAGACCCCACGACCCCTCATTGCCTGGGCGACTCCAAGGGTTTTTCTGGTCTGGGAATTTGAGTTTTTCGGTTTGAAAGGCCGGAGACGAATTCATCGAGAAAGAGCGAGGCCAGCGCAGTTCCCGGGTGCTCAGGAAACCCGCGCGCAGAAGCAGCCAGAGCCCTTGCCGGCAGACTGCGTCTCCTCTGTGCGTCCCTCCCAGAGGAAGCAGCCTGAAGGGCGGCTGCAGATGTGCACTGCATGGAAGCTGCGCTGGCTACAGGAGGAGATGACCTGGCCCAGACCGTGTGAACCAGGACTGGCTGCTGGCTGCAGGAGATGACCCAGCCCAGACCGTGTGAACCAGGACTGGGCTCCAGGCCTCCAGGGTTCTGAGACGTCGGTGTCCTCTCGCAACACACCCCCTCCCATCACTCTCCTTTCTCCTCAGGACCAAATGAGTCCTCCGACTTTGGCAAAAGGGGTCACATCGCAGTCGTCACCCGTTAGCTTCTGGCATAGGATGTACCAAACATGGGCCTCCATACTCCCTGAACGGGGAAGAAGTAAGTTCCCCGCCTCCTAATCGGAGCTGGTGCAAATCACAGAACATCGCTTTGTTGATCTGACCCATTTGTTTGTGTGTGGCAGAACCTGAGAGTTGAACCCACTACTGTTTTCTACAAAAACAGGTGACTATCCCAGCAAAACGCCGGATTTGGGATTGGGGAATGTTTGGACAAATTCTGTCTCTTTAAAAGGAAATTGTGGCTCCCTGGTGATATTCAAATTACATCTTCCATTTGACTAAACTCTATACTTGGAGGCAAATTTCCACAAAGAGGCGGTAAGTCTGGAGGCTGTGTATGTCCCTGATCCTTGCTTACCTCTCTGTGGCAAACAGTGCACTTAAAGTTGAGATTGTCTAGGGGTCAGGATCCGGTTCTTTTTCTCCACCTATTAAAGAATTAAAAGGTAGGAAAATCTCAGACGCAGCAGGCAGCAACAGGTAACAGACTGTATTAAACGTGAAGACTAGAACGAGGGCGTTGTGCACACAGACGGATTGGGGGGGAAACAGTGGGGCACATATACAGGAGACATTTCCCACAAAATGGGAAGGGGATCCAGAACCTGGTCTGTTTTCCCCTGGAAGGCTAGGAAGTTTAAGTCGTTTTGGTGGCATGGGATGGAACCCTTCCTCTTGTTTTATATTGATCTGCCTAAACAAGGGGTATGGGGGGGGGTACTGCTGATAGACCCTGAACTTCCATATCAAGACTGGTCTTGGACATATCTGACTGACTGGCCTGGATTGGTCAAACAGAAGGGGAGACATGGTGGGCAGATGACGAAGAAACTAGAAGCTTGCCATCTTTACTCTCTATCTGTGCCCTCTTCCCCTGTCTAGCTATCAGATCTGTCTGGCCCCCAGTCACTCAGGTCCTTAAGACTAGAAAACTGTTACTGTGTCTGAATCTCTTTTTCTCCTCAGGCAAAGGAATTTACTGTTGCTGTGTGCACAGGTGTCTTGTTCTTTGAAAGACGCCAAGAACATGGAAACACCCAGGCCAGAGATTCTACCAGTGGCACTTTTACCATCTTCCTTCGAGAGTACATAACAGAAAAAAAGATATTTATCTTTTCATTTATGGATACATGTGCGAGCCTGCAAGCATATGGGCATGAAGTGTGCACAGAGGCCAAAAGAGATCGCTGGTTCCCTGAAGTTGGAGTTAGAGCAGTTGTGAGCTACCGTGTGTGTGTGCTAGGAACTGCACCTGGGTTCTCGGCAAGAGTATCAGGTGCTCTTAACCGATGAGCTTCTCCAGCCCCATAGACTTCTTAGAAGTGCTAACTTAGTGGATGACCTGTGGGATTCAAACTTCTTTATTTTATTTTATTTTATTTTAAATTTCGGGCATTTGTGATGGCTTGGTGAGTCTATACTTGGCTTGCTTACCCAGCAAGCTGAGTTTTGGACCCCAGAATTCTTGTAAATAAAGATGTAAGGAAAACTGATTCCACTCAGCTGTTCCGACTCCCTCAAACCTATCAGACACAAACACAACAGCAATAATAATAGTAAAAATTTGAGGTGGGGGTGGCAAGATGGATGGAGACTGAGGTTTTTAATCCCTGGAATTCACTTGGTGAAAGGTTGGTCTTGACTCCACACTCCAGCTGGGGCACTCAAAGGCCCCATACAGATGCAAACCCAGATCAATGTTCTAAAGAGAAGCACACTGATTGTAGAGTCAGGTGTAATAGAGGCAGAAGCAAAGGCAGGCTGATTTCCGCGAGTTCCAGGCCAGCCAGGAAAGTTAATTTCTACTTATTGATTGATCAAGGCAGCGTCTTGCTATGTGATTGTCCTTGGCTTGCTTGCCCTGATCTCAGGTCCCAGTCCCTACAGTCAGGTTTACAGATGAAAACTACTATTCCTTTTAACTTTTATTATTTTATTTTATTTATTTTTGTGATCCTGGACATTGAACCCAAGACGCTGCAGTTCAGGAACGAGCTACGCCGGTTCAGCTCTACTCCCAGACATAATTTTGTCTCAGCACGACCTTAGTTGGTGGACTCTAAACACAGGCGTGTCCGGTGAAGAGCTCCCTGCACCCCCTGTTTATCACACCCGATCCCTGATATTTCTGCACCTCTCTCCAGATATCCTGAAAAATGGCTTTTTTTTTTCTTTTCCTATTACAAGTATCAAGGTATGATTGAGCGTCTCCTCTGCACTCTGTCCACCGTATTTAAAGCTGCAGACTTTCGCTTCCCTGTCTGTGTCTTTTTTCTTTCCTTTGAGTCCGCAGCTGCCACTGCCATGTGCTCGCCCGACTCTGGTGTCCCGGCTCTCTAGTTCCTCCTCCTTCCGTTTACTTTGCATTCCTTGCTTGGTGAATTTCTGTTTTCTCTTTCTGTCCTTCCTGTCTCCTAACCACCTCAGCTCTCGTCCCTTCGAGGAGGGTGGACCAACCATGTTCTAACAATGTACCCTTAAATATTCTGGTCTTTCTTGAACTTGACTTATAATTTTCTTTTGCCCGGAACCGTCTGATACCCCATACCCCCGACTGTACAAATCTCAGCCTCTCCCTATCCTGAGACTTAGTCCACCCCTTCTAAGGGCCCTCCAAATGGCTTACTTGCAAGTTACACTTGGTACACTTGCTTTTAATTTTGGTTCCATAAAAATTCCCACGGATACTAGGCACCCACGTGGTGCACAAAGAAGTATGAGAAATAAAATAATTCTCAGTGAAGTAAAATTACTAATGATAGAGTATGAACCCCTGTGTAGTTTCTAGTGTAGAACGTAGCACAGACTAGGAATTGGGAGCTTCTTGAATGAAGGAATGAGTTAAAAGGCGACCTGGCGCTTGCTTGTGCTGACGCTGAGGGGAAAGGGTCTTTTAAGAGGCAGAGGGGGAAATTCAGATATGGAAGCGTCCGTTTCCGCCCAGACTTGTGGCAGACTTGTTTCTTTGCGCTAGATTTCTGTTTTGAATTTCACCGTCAGAAGAAGGAAGCCCAAGAGGAAGACTCTGTTGCTGCGGTGGTGGTGGTGACATTTCTTCAAATTTATGAGAGTAGTGATCCCCATCAGAATCCACTACTGTGCCAGTTCCAACAAGCCCAGAGTCTGTAGACTAAATTCCCATACTGTATATGGGATTGGAGTGTATACGGGAATATACCGTGTGTGGCAATGGTCTTCCTTCAGAGAGTCGGGCGACCAAAGAGCCAGCAAAATTATCCTTTTCTAAGAAAGAAAGAGGAAGACTTTCCGTGTGGCCCTATAGCTCAGGGGTTAGAGCACTGGTCTTGTAAACCAGGGGTCGCGAGTTCAAATCTCGCTGGGGCCTGCGCTCGCGCAAGTTTTTGAAGGATCTTTGCTTATTTTGATTCTCTCTGAGGCGCTCCGCGACAGTACGCCACGCGAGAAAACGCGGGTGTGGAACGGGGAGATGGGAGGCCTGACCCGGGCGGGCTGTGCGAGGGGGAGGCAAAGAGGGAGTGGGGAGGAAGGGGTTTGTACGGGGAGGCCAAGTCGGCACAGGAGCGGAGGCCGGGGGAATCTCCGTGCTTCACTGTCTCGCGCAGCAAATAAAGCGCCGCCGTTTGTAGGTGAGACGTTGGTCACCAAACCATGATAAGAACTCAAAGAGGCTGTGGTTATGACTTCCTTTTAAAAGATGCTTTCTCTCCAAGGAGAGGGTTTTTGTTGTTGTTCTTGTTGTTTTGGTTTGGTTTTGTTTTTTGTTGTTTTGGTTTGGTTTGGTTTGGTTTGGTTTTTTTACTTTTAGGAGCTGAGGTTGAACTTGGAAAATCTCACGTTGGGTAACCGCCCTACCAAGCCACGCCTCCAGTCCCTGGGTGGAATTCCTAGCTGTCGTGGCACCCCTCGCCGTCCCGCCTCGCAGACTGGGTGCGCGGGATGCCGCGGGGTCCGGGTGCCAGGAGCACGTTCTCAGCTCTCTGGCGTCCGCGCACCGCATGCAGGCATGCACCCCCTCTCACCGCGTGTGTGCATGCACCCCCTCTCACCGCATGCGTGCATGCACCCCCTCTCACCGCACGCATGCATGCGCCCACCCCGTAGGCGGACACCCACGGAGCGCTGGCTGCGTCTGGAAAGCCGCGGTGGGGCCGGACGCGGGACCCGGCAAGGTGTCTGGGTCCCCAGACACCAAGAACAGTCACTGGGTCGTCCCCGCGGCGAGGTGGCTGCCTGCCGACTGAAAACCGCTTTCTGAACACACACTGTTGTGCTTCCCTTCGATAGCTCAGCTGGTAGAGCGGAGGACTGTAGTGTCTGCGACAGCCATCCTTAGGTCGCTGGTTCGATTCCGGCTCGAAGGAGTAGCCTGTATTTTGGGCTTCTGACCCCCTAGTTAACTCTAGTCCTCTGTTCCCGCTCCTTCCTCAGAACCCGCAGCGATCGCTGCTTGCGGACCCTGTGAAAGTGGACTTTTGGCTCCTGGCTCACGTTTCATTGTTTACTTTTAGTTTCTAGCTGAGCCTAATTTGCTGCCCTATGTCCTAAGTTCAGAACCTACGGATCCGCTTGTGTGCACCTTTTCAGTGCTCTGCTGGCCCGCAAGGACTCTGATTTGCGGAACAAAACCCAGAACTGACCGCGGTGATTGCCCCCCCCCCCCGCCCCCCAAACTGGCAGAGAAGCGCTTTTTTTCCAGAGATGAGACTGGAAGAGTATAAAGTTCAGCAAAGGAAATGAAATTGAAAACGCAGTTCCTGTGAGGGTCGGCAGGATTCTCTCCGATTCTCCTCCGGCCTCACTGGCCGGTCGCAAGCCTGCAGAACACGTCCTGCGCCAGTCGGAGGCTGAGCTCCACCCGAAGCGGGCAGCGCCACCCCGGCTCGCTTCGGGCGCCTGGGAAAACAGGCATGTGACTTGAAATCTGATCCCATGCTGAGCGTGGAGTTGTCGAGGACGTGGATAGAGAACAAGAGGGGATAGACCCAGAATTCATAGGTGGGAGTTGAGAAACACGGGGTGGAAATTAAACAGCACGAAAGAAAATGTTCCCGTAAGAAGGAAAAAAAAAAAAAAAAAAGAAACGCTGCCTCGTCCCACAGTTCAGAGCCGAAGGACAGACAGAGTGTAAAGTGCTCCGAAGCACCGCGGCTCGTTGGTCTAGGGGTATGATTCTCGCTTTGGGTGCGAGAGGTCCCGGGTTCAAATCCCGGACGAGCCCAATTTTACACCTCCTTTCTTTACATCCTGGAAATAATTCCCCTGTAGTTAACTTATCTACAAACTCTCTTTCTCTGACCACCCCGCCAAACCGCACCGCCGGCCTCTGTTCAAAAGGAAAGAATCTAGAGCCGGCAGCTCTAGATTTCTGGGTTCTGCATCGCCTCCAACCTCGATTGGTCCTCGGGACGCCTGCCCGTCTGGTTCCTCTGCCCAGCGGGGAGGGGCGTCCTTGCAGAGATGGGGTGCGGTCCCAGCCACCGAGCCTGGAACGCCCACCCTCCGCTCCTCTGCACCCGGCCCCAATCTGTTTGCGTGGCCGGGCTACACCGACCTCACCCATATCCCGGACGAGATTACAGGGGAAATTGCAGGTCTCCTACTCGGCATCCCACTAGGAAAAAAAGGTGAGAAACAAAGTCGCCGCCCCCACAGTTCCACGCCCGTGTGGGTTTCTACTCCAAACTATAGAGATAGTTTGGCCAGGAGCGGTTTGTCTAAGGAAACCCCGTCCATCCAGGGACGGTGTGGGGGTCCTGGGAGGCCCCTTCTCGGGTCTGATTGCGGAGCTGACGTGTGACGGGCATCAGCTCTTGCCAGAGTTGAAGATCCCCCTTGCACGGTTCCCTTTCCAGCTTGGCAGAGTGTAGAACCCAGGCTGAGAAGGGACCACAGAATCTGCGGGGGGGGGGGGGATGAGTGCCAGGAACCCTTATCTTACCTGAGCGCGCGTTCGCTCGGATAAGGAAGACCTGAGGGTTCCTAGGTTGGAATCCGATTTGTGGGAAAAGCTGTCAAGGTTGTGCACGCAGAACTTAACATTTGAGGACTGGTGTTTTTCATTTTCTATTTCCTGTCTCCCGCCCGTAACTCATCCTGAAGAGTGTTGTGAAACTTTTGGAGATGAGTGTCAACAGCCTCCTCCGTCCGTGCCTTCTCACTGGACGGCTGGGATTCTCTTGCTCTGATACAGCACATCAAACCGTGGCTATGCAGTATCTTCGTCCTTAACTGGGACTTCTGCAGTAGGCCAGGGTCTTCCCTTTGTGGCGACAGCAATTTTTACTGTTCGTTCACACTCGCTAGAAAGCTCACTCGTCTATCTGAACAGGCCCTGGCCAACTCCCTGCAGCTATTCAAAGTGTCGCACCACTCCGAGTTGAGCCAGTGGCTTTAGTTAAAAAAAAAAAAAAAAAAAACCTCCTTGCTGATGAAAGGGGAATTCAAATGTTTGGGAGATTTATGGAAACAATCAGTGTTGGTTTCCTTTAACTAATTTTTAGTATTATTTTAAAAGTTAATTTTGACTTTTCTAGAAATCATTCCGTCACGGGAATGTAAAAGGTCTCTTGGCCAATTAACGCCCCTTTCCCTGTTCTTAATTTCCACATCTGTAAAACGAAAGTTGGGAGCATCCCAGGCTTCCCTCTGTTCTCGTCTTGATTGCGTGGGGTGGTGCGGTGTCGTAACACGAGTTCGGTTACTGTGGACTTGACCTGTAGTTTAACGCGGGGGAAGGGGGTGTTAAGAAAAAACGGACTTGCTATGGCCAGGGTCAGAAACGGGCCTGCAAAAGTCATCAGTTCATCAAGGTCTCCGCTTTGTGGGGTGCAGAGCTCCCCACGAGCCTCCCTCTCATCCCGTTCTCTCTGCATCCCACGGAGGGTTTGTGGAGCCGTCCAGTGGAGGCATTGTTAGTGTGACCCAAACATGGATTTGGATTTTATCTTCTTCTTCTTCTTCTTCTTCTTCTTCTTCTTCTTCTTCTTCTTCTTCTTCTTCTTCTTCTTCTTCTTCTTCTTCTTCTTCTTCTTCTTCTTCTTCTTCTTCTTCTTCTTCTTCTTCTTCTTCTTCTTCTTCTTCTTCTTCTTCTTCTTCTTCTTCTTCTTCTTCTTCTTCTTCTTCTTCTTCTTCTTCTTCTTCTTCTTCTTCTTCTTCTTCTTCTTCTTCTTCTTCTTCTTCTTCTTCTTCTTCTTCTTCTTCTTCTTCTTCTTCTTCTTCTTCTTCTTCTTCTTCCTTTTTTTTGTTTTTCGAGACAGGGTTTCCCTGTGGCTTTGGAGCCTGTCCTGGAACTATCTCTTTAAAAAACTGCACTGACGCAGGCTGGGTAAACATCTCTCGAGATTTCCCATCATATCTTTATTTGAGCAGAGTGCAATCTCTGTAGGGTATTCTGAGAATAACTGGAAGTCAGGAATAGGCCAAAGCCCAGCGTATGGGGAAGTAAATGTTTAATTTGTATCTTGTTTGGAGATTCAGGGAAGTCTTCAGGACTTTGTTCCCGTTCTCCCTCAACCAGTGGAGCCCCCACTTCCTCAAGCCCTAGACCTGTGAGCCTTTCTCTTTTCTTCTTCTATCGTTGATTGTGTTAAGTTAGCGTTGTACAGGAATTTACACAATTTTCTCGTACCTTCCCCACCTGACCCTACAATGAGTCCGAAGAACAGAATCACACATACACTCTATCTAAAGGGGGAAATGTCTTGGAGGGAGAATGAGTCAAAAATTCCAAGAAAGGAGAATGGTTTTCAGGAGGTTAAAACTTTGGAGACTGCCCTGGAACTCGCTCTGTAGACCAGGCTGGCCTTGAACTCACAGAGATCCGCCTGCCTCTGCCTTCTAAGTGCTAAGACTATAGGCATGCACCACCACTACCTGGTTGGTTAAAACTTTTTTTAATGAATACTTTTTTTAAATTGGCAGTTGTTCCATGTGAGTTAAAATTACTGACAAAGATAAAATATTCAGGCCCAGGGATGTGGCTCAGTTGGTAGTCTACCATAGCACGTGCAAGGCCCTGGGTCTGAGCCCTAGCAACACACACACACACACACACACACACACACACACACACACACACACTTTATCATTCCTAGGCTATAATACCTTGTATCTTAATAAAATAGAAAACTTTAAAAAATACCCATTTCTGTTTCAATATATGCCAAGTTGGAAAAAAAATGGCCTGGCTTTTGTCAGGGAATTGAGCAGGTTCTCGATCCTTTGAGTGGTCAGATGAAGGGCCAGGGACTTCAGAGAAGGCATTTGGCGGCTCAGCACAGTAACATGGCTCCCGAAAGGAAGACTGGTCTGTCTGTCGGGCAAGGCGGTTTGTGTCTGTGTGTGTGCTGCGGGTTTGGGTCAGGCATCTGCTTTTGTGACTGTTCAGCAGGAAAGGGCCTCGCGGACGGTCATCCCTGGCTGTGGGGGTTGGCTGGTACTCCTCCCACCCCCGAGGGACAATGAGGCCATCAGGGTGTTGCAATGTGCTTGGCTGTTCTCTCTGAACAAACGAGTGGTTGATGACTCCAGAACTCAGTTCTTCCACATCTGTTGAAAGAGTGATGTGGGATTAATTTAAAACAGGCACCGCCATACACAGTATGTTTGCACATGGAGCGAGTCAGTTCCCCTCCTCCGTCCCCCGCCGGATAGCAGCACAGGTCTCACCCTGAAGGTCCCCGGGCTGTTGCTTCTGTACTTTGAAAACACTTCACGTTTTGGCAGAGCAAAGTCTGGCACTTGTCACATGGGCAGGGCAGTGTGCTTGTGGTCAGAAGTGTGCTTGTGCCTTCCTTTCCAGAGACTCTAGCACCCTCAAGTCACCAGGGCAGAGAGAAGGCAGGCTGCACAGCTTGCTGGTCATCTGATCACAGCCACAGTTGGGTTAGGAGTGTGGGGGGAAGGGAAGGAGAACACAAACCTTCCAGGTCCCCATGCCACCTTCTCAAGCTGTCGTGGGCTGCGTGTCCCTCAGGCTGATCGCATTCTGGGCAGCTGCTTTATGTTTGTTTGTTTGAGGCAGGGTTTCTCTGTGTAGCCCTGGTTGTCCTGGAACTAGTGGTACTGTAGATGAGGCTGGTCTCGAACTCACAGAGTGCTAGGATTAAAAGCATGAGCTTTTAAAGAAAGATTTTACACTGTAGTTGGGAACAATACTTCATTGGCAAAGGCCAATCAGGCGACTTCAGCAACTTTTTCCAGGCAACAACAGAGCACTCCCTGATCAATGGCCACACCCGGATGGCCTCATCAGCCCCCAGGGTGAGGATCAGCCAGCCTCCCTAGCCAGACTTCGCTCTACTTAGCGATCAAGCTTTATTTAATAACTGCTACGAAATCTCGCATCTCTGAACCTTTAAACAGAAGTGCAGGGAGTTTGCACAGCTAGAGGCTCTAGGTCAGTTGATGGAAACTTGGGTGTCGAGTCACGAAGAATACAGAAATGAGTAAGCAAATATTCTTTTCTGGGAAGGTTCCACCTAATGAAGAGACAACGAGATCAACCCTCAAGGAAAACTGACTGCCTGTTTTCTCAGTTACACCAACCTGAAGTAAGCTAGAACCATCCCGCCCAAGGCCAGGTGTGAGCATGCCTGCAAGTTGGGTCCTGAAGCTGCCCGCCTGCCTCTTTCCCATCTGAGCTTCCTGAGGGGGTTCTGTTCCTGCTACCCAGAGGAAGAGCCCCTCTGAGGGAGTCTGGAGATGATGAAGACATGCATCTTCTTCCTCCTGCTAGAGCAAGTCAGTCAGCTCATGGCTCTAGCTCTTGTGCCCAGACTCACTCAAAATATCCCCAACAGGGTTCTCATGTGGGGAAAAGTGTTTTGCTGCTTGCCTGCACCTCTCCTCCCTCATCGTCAACCTGTAGGTGTTTTTTTTTCCCTACTTATTTAGAAATAAATGCAGCTTAAATGACACACAAATATCTATACAAAATGATGGCGCAAAATATAGAAACTGACAAAGCCAAACTGTTTCAATCCTGCCCTACACGGAAGATAAGTGTACAGCAATTATTTACATTTTATATACTTATTTATTTTCTGTGGGGGTATTTTACCTGCATGTATGTCTGGGTACGAGGCATATGCCATACCTAGGGAGGCCAGAAAAATGTATCCTTATAGATGGCTGTGAACTGCCACGTGGAGCCCAGAACTGGGCCTGGGTCCTCTGAAGAGCTGTCTGTGCCTGTAGCCGAGCCCTCTGTCCAGTCCTGAAGATGAAAGCATAACAATTCCAGAAAGCTCTCTGCTCCCTCCCTGTGTGCTTTGTGGGCAGAGGAAATCTGTCGTGTAGCTTATCTACTACTGCTTAGTCATGGTCTTCCTCAGAAGCAGAGCAGAGGGACACACTGCCTTCTTTACGTGGTTAGGATCAGGTTGGCAGTCAGGTTCTGTCTCCTGTGGATGGAGGACAGGAAAATGAGCCCAAGAAATGCTGGGAAGGAGGTGGGGAGCACAGCTGCCTCACTCCTTCTCTGGACTCCTTCCAAAGTTGACCTTAAGGTCAGAGATAACATGTTTTTGCATCATTCCACGGCAAATGAAGAATGAGACCTCAGTCCTCCCATGGGAAGGGTAAGGACCATGGGCATCAGGAAAGAGGTGGCTTTGGGACAAAGGCCACGCCTAGCAAACATTGTTGTCTCTGAGCAAACATCGGCCCTGCCAGGAGGTTACTGTTTGACCCCGTCATGCCCAGGAAAAGGTGAATGACCCCTTGTTTGCCCCCTAGTGGTGTCCTTGTTTACATCTGTCTGACACAGTGGGTCCTTAGAAACGGTCTCCCCGCCCCCTCACACAGTCCTGTATATAACCAGACTGAGAGTGCCTCTGCTTTACACCGCTGGACCTGGTCTCCAGGAGCAAACATCTGGACTCATCTCCAGTTTGAGGACAGCTGGCCAACTTTTGTAAGATTCTGCCTCCTTGTGCTCTGTTTCTCCTCCCCTGCACTCTGTCTAGCCATTCATCCATAAAGAAACCAGTTATCCCTCCTTAGGACTTCTAAACCCAGCCTCACGCTTTAAAAAGAAACTAAGTTGGAGTCTAAATTTAAAATGAAAGCAAGTTTCTTTTGGGATAGTTTGTTTCTGGGCGAAGGTAATGAATGAGACTGAGAGCCAGGAGATGGAGGTGTGGGAGGTGAGGGCAGAGATCAGAGGCTCAGCTGTGACAAAATCTCCCAAGGCATGGGACTGTGCTGACCTTCCAGGGCAAGCATGTGGCTTCGCAGGAATAAAGAGATGAGCTTCTGGCAGTTCCTTTTAAAAAAAAAAAAACAATTATGGATGCTCTTTGGAAACAAGCGGAATGCGTGCTAAGATCAAAAGATGGTAAATGGGGAAGGAGGGAGGGAGGATTCAAAGGTGGGCGAGACATTGTTGCTATGGCTTCCTCTGCAAGAGTTGCTATGGAGACACAGGTAGTGAGGGCGTGGCTGTGAAAGGGTTGCCCCATATTGTCAGCCCTGCTCCGTCTCTTGGTACAAAGCCCTGCCAGTGGGAAGAAAAGAGAGCATCGGTGCTTGTGAGGACTGCCGGATCAGCTTAAGAGCAGTAAAATGAGTCCAGAGAAGTCCGAATGACATCAGGTGCTGGGTACTGACTAGGCTCGGCCCTTTGGCCTTAATGGTTTACACCCGCACCCCAGATCATCCAGCTGCCGTTGTTTTCACGCAGTTTGACCTGGCATGGGGGAAATTCAGAGTTAAATACATGAATGAGGCAGTTGCAAGGGAGTGGACAGTGCACAGCGGTGCTCCAGGTGTATTGCTGGGGTTCTGTCTCTTCATTAGAGAAACGAAGTTATACATAGTAAGCCTGAGAACTGTTAGGTGAGTTGGTAAATATTAATGCGTGATTTCTGCAAGTTAGAAACAAGTAAGCCCTTTACCTGGCCACACAGGCCTGCGTGGTTTCAAAGTCTAGAAGGAAGTGTCTTTTTAGGAGGTGAAACATGGCGTGGTGTTAGTCGATACACGGACTGGGCTTACACAGACAACCGTCATGGAGATGTGTTTCAGAGATTGGGCCAAGGTTACCCCATCACCTCTTTCTTCCGTTGGTACGATAGGCCTGGAGAGGGAAGGGAAATTAATCACGGGCCATACTGAGAGCCTGCCGTGCGCAAGCACTATATGATTCAAGGCAAAGAATACGGATCCCGCTCAATCGTAGGTTATACAGCATCGGGAAATATGGACAGGATCTCATGAGTACCGATGTGCTTTGGAGACAGCCGCCATGAAACCCAAGAGCTGGTCAACATCTGCTTTGTGATATCCTCGGTGTTTGGATCCTCCACATTGTGGACTTTGCTTTGGTGTCCTAACTACCCAAAGCCCGGCAAGATTGCTTGCAGATTCACATTCCCCACAGTCTGTACTCTAACAAGCTTTTAAGCACAGGCTGACCTTGGTTGCCGAAGGGCAGCATCCCTGTCCACGACTGCCACCTGTTGAGTCGTTCAAGTATTGCAGCTCTTGTTACTACGTGTGTTTAGGTCTGCATGGATCTCACTACGCAGCCAGGCGAGTCCCCGTGCCTGTTCTACGATTGCAGGCATGCATGCAGCACCACACACAACTCTTTCTAATTTCTCGGGAAATAAACAACCCACACCCAGGAAAGATAATCCCAAGACCAATGCGAAGAGCTCAGCAAGCCCGTGTCCCGCAGCTGGCAGGTCCGCTAGAGCAGAGGCAACGCGTGAAGGCTGGTTATTCTTCGGGGTAGCTGTCCCTTCTGCACCCGGCACCATCTTTTCTCAATGAACAAGACCCACTCGCGTTTGATTCTGTAGCACATTATAATGCGCATGTTATTTCGATACTGTGAAATGTGGTGTTCTTTAGCCGTATACGGAGTTTGTCTGAGGTCATCACGAAACACACAGGGTTGGTTAGCGTCAGGTGCTAATTAGAAAGACAGTTCATTTCCCCCGCTCCATCACCTGTCTCGCACATGCTAAGTAGGGCCTTAGACCCCCCTGACCTAGAGTCTTGCTATCCTCCCAGACCCTGCAAGAGGAACAGACTACATACAAGCTGAGTGCCAGGACTGTCGCCTTCTCACACACACACACACACACACACACACACACACACACACACGAGGTAAAAGTAAAAGTGTTCAGGCTTACACGTGAGAGAAACACAAAATAAAGCTAATGATTAACTTTTTAAAAAAATATTTATTTATTATGTATACAATATTCTGTCTGTGTGTATATCTGCAGGCCAGAAGAGGGAAGCAAACCTCATTACAGATGGTTGCAAGCCACCATGTGGTTGCTGGGAATTGAACTCAGGACCTTTGGAAGAGCAGGCAATACTCTTAACCGCTGAGCCATCTCTCCAGCCTGCTAATGATTAACTTAACGCCGCTGAAAATGCACCACACTTTAGGGAAAAGAAAAACAAAAAACAAAAAAACCTTTTACCTGGGGCTGATCTTCTCCTTCAACAACACATTTCTTCAGGCCGAAAGATGCAACAGTCTTTACATTTATTTACAGACAAGGCCTTGAGTATCCCAGGCTGTCCTTGAGCCGACTATGGGGCCAAAGATAACCTTGAACTTCCAATTCTCCTGCCTCCGTCTCCCCAGAACTACATTAACTGGACATAGTAGTTTTTGATCAAGAGTTTGAGGTCAACCTGGACTACATGGCAAGACCCTGTATCCAAGAAAAAAACTCAAAACTTTGTTGTTGTTGTCAAATGTGGTGAGCCCCACGGCTGTCTATCGTGGTTCTGTGGTGAGGTGCACATCTGTGCCCATGTTCCTTCAGACCATGTTTCCTGGGACCTGAAGCTCAGCAGTCACTGGGCTGGGTCTTGAGGATCCTTAAGTTTCCTGTCACAGCATCCTCAAGCCCAGCATTTACGACTGAACTACTTTCTCTTTATACTGCTGTTTTCATTTTTTGTTTTTGTTTTTTCGAGACAGGGTTTCTCTGTTAAACAATCCTGGCTGTCCTGGAACTCACTCTGTAGACCAGGCTGGCCTCGAACTCACAGAGATCCATCTGCCACCTCCTTAGTGCTGGGATTAAAGGCGTGCGCCACACTGCCCGGCTCTTACAGAGCTTTTTAAAAAGATTTATTTTTATTATTTTAAGTGTATGCATGCGTGTCTGTGGGCAGGTATCAGTAAGAGAGTGTGTGTGCCCACAGAGGCCAGAAACATTAGATCCCTGGGAGCTGGAGTTGTAGGTAGGTGTTAGCTGCCGTTCAGTGTGAGTGTTGGGTCAGGTCAGCTCAGGTCGTCTGCGAGAGCAGGATGCATTCTTCACTGCTGAGCCATCTCTGCAGCCCCACTGTGAGGAGGGTTGTTAGTCTCAGGATTATCTTTACATTCTTCTTCAAAGACTTACAGGTATTATCAAAAACTGCTTGCCACAAACACCTAATGCCTCTTGCTTCTCAGAATTTCAAATTACATTAGAAATAACATCTTTTAAAACTCCATAAGGGGGCCAAGCTCCAGCAAAAGGCGCCTTTGGCTTTAAGGTGTGTGGTTTGTGATGGGGTGTATGGTACGGGGTGAGCTGAGAGCTCTCCAGAGACCATGGCAGCATTCTCCTCTGTCCTTTTCAGAGAGATCTTACAGCAGACTGTGAGCCCTTTGGCTTCATGAAGAGATCTCAGTTTTGTTTTTTTTTTTTTAATGTTTTATTTTGCCACACTGTAAGATCACGTGCCCGTATGACCCTATCACAGACACGGGAGACTAGCACCTATTCTCTCGAATCTTCCGAATGATGCTGAAGTGAGACAGTCTGGAGCACGAGCTTATACTGTTTCCGTTCTGCAGACATTGCTCCCAGATCCTCTACAAGGGCTGCACGCTGGTCCGTTCTTCCTGCGCATTGCACAGGAACTCTGCCCTCTGGGAGAAGTAGACCTGCCCCTTCACACCAAGGCGTCTGCTCTCAACAGCTTTCCTCACACCTGAATGCCCGGAAGCCATCTTAGTGGCCTTGGAGAATTGGCTGTCCCTGTGCTCACATGCGCCAGATGGCACTCAGCTCCTGTGTTGCCGTCTATCTCACCTCAGGAGGTCCCGTTGCATCCCCTGGGTGCCACATCTCTATCCCCCCCCCCCCCGCAGAGTCATCTGTGTTGGCCAAGCTAGCACGGAACTCCAGGGCTTGAGCAATCCTGCTGCCTCGGTTTCCTAAGTAGCTGGGACTACACCGCTGCCCCTGTCCTTGGTATATCTTAAGGTCTTTGTGTCCCAGGATCTAGCATGTTTCTGGGCCAACAGGGAACTGAGTGATGTTTGTTATCAAGTTAAGTAATGAGTGGCTAAGGATATAAACAGTTTAAATTATGCTATGACTAATGGTGATCCTAAAAGAAGGAGGAGGATGTAGATCATGGAGCCACCTAGGAAGGGGAAAGCAAAGATGGAATTCAGTGCCTGCGGACAGGTGATTTATAATGTCCTATCACAGAGACATGTCTCCACCCTTTTAGCCTAAATTGGAATGTGGAGCCATGACCCCACCATTGCTACTTTTTGTTCTTGGCAGGAATCTCTGTTGGAAGAGATGACAGTGAGTCTGGGGCCCCTGTTGCTGGTCTTCATGCTGGGTCTGGTTGTGACCCCACCAGCTCTGGCTCAGAATGACCCCAGGTATAAAAAGTTCCTTACTCAGCACTATGATGCCAATGCACGTGGCCGTGACGACAGATACTGTGAAAGCACCATGAGGAAGCGAGGCCTGACCTCTCCCTGCAAGGACATCAACACTTTTGTTCATGGCAGCAAGGACAGCATCAAGGCTATCTGCGGAGAAGATGGAGAGCCCTATGGAAATAACTTCAGAATAAGCACCTCTCAATTCCAGATCACCAACTGCAGGCATAGAGGAGGGAATACCCGGCCTCCATGCCGGTACCGAGCCTCCAGAGGGTCCAGACGCATTGTTGTTGCCTGTGAAAATGGCTTGCCTGTCCACTTAGATGAGTCTGTCATCAAACAATAGCCAGCAGGCCCCTGGCACAGAGTTGGTTCTATGTTCTTTTAATCCCCTCTTTATTCCAGAACACTGATGGCAACGGTCACTGTCAGAACACAAACTATCTGAAACTTATGTCTCCTGATTCACGATGCGCAGAAATAAAGATGTCTCTAAAGCCATTCAGAATCTGTCTGGAAGAGTCACTAGTTCCTAGGAAATTTAGTGTTTCCTAATTTTTCTACTCAGCTGCTCTCGAGGGGAGGGACAGAAACAGAGATGTTCTTCTTTATCTGCCAATCAGTGGGAGGGAGGAGGGGCTTCATCTTTCTGTGGCAGTGAGGATGATAATTGTTTACAGACAAGGCAGATGGGAGTTCTCAAAAGAGTTAAGTTGTCTGTTAACTAATGGTCACTACAGGAGCCCTTGGGGAAAGGATTCCCCACCTCTCCTCCCTTCTCGTACACACCCAAGCACAAACCACTGTGAGATCGTCAGCCCGCCCATCCCCTAGGTGTGCTCTCAGGTGAATCAGCCCTTCTGAAGGATGGCCTCGGAAGGCTGGATTAACTAACCCTGAAGGGGGGAGAACAAGTGCTGTGTTCTAATCTTTGGAGCAGAATATCTGTTCTACCCAGAGGAGATAGTTCACTGTTTTGACTGGGAGGCCCAGTGAGTACCAAGCAGAGGTTCACCTTTCTAGTGGAATCAAGGAAACAGGAGGTAGAGTGCCAGGCCAAACATGAGCGAGGGGGCCAATCTCAGTGACCTCCGGGCTGCTAATAACTGTAGCAATGCTATCTCAAATTCATACCTGGAGGCACGGAAGCAGGGCACAGGCATGGCTGTGAACGTGGGGGGTGTTAAAGAGTAATACTTGCATTTCATACTGGTAGTTATCAAGTAGCAAAGCAAAGGCTTCAGGTAGGATGAAGTACATATGTGTATCTGTGTACCTCAAACCAGCTCCGAAAGACACGGCTCTTGGTCTGTACCTGCATTGTGAAGTCTGCTTGACTCTGAAAAAAAAACTGTCCCTGTTACTTTGGGGTGTCCACTTTGTTTGCTCCTTTGAGTCAACCTGCAAGTCAATCTGAGGACTGACCACCAGATGGCAGCATCCGATAGCCCTTCCTTAAGCCGGTCCTGTCTATTTGTATTAAGTCTTTAGAATTTCACACAGGTGATTTCGTCATTTTCACTGTCCTCTCCGCGCTCTCCCAGGTCCCCCCATCATCTGCCCACCCAACTTCACAGCCTCCGTTTTTTTTTAACTCATTAAGCCAAGCTTGTTCTGCCCAGATGCTCAGAGATTTTACTTTGCCGTTCTCAGTAGTCCAGTGCCCAGTCTTTACCCTCTTTCCTTCTGTCTTTGCTTTCTTCTCAGGCCCTTTCTAGGTCGTGATGGCTCTGCCCAGGACCCAGTCCTTGCTTCTGCTCTTGGTCCTGGCCTTGCTGGGGCTAGGGCTCGTGCAGCCCTCCTACGGCCAGGACCGAATGTACCAGCGGTTCCTGCGGCAGCATGTTGACTCTCAGCAGACCGGAGGCAGTGACAGCTACTGCAACCTGATGATGCAGAGACGGAAGATGACTTCTCATCAGTGCAAACGCTTCAACACCTTCATCCACGAAGACATCTGGAACATTCGTAGCATCTGCAGTACTGCCAGTATCCAGTGCAAGAATGGTCAGATGAACTGTCACGAGGGTGTACTGAAGGTCACAGACTGCAGAGAGACAGGGAGCTCTAGGGCTCCCAACTGCAGATACAGGGCCAGTGCCAGCACCAGGCGGGTTGTCATTGCCTGCGAGGGTAACCCAGAGGTCCCGGTGCACTTTGACAGATAGATAGATGCCACCCTGCGGCTGCTACTGCTAGTAACTGCGGTTGGCCCCGGAGGAAGTGACAATAGCAATGAGGGATGCATCAAAGACCTCGGGCTTTGTTCCCATTGCTCATGCCGTATACCCATGTATACCCTACATATCCCATTGTATTGAATGGAGAAGAGGGAAACCTCTCCTCACAGCCTGACTCCCAGAGTATCCTCTGACGTTTGCATCATGTGTATTTAGACAGTATTACAGCTATCACAAAGTGCCTTCTTAGTTTAAGCTGTCACATTCCAGTGCCCTAATCCCCTACCCCGTGCCTATTCTGCTACTTTATTCAGACTGTTAGAGTTAAAGACTTTGAAGACCATGAAAACATTGGAAATTCTCAGATAAAAACCCAACTGAGGGCTGGAGAGATGGCTCAGAGGTTAAGAGCACTGGCTGCTCTTCCCAGAGGTCCTGAGTTCAATTCCCGCAACCACATGGTGGCGCACAACCGTCTGTAATGAGAACTGGTGCCCTCCTCTGACCTGCAGGCAGAACACTATATATATAAAATAAATAAATAAATCTTAAAAATATCCAACTGAACCTGTTCCACCCACAGGACTTTCCGTACTTCATTATGTATGTTGTCTATTTTCTATTATTCCTAAATGTCATCCTTAGAGAAACCATCAAGAATTTGGTGCCAACAAATTGAAAGTTATGAGTTGTTTGGTATTATTAATTATGGTTTGTGGCTACTAAGATTTTTAAAATGTTATATCAAAAAAAGATAGTAGATCACCAAGATTTTTTTTACCCTCCTTAATTGAAAGATTTTCCGCATGGTCATTATAATAAAGAGGTGTCAGCTGAAGTATTGTGTCATGGCCTTGTGTTCCCCTGATCTCTTTAGGTTCCTGTGGAGTTTGTGAACTCTCATGTCCTGGGTGTCACCAAACATCTGGTCAGAGGCAAATTCTCATCAGAGCCATCATGACAGAGACCATTCCATATGTCTCCTAAGATCATGGGAAAACACAAATATTTACGTGATGATTCATAACAGTAGCAAAATTACAGCTATGAAGTAGGGACAATAATTGTATGGTTGGGAGCTGTATTAAAGGGTCGCAGTGTCAGAAGGCTGAGAAACACTGCTCTCCAGGATCAACAAGTACACTTAACCCTTATGCCAGCTCTCCAGCCCACATCTTGTACTACTCAAGCTTTTTCCTGTTGTTTGCCACACAACACAGATACACTATTGTGAGGATCAGACGCAGTCCCGAGTGAAGTGTCTTGTTGCTGTGAGCACGGACCCTAATGCCTCAGACTCACGGGAGTCATGGCAATGACTTCCCTGAGCCAGGTTCAGTGGAATAACTAAGGCTTTCTGTGGCTGGAGCTTTGAATTTGCAGAACAGATCAACCCACAGCTCCTTCTGCCTGCCTGCAGCCTGAGACCACGCCCCTCCAGAGACCCTCTACCGAGATCAGCTAGCCCAATTCCCCCTCATTCTTTGTCTGTACCATTGTTCTTCATTCTGCAGAGGAAACTTCCCACAAACCTAAGTCATGCAGCTGTACACCTGCTAGCCTTTCAGTTAACACGTAATCCACAATGGTCAGGAGGAAGGCAAGACTCTGGGGCCTTAGTGTGTGTGTGCTTACCTCCCGTACGCACGAAGAAGCGATGAAGTCAGAGGTGAGTCTCAGAGACAAACCCGATGACCTGGATGGAAGGAGAGGACCAGACTTTGGAATGGTTTTACTCTGGTTTGCCAGGAAATACACTTATGAGCCAGACAGATTTCCCTCTGACTTCCCAGACAACCGACTGTCCAAATGCAGCAGGGTTTACAGACTGGAAGGTTTGAACAAGTTTATTATGCCAGGCATCGTGAACTAATTCTGATTTCAAGATCGCTGGTGCAGTCGGTGCATTGAAAGGCTAGCCGCTGTTCGGAGAGCAGAATTTAGTAATAAACTCCATCCTGTCTTATCCAACGGTTTCCAGTTCTAGTCCCCAATACTCAGATGTGACCGGAAGCTACTTTTGTTAGTTTGTTTCCATTATCTGTTTTTGAATTCGAATCATAGTTATTGAAGACTTTCTCCTTGACTGTGGAATTAGTTAAACTAGACCATGTCCCCCATGGCCTGACTGAGGAGGACACCAGAGAATGGGGCTTATCAAAGTGGAGATGGTCAATCAGACTAAATGGAGCCACATGTCCAAGCCTCAGGCGGATGGAGTCCGGTAAAGAAGCGCTCATGCACGCCCTCCTGAACAGCCTGCCTGTTCTTTGGATCTCATTGAGTTCCAGGACAGTCAGGGCTACACAGAGAAACCCTGTCCAGAGAGAGAGAGAGGCACGCACCCTGTAAGAAGTTTCCAGAAATATGGGTCGCCGTAACTTCTGAGCCACAGCAGTAGTTTCACATTTCTCCAGCTATAGACAGGGGTACTGCTCTCCAGTCTGGCTAGCTTTGTTTGCTAACATGGCTGTGTATCCAAGTGGCCCTTTGTAACACTAGCTTCAGATCAGAGTAGGATTTGTGGGTGTATGTGTAGAAAACATTTTCCACATTAAAAGCAGGTTATTCTTTATTTGACGAACATTGGATTGAGTAGGAGGCAGAATGCGTGTCATCCTGATAGGACAGGCACTGGAACAGGCCTTCATTTCACGCCCACACATTCTTAGAATTCGCGGAGCAACTTGCTGAAGCCTGTGCTGTACTCTAAGACAGATGCCATCAAAGACTTATGCCTTGGGCTGGGGAAGCAGGTCTGTACTAGAGCATCACCCCAGCTTGCTCGAGGTCTTAGGTGCAACTCCCAGCACCACCAAAAAAGAAGAATTTTTCCTCCCTCCCTCCCTCCTCCTTCCCTCTCTTCCTCCCTCCCTCCTCTCTCCCTCCCTTTCTCCTTCTTTCTTTCCTTCCTTCCTCCCTCCCTCTCTCCCTCCTTCCTTTCTCCTCCCTTGTTTCTTCCATCCTTCTATCTTTCCTTCTTTCCTTCTTCTGCCACCTCTCAGCAGGTCCTTCCCTCTTCTCTACATCCATCAAGTCACTACTTGCATTTAAGTTTTGAATAGTTTGTGGGACCTTGCTAGAAAGGGCTCCAGACAGCTGTGCATATGATTGCCACTTTGTTTTTCCTCATATTTATCTCTAAGTTATCTAAACTCAGGTGCTCCCAGTTTCTCCCTGGGGGCCACTCGAAGAGCTGGAGAAGAGGAGGATGTGTGGGATGTAGTTCCAGCCAATCCCCTGCCCCAGCAGAGAAGAGGAGGATTGTGGGATGTAGTTCCAGCCAATCCCCTGCCCCAGCCTGTCAGTGCAGGATCCTGCAGACACCAGGTGGTGGATTTCCTTTGTCTCGTGACTAGATTTCCTTGTTGGTACACAGGCTGGCCTGAAACAACTGAGCCTTCTAAGCTCCCCCACAGACCTCCCCACACCTGGCTTTGGAAATAAGTTCTAACTGTAAACTGCTGTAGGCAGACATTTTCATGCCAGGACAAACTGGAAAGACGCTCCATCAGTGCAGCTGAGCTCCTAGCTGTCCTTGCGGTGTTGATAGAAGGCTCCCTTATCTCCACCTGCCTACAGATCGCACTTTTGGCTATGTGACACGGCCAAACTCCCTACACAATACGGCCTAGCCATTCGTGGGCTTTCCCTAGAAAGTCTGTTGGGAAGCAAGTTTCAGGGCCAGTTTTCTGGTTGTCTACCCTCAACCCCCGTCTGGAGTTATTGCTCTCCAATGCTTTGAAATTCCTTTCTGCCTGGGCACCCTTCTTTGATGTTTGCAGACCTTGCTTACGGCTATTCTCAGGGCGGACCCAAGTGTTCCACATGAGAAGACACAAGAACAGGCTTGCATAAAAAGATGTTCCTGGCCCTGCCAGATGCCACCACCTCCGCAAATCCAGCTATATACTTTCTATTGTCATTCCTTTTTTTCTACCACTGTGGACTTCTTGGGATCTCCAGAAAGGACGGAGACTCTGCTCTGCAGATCCCCATCTTTCTGTACCCACCGCAACCAGCAAGGTGTGTGCTGACGAGGTGAGTGAGAAGGACTGCTGTATAGGAAACTTGACTGAAAGGCCAGGCATCACAGGAAAGAGATTGACTGACATTTTAGGATGAAAACTGACCCAAATCAGAGAACACAAGACCTCATATTCAGCTCAGCATTAACCCCACAGATGTGGCTCCCACCCTTCCCCACCCTCATACAGTCTACCAAAGCATTTCTGTTGGCTCACAGGCCCATATGTGGTCAAGGCTGTAAATCAGACGAAAGATTTAGTAGGGCCAGGTACATTCACATAATGAGGGCAGTCTTTCCAAACACGGGAGCCTGTCTTCTGTCCAGAGTCACTTCCGTGAAGCTAGTCTTGGCATTTGAAGAATTGAAACAACACTTTCAGACACTCTGTTCCTTTAGACATGCTCAGCAGGTACCTCTGACAAATCTTGGGGTTTGGAAGAAACAAAGGCATCAAGTTCCCGAGAAAAGATGAGAGTTTGTAATGGGATTGCATTTCCGTTAGGTTTGGGGGGAAATGCTGTAAGAGGGTCAAGATAGGAGAAGCATCAGGGTACAATTGATGTGACAGGCAACCTGGGCTACAACTGCAGGGACCCAGAACTTTCCTGCTTGGCAGAGACTCCCAAGCAGTGCTCTCCCTATGTCTTCACGCAGGGGTTGGTCTTTAGTCTGCCATGTGCATGCTGAGGAGTTAGCAAGAGCCCGTTGCAGAGGAGCGAGGGCATTTAAGAGGAACTTCGAGTTTTCAGAATAAATTCCATCTTCTTTTGCAGTTTTATTCTTGGCTCACTCAGTCTGCAACATACTTTTTAAATTTGCAATTAACTTTACTATCTAATGGGGGATATCTCCGGGAAAACAAAATCGTGTTACATGAATACAGCCTACAGGTTAGTATTTCAGTATTTTCTTCTCTCTTCTCTGTGCCCACGTAGGTGGCCTAGGTGCCTGCTATGGCATCCTCTCTGAAGGCCTGGGGTGTGCTTGCTCTCCTGCTGTGCCTGCAGCTCAGCCCATGTGCACAGAGCTCCTCCAGGCGGGAGTTCTTGGATCAACATCACCTCAATACAGACAAAGGATTCTTTTTATACAGCTGCGATGCCCTCATGACAGAGAAAGGTCTGAAACCCAAGAGCTTACACATATTTGTTTATATGCCGTGGTACAAAGTTGAGCACACATGCATTAGCGGCAATTGGAAATATCGCTACAAAAACTCCTATGTCTGGACTCAGACTCCCGTTAAGGTACTCTATTGCTATTGGGAGAAATTCAAAAAGAAATATACAGAGATAAGAAACTACAACTATGTTCAGTTCCATTGTAACGCAGATGGGTATGTTGATAGCATAGAGGACATGATGTTGATGGAGCCCATCTTAGCCTAGAAAGTCTCCCGGCTCTCTGGGAGAGCTGTTAGCGTTCTCCATTCAGCCCCTGCTTACGGTAACCGCTGCTGCTCCGCTTGACTGAATGTCAGTGTCTCCCCACCACGCTGATTCTCGTTTTACGATCATGCTATGCTGCTCTCTGCCCACAACACCGTTCCTCCCTTGTCTACCTACTTCCCACGTTGCCCTGACTCGGCTCGCACGGCTTCTGTCGCTGGGACAAAGAGAAATCATTCAGGAGGAACTATGTACCTCCGAGTCTCAGGGCTTCCGGTGTGCAGTCTGCTGTTCTGTTGTCCTTGGGGAAGAGTGAGGCAGAGCATCATGGTGGGAAAATGTGGAGGAGCCCGGGAAGTAGAAAGAGAAGGAGGGGGAGGGTGTGGGGACAAGAGGTGACAGTCGTCACTGCAGTGGCCTACCTCCTCCAGCTGGACCCTCAGACCCACTCAGCTATGAATTCATCAATGGATGGCTCCACCGCCAAAGTAAGTTACAACCTTCATGACCCAGCGAAGAAGCCGTCAGCACGGGAGCCTGTGGTCGGACACGGGACAGCCACGTCATGACCCAGCGAAGAAGCCGTCAGTCAGCACAGGAGCTGTGGTCGGACACGGGACAGCCAAGTCATGACCCAGCGAAGAAGCCGTCAGCACGGGAGCCTGTGGTCGGACACGGGACAGCCAAGTCATGACCCAGCGAAGAAGCCGTCAGTCAGCACGGGAGCCTGTGGTCGGACACGGGACAGCCACGTCATGACCCAGCGAAGAAGCCGTCAGTCAGAACGGGAGCCTGTGGTCGGACACGGGACAGCCAAGTCAAATGCATCTTCTTTGGACTCATGCAGGTTTTTCTTTTTCTTTTTTGATGTTATCATCTTTATGCCTATCCAAACTGAATGATCCTCCACAAATAAATCGTTATTCCACTGTGTGTCATAGATATCCACAGTATGCATGCAGAGTTTGGACTGTGTGTTAGCACGAGCAGTGTAGTGACCTGTAATCTGAAGTATGACTAGAACCTTACACTTGGGTTCATTTCATGTGTGCACCTACATGCATGTGGATAGGCCTGTGTGCTAGGGTAAAGACAAGTCTTGATTTGGCCAGTGAACGGGAAATCAGGGCAGAGGGGAGCAGAAAACTACCAAGTTGGCTCAAATAATATTGCAATGTCTCTGGCTCATAACAGCTGGTCCAGGAGGTTTGCATGGTTTTTTATTGTGTTTTTTTTTTTTCCTTTCTTATCCTTTGTTTTGGGATTTTTATTTTCACCTTGATAAAACATACATGAAAAGTATTCCAGTCATTTGTTCCCCTGACTGTAGAAGATTCTAACACAAAACAAATAGTAGGGGTGCCAGAGAAAAGGCTCCGTAGGTAAGGATGCTTGCCACTCCTCAGAGCACCCAAGCTGTTTCCAGAACCCATATCAGGGGGTTCACAACCGTCTATGACCAACTCTAGGTCATCCAGCACCCTTCACCTCCAAGGGCACCTGCACTTTGTGACATAGCCACATGCAGACACATGTCTTCACATAGTCAAAAATAATAAAAATAAATCTGTTATAAAAACAAGGCAGATATTAGGCTGTTGTTTGTGCACAAGCCATAAACACCACCTGATCAAAACTAATCTTTCCTGGGCCGTTGCAGTGGCTGGTTTCATGTCAAGCTGACACAGGCTAGAGTCACCAGAGAAGAGGGAGCCTCAATTGAGAGATGCCTACATAAGACCAGGCTGCAGGCAAGCCTTTAGCTCATCTTCTTAATTAGTGACTAGATTGATGTGGGAGGATTTAGTGCATTGTGGGAAGGGCCACCCCTGGGCTGGTGGTCTTGGGTTCTATAAGAAAATAAGTTGAGCAAGCCAGTAAGCAGCACGGCTCCATGGCCTCTGCATCAGCTCCTGCCTCCAGGTTCCTGGCCTGTTCTAGTTCCTGTCCTGACTTCCTTCAGTAACGATGAACAGTGGTGTGGAAGTGTGAGCCAAATGAAGTGTTCCAAAGAGCAATCCTGACTAAAACAGAAGTCGCGACTCAGAAGTGGGTGTGGTCAACAGTGGGTGTGGCTCAGCAGTGGGTGTGGCTCAGCAGTGGGTGTGGTTCAGCAGTGGGTGTGGTTCGGCAGTGGGTGTGGCTCGGCAGTGGGTGTGGAGGTTTGAGTGAGAGTGTCCCTTCAGTTCTCACATTTGAATGTTTAGTCCCCAGTTTTGGTGCTGCTTGGTGAGGCGGGGAACCTCCAGATTATGGAGTTTTGCAGGAGGAAGCACACTGCTGGAGCAGTCTCAGAGGGTTGATAACCTCGTCCAAATTCCAATTTGATCATTCTGCCTTCCGAATGTGATCGGACTTGCGGGGTCTCTCGGCTTACTGCTCTAGCTATCTGCAGCCATATTTCCCCACCTTAATGGACTCTCTCTCTAGAACACAGTCACAATAAAGCCCCTCTTCTGTAAGTTGCTTCTGGTTGTGGTCTTTTATCACCCACAGAAAATGGCTAATCCAGCAGGTAAGGAAGAGACAGTGCCCTCAGGCCTAGTGACCTGACTGATCCCTGGAAGCTATCCCAAAGGTGGAAGGAACTCAAGATACAACATTGTCCTCAGGTTTTTGCATGTATCATGTCACGCCATGCATACAACACACTCATACATACATGTCACATATACACACACAAGAGTAATAATACATTTTAATGACTTAAATTTTTTATGATGTATGGGGGGGGGCGTGCCTGTGGAGGCCAGAAGGTGCTGGATCCCCAGAAGCTGGAGTTTCTGGTGATGGTAAGGCACTGGAGGTAGATGTTGTAAACCAGACTCAGGTCTTCTCCGAGAGAAGCATCTTAACCACTGATGTGTCTCTCTAGTCCCAGAGAAAAATAAAAAAAAAAAAAAACTCAAAACTCTTCCTCCATCAACCACAGACAGAGAGCATCTGCTGATTCTCTCTTTAGAACGTTTGTCTTTAGGGCCTGGGGAGAAGGGCTACTCGGGAGTACTTGATGCCCAAGTGTGAAGGCTCAAATTCAGATCTCCAGGATCTGAAAATTTGTGTTATGTTGACATAAAAATCCCAGACACAGCACACAGCCATAGGCAAAAACAAACTTTATTAAAAGGGGAGGGGCACAGAAAGAAAACTTTCCTGAAGAGCAGAGAGGGGGCCGGTCCATTTTCCTATGGAGGTCTGGGATTCTAAGTGGCTTTGGTGACTTCGAAGGCTTATCCTCCATTATGGTTCTATTTAATGTCGACTTGCCAGGAATTAGAATCACCTGAACACAGAGCCTGTCTGGAGGAAGTGTGCTGACCGCCCTGATGGATGTGGAAGACTCTTCCCCATTGGGTGTGGCACCTTTTGGTCGCAGCTGAGATAAGAAAGAAGTGGCCAAAAGCAGCTCTTGCTGTCTGCTCGACCGGCCTGTCCTTCCCTCCTGAGTTAATATTTGCCCAGTAGCTGTGGCTGTTGCTTCCTTCACGGCCATAAGAATCAGATTTTCCAGGCTTTTCTAGTGGCCTAGGGACCAGCTGCTCCCCAGGAGCCTTCGGAACTTTCAGCACCAGACTGGGATTGCTGAGGTCTTGTGGACTGAGCAATTGTTGGTTGTTACTCTCCCATCTCGGTGAGAGACACCGCCGTGGGCTGCCATGCTGAGTAACAGCTGGGCTCTCAGCTCTCGGGTGTGAGTGTGCTGTGACTTTTTAAACAGGTGTGTGTGTGTCCCGCTGGTTCTCTTCCTCTAGAGAACTGTTACTAACAACTTCAGGGGCATTCTTAGGACCCACCTTGAACAGATCTGTCCCACCTGGCCCAGTCAGACACAAGGTCCCAGCTTGTGGGAGGAAAAGGTTCTTGGGGGACTTTACAGAGAAGTGAGGATGAAGTTGGACACTTGCCATCTTTGCTATCTATCAGGGGTCCCTTTCCTTATCTGTCTCTCAGGGATCTATCTGCCCAGCCCCTACTCTGTCATATGGTTCATATTTTTTCCTTCCCTTTGTCCTAAACTCTTTCCTTTCCTTTCACCTTTTCTGGTACTTAGGGCCTTGATGCCTCCTGGTTCCACAGTATCCGAGGGCACATCGGCATCCCTTTCTGCTCGGAGCATCCCCTTTGCTCCTTCCTGTCTAACACCCTAGCACTGACCATTGAGCCCACTGTGATTTCCCGCTGCTGGTGGTTCATTGTCCCCAGTCGGATCCACAAACTGAGAGATTAGCAAACACAGTAGCAGGTTCCATCTGTTAGAAGTCAGTGCAGGGTCCAGAAGAGCACTACCAATCCAACAAAAGCATCTTGACAAGGCAAAGCTTGAAGTATAAGAGCAAGCAGCTCACAGAGTGAGAAACCCAGGAGCTTTTATCTTAATGCAGGAGAACCGTGTCCCTTCCCCTGGCTGAGCCCCAACCTCAGCCTTTCACGGTTGCTTAGTTTGAAAAGAACTGGCACAAAGGAAGTGAAAGGAAGAATGGGCAGGCATCTCAAGATCCAAGAACGCAGCCTGGCCTCTGTGTAAACAAAATTTTTACCAGGTAAGGGACAGAAAAAGAATTAAATTCCTTGTCAGAAACAAAAACTTTACAGTGTTTAACAGAAAGACTAATATTTAATGTTCCTTGCATACTGAGAACACTCAGTACTGAAGGAGCTGACTGTGGGGTGGCAAACACTTACCCTGGATCCAGGGTGGGTTTACTGCAGACTGGGTGGTGGCAAACACTTACCCTGGATCCAGGGTGGGTTTACTACAGCAGAGTGACTGTTTCCCATGGAAACAGCTCTCACGCTTCGGGGAGGTCTGAGGAAAGAGACTTACCTCGACACTCTCGCAACCTAGACGTTCCTGGACTTGAGGAAGGTTGTTATCTGAGCTACAACAGCAAAAAATGTTACCAACAATCTAACCCCAGATGGGAAGAGTCCAGCACAAAACACGAGCAACATGAAAATCCACGACAACATGTTTCCTCCAAAAATCTCTTAACACCCAGTAACCTTTAAGAAGAACAACTTAAGTGAAAATCCAGACCAAAAAAAAAAAAAAAAAAAAAAAAAGAACAATTTAAAATATGCTCATAGAAGACACAAACTCCTGAGCAAATTCTTTTCTTCCCCAACATCATGCTATTATTAATTATTGGGAATTTCATACAATTCACCTCAATCACACTTGCTTCCCATTCCTCCCAGGTACACCTTCCCACACTTGTGCCCCACAAAAGAAAAACCAAGTCCAATCTGTGCTATCCATATACTCACTGGAGTATATGCTCAACCTCCAGTGACCAGCCCTTAAAGAGAATTTAGTGTGTGTGTGTACAGAATCCATCAGTTGCGAAGAGCCACACTTCGGCATCTTTAGCACAGGTTTTAAGGACGCCCTTCAGTAGCTTTGTGTCTGGACTGCTTCTTTTGGATGGGTGTTGTCATAGAAGCCTGCACTATCATTCATTTTTAGTTGTGAGTCTGCAGTCATCAGTACCACTGTAAAAGATGCTTCCCTACCCATAGAAGCTGGCGGGAACATGGCTCACAGACGTCAACATGGTTTCTGGCAGCTGTACAGATCATTGGACATCAGTGTGGCTTCCGGTGGCAGCACAGATCACCAACATCAACATGGTCTCTGGCTGCAGCATGGATCACGGAAGTCTTTTGAGAAGACTTAGCCCGGAAAATGAACCTTTCTTTGTCTCGGATATCTTGTTGCTGTTCAGAGTCAGGATCTTGTGGTTGAGCAGTGTGCCCAGGGGCAGGACCTGGGAAAGATCCAGGCTCTGTACACCATCCTGCCCTTGGCGCCTGCTTCATGCAATGGGCCGGCCTGCTGTCCTAGCAGGAGCCCATAGGGTGAGGTAGGCTTGTGGTGGCCCGAACCTCCTGGCTGCCTGAGTGTTGGGTCTAGGGGGGTCGCACAAAGATGAGAACACCACCAAGTTTAATAAATCAGAAACAAACTTAAAAATAAAATAAAATAAAAAAAACCACCACTGGGCACAGAAGCTTATCAGCGAGCTGAGACCACAGCCAGAGATAGTGTTTGTTAGGCTGTGGCAAAAGGCCGGTTTCTGAACCCACTTTTTATAGTAGGGGCACCAAGCATTAGCTCTGAACAAAGGAATTTTTATGATCTTGCCCTGACCACAGTCAGTCAACATAGACCCTAAGGAGGGGAGTGAGTTTTAATGTCAATGGGAAACTAGGCAGCTATCATGAAATATGTTTTAGAGGAGATTACAGCAAAAGTCACTAATTGCAAGAAAACAGATGTTTTTAGCAATTAGTCAGAGAAGGGAGTGCTATTAACTAGAAGGTTAATAAATTAGAATTAATTGGTTCTTAAGCTGAGAACTTAGAGGATAGCAGAAAGTTCTTCACACTATCTCAAGTAAAACTCAGACACAGACTGCCACACTTTACAGCCTCCATTGTCAGAGCTCATTAGTCAAACCCGTGTTTCTACCTTGTCCACTGTTTGCTGTTTCCCCTGGTTCCCCCAGGCAGTGTATACTGGAGCCCCACGTCTCCCCTTTGATGGTGCCAGTTTCCCATAACAGAGACAGTGCCTAACCCAGAGGTCAGTATCTCTGTCTCCTAAAGGTTAACTCAGTTCACATCCGTTGTTTATCAGGGATGGCCAGGACACTACTCTGAATTGCAGGGAGAAGCTCTGGCCTTGTAAATAAAACATCCAGCTGTAAAATGAAATGACCTAGGCTGATGGAGGCTTCCCAAGCATCCGAGAAAATAGCTCACTGTGGATGTCTGACCCTTGATCTGCTGAGAAAGCTGCTGACAGTCTGTTCTCATTCTCCGAGACTTATAACTGTATATTTCTTTATTTCTACAGTCTTACCTTTGGAATCTACATTTTTTTTCTTATTCTTGGCCTCTTCACTGAGGACTGGCTCTCCTCTGCAAGGACATGCTCCTTCCCCTGAACGCATTCTAAGAGAGGACAGGTTATCTGAATGACGCAAAGAAGTCACATTTGGGATATGACAATATAATTCAGTAAAGAGACAGAAACACTGAACAAAATCCAAACAGAAATGATTATGAAATGAAAATACTAAGTCAAAGAGAGCTTCGATGGATGGGGGACAGGGGAACACAGGCCTGTCACTGTCTTGATGACGTTCATTTTCTCTGACACTTAAAGAATGGAAGGCGGGGAGGGGGTGGAATCTCTGGAGCAACAAGTAAGAGCAGAGGAATTCTCAAACAGAGAAGACGCTTTTATCAGGGTGAGGAAACTCGGGCGAGCACACAACAAGCACATGGAGGGAGAGACCCATGGCAAAGCAGAGGGAGGATTTAAGAATCTGAAATCAGCTTTTGAGGGCCCTTCCTTCCCTAATTTAGGAGTTGGTCAGGTTGAATAAAGACAAGGTAGCTGAAGGCAATGCAACTTTGGGGTAAGCTGTCCTAGCCAGCCCTTCTCAGGGCAAGTCCCTCAGTGGGGGCCTGCTGGCGGGAGAGTCTTCCAGGCCTGTTTCAGCTTTCTCGGGCTTCTGTCTCACACCAGCAGGGGGAGGAAGGAACCAGCCACTTTTCAAGTTCCCCATCTTTAGACCCTCTCACCCTGTCCTAGCAAGGAATCTAACCCATAGTCCCTCAGGCAGACAGGGAAGGTGAGAGCAGGCTCCCTGTTCCTAGACGTCTGTGAGGAGAGAAGATGAGGTGTGTGGTCTGTATCTAAGCAGGACCCCTAGGGGAAACAGCCTGTGAAACACCCAACTCAGTCCAGTTAGAGGACCCCCGGCGCTAGGCCTCTTCCATCCTGAAGGAGTTGTTTGCAGTAAAGCTATTACCATTACTTTGTCTGAGGATGAACCTTCTGCCTTTACCGCATGTTCAATTCTTCGTATGCCTCATAGACCGAGCTTGATGATCTCCAGCACCCCTGGGACAGGAAATTCTGTTGTAGGATATTATTTTAAGGTGTGTTACTTGTATATGCTCTGGAACATTTGTTTAATGATGCAAAGATGTGTTTGGTAAATAAGATTCACCTGCAGTCGTGGGCTGCACCAGCTGACAGGAAGTGGTAGGGAGGTCAGGTGGAGAAGGGTTTTTAAGGAGGGATGAGGAGAAGCAGAATGGTTCGGAAGAGACCAAGGAGAGCAGGTGAGCGCTTGCAGAATTTCACCTCAGCCTTTAAATCTTGCATTTCTGAGAGGGACAGAGATTTAGATAAGTTCCCTTTGTAGCTTTGAAAATATCAGTGCCTGAGGGAACAGAAGTCCCTTCCTGCCTCTGGCTCTTGTTGCACAACCTGAGCAGGTGAGTTTCAGTTCCTGAGAGGACCACAGTGGCTTAAAAGGCAGCAACAATTTAAGAAAAGAACAAAACTCTTAGCAACTCAGTAAATCATAGGGAAAACAGTATAGCAAGGCTTAAGACAGAGTAAATGAATTGGGTCATTCAGTCAAACTAAATGCCACACATTTAAAGAACCATGATGTAGTTCGGACAGACTCCTGTTCTCACCTCCTCTGCGTGTCCTACCAGCCCGAGTCTCCACAACCACACTGTGTCTGACATGTATGAATGAACACACAGAGCCTCTGGGACTAGAAGGGAAGGTTTTCGCACGGAAGGTGTAGAAAGTGCTTTCCATAATGCATAGAAGAAAATTTCCCAAAGCAAGGGGGAAGACATGCCCATCCACATAGAAGAAACACACAGAACACCAGCTAGAACCAGAAAACACAATTCCCATATTGTGTCATTTCATGTTATATCATAATTGAGACACTGAGTGCTCAGAACAAAGAGTATTTTATAGTTGTAGAGAGAAAGACAAAATCCTATCTAATGGCAATATATGGGGACTCATGGTTGGTCAAGGGGCGAAGAACAGGTAGATATCAAGTGCTCAGCTTTGAAGGGCCGCCTGTATCATCCTCTCCAGGGCTCAGAAACCATCAAGACAGAGTGCGGAGAAAAGAATATAACCGCTGGATGATGACGATGGTGACAGCCCCGTAATGCTGTTTTACAGACGCTCACAACACGCATGGCTGCTTGCTAGGGATTGCACAAGACTAAGACCATAAACTTCAGTCATAGGTAGGGGAGAGGCTCATGAGACCCCTCCAAGGGGAGCTCTTTGTATTGATGGTTTTCTGGAGAAGTCACTGTCTTCAGTGATGCAGCCTTTTTGAGTTGCTGTACTCCAGCAGAAAGAGCTTTATAGCCATGCCCACATGAGCAGCCCTGAATACATGAAGCATGGTGGTAGGAAGGAGAAAATGGTGGGAGAGTGAGGAGAATAAGACACACACACACACACACACACACACACACACACACTAGTGAGGTGGCTCCACAGATAAAGGAGCCTGCCAACAAGCCAGGATTATCTGAGTTAATCCCAGGAAACTACAAAGTAGAAGGGGAAACCAACTCCTGCAAATCAATCTCTGATCTCCACACATGCACCACGGCACAAGTTTATGTGTGTCTGAGTGCACATATTTAGATATTAAATAAATTGTAAGTTTAAAAAAGAGAGGGTGGGGGCATGCGTGTGATCAGAATGTAGTGTGTGTGTGTTTATGACATTGTCAAAGAAGAAGCTAATTTTCAAAGCTACTTTTAAAGGCGTGTGTGTGGTTGGGAGATACATGAATGTGATTGCAGGTGACCAAAGAGGCCAAGGACGTCAGGCTCTCCCTGGAGAGGGAGTTACAGAAGGTTGGAAGCTTCCTGATTCGGCCTTAAGAACTGAGCTCGTCCTCAGCAGAGCAGGTCCACACTCCTGACCTCTGAGCCATATCTCCAGTCTCTTTAAAGCATTTTAAAACGTGCTTTCTGTTACTGTTGTTTGTTTGTTTGTTTGTTTTGTTTTGAGTCACTGTTCCAGGTAACCAGGGCAGGAGTGAGCCACCAAGCTATACAGTAACTTTGAATTAATTACGACTGCGGATGCCATTGGTTACCCAGGGAGAATCCACTTAAAGGAGGAAGGGTTTACTGTAGCTTGCAGTTTAAGTCCACCACAGCTTGAGTCAGTATGCCAGGTCAGGAGCAGGCTAGTTTCAACCATCTCAGTCAGTGTCGGGTTCACGGGGGTCGCACAAAGATGGGGACAGATCACCAAAGTCTAATAAACCAAATAAATCTCCATGGGGCACAAAAAGCTTATCAGCTAGCTGAGACCACGGCCAGAGATGGATCTGTAAGGCTGTGGCAAAGGCCAGTTTCTGAACTCCTCCTTTATAGCAAGCGTTAGGCAATAACAAAAGAATTTTTACAGTCTCAAGGTAAAACTCAGATACAAATTGCCCTTCTTTGCAATTCCCATTAACAGAGTTTTCAGTTAAACTAGTGTTTGTATTTAGTCCACTCTTGTTCCCTGGCCTTCCCTGACAGTGTTTACCAAGGCTCTGCACCCCCCTGACACTGCCAGTTTCGCACAGCAGGGAAGGGTGTGGGACAATAGACAACCAAAAAGTCAAACGTCACGTATATCCCATCATTTAAAAGTTAGCTCACATCAATTTCCGGCCACGAGTGTCTGGGGATGGGGTATCTAAAAGCTGATCCTCGGTTTGCAGAGTGCAGCTTCAGTCTTGCAGACAGAGCTCTGGGTTGCAAAGCGGAGCAACCCACTGTTATAGCTAATCCTTAAGCTGCTGACAGCTTTCATTCTCCTGGGCTCACAACTTTATATTTCTTTATCTCTATAATTCTTATTTCTATGTTTTTATATTCTTATTCTTGGACTCTTCAGTCAGGAAGCGTAGAGCCAACAAGAAGTGGAGCTGTGTATAAAACCTCAAGCCCCACGTCCTCTAGGAAATCTCTACCTCCTAAGGGCTCCATAACTCTCCCAAGCAGTCCCACCGGCTGGGGCCGAAGTGTTCAGACACTCAGGTCTATGAGGAAGCGCTCAAACCACAGCCTTCTGTGGTTGTCAGTCAAAGAGAGCACAGTGGTCCACACACCTGCATCTCAGCACTTAGGAGGATGAAGCAGGAGGAGGCTGAATCCCAGGCAAACAAACAAAAAACACTTCTCTGAATAAAAGTGTACTAGTGTAACTACACTTATCTGGGAAAATGCAGAATTGATTAGAAAGAAATAAGGGCAGAGGCAGGGAGTCCCAGTGGAAGGCTTCCCCTCCCCGAGACGATGAGGTACAGTGATCCTGTCGTTCACACAGGGTGAGAGGAAAGAGGTTCAAATCCAAGTGCCCTACACTTCCTCTTCTTCACGCTTTCGGGTCTCCTCACACACAATTCTGCCTTTAAAGGTCCTTCCTGCTCTGTTCACCTGACTCAAAACGCAGCTCAACTTGGACAGCTGAGTGTCTCTTGTTTCCTTGGGTGTGAGTCCCACTATGAGTGCTATTCATGGCTATTGGTTCATGCATGGTTGTTTATTTACCTGTCTTTCACGACTGTAAGCTCCTACACGTGAGTGGCCTAGCATCTGGCCCTAGAGACATATATACAAAAGGGTGATTTTTCCACGTGTACTTGCAGGAACTCATGTTGCCAGTATACGGCAACTATTATATAAATATACAAAGTATATTTTTTGTTAAGAAACTGAAATCAAAGAGCTTCAGAACCAGTGGAGCTCCAGTCAAAAAGCAAGTACTAACCCTTAGCAAGTGATCAGGTCCTTAAAACTGAGTTTTGAGCAGACTTTTTTCTTGAGTTGAGTTTATTCTTCCTCTTCACTGACATCAAAACTCTGAAGTGCTTACTTGGAGGTGGAGCCCAAGTCCCACAGGACTTCTGCAAAATCTAAGGTTCCTCTTTCATGGCCTTAAGAATCCTTCTTGCCCCGCCTTTGCAGCTGTGACTGACTTGAAGCAAAAAAGCTCACAACTTTGAACTGATCAACTGCCCGTGTTCTCAGGAGGAACCCAGCAAAACCACCTGGTAAGAGGGGCTCTTCATGCTTCCTGGCCCTGTCAGGCACGGGAGCTGGCTGGGAAACTGCTGCTTGCAGCGGGAAGCTAAACATGAAAGGAGGGAAGTACCGTGTGTATGAACACAGGCCAGAGAGAAGGAGGAGATGAGCCTGCCACTTGGGGAGCACACTCGTCTTCTGTCTTCCTACTGGGTTTCAGAGTTTTCATAGAATTATGAGACTGGTTTTCTTTCGCTTTTAAGAGTTATGAAATCTTAAAAGGAAGGGAAAAATACAGCAAACTGGTTTGCTCTTACTGTTTCTTCTCTTACCACAAACTTTCTTCTTCCTACACAGAAAAACATGGTGGTAGATCTTCGCAGGAGCTTTTCTCTCCTTTTGCTGCTGGGGCTGTGGGAGCCCACGTGTCTCCTCAGCGGCGCTCACCCTAAGGGTCTCACCAAGGCCCGCTGGTTTGAGATTCAGCACATCCAGACAAGTCCTCAGCAGTGCCACACAGCGATGTCTGTCGTCAACAATTACACCCGGCACTGTAAGCCGAAAAACACCTTTCTGCACGACTCCTTCCAGAACGTGACTGTCGCCTGTGGCTCTCCCAACATCACCTGCAAAAATGGTCAGAATAACTGCCACCAGAGCGCGGGGCCTGTCAACATGACGGACTGCGTGCTCACTGGAGGGACCTTCCCCAACTGTCGCTACAGCAGTGCTGTGAAGTTCAAGTTCTTCATTGTGGCCTGTGAACTCCCCAAGAACCCCCCCTACCAGCTGGTCCCTGTGCACTTAGATGCCATTGTCTAAGGCTCGGGACACTTTCCTTCTGTTTGACACCGGTCCTCTTACGCTTCATTCCACTGTTTCTTTTGTTCCTATGAAAGAAGGAAGGCCTTGGGAGAATTAGAAAGCCTCAGCTGCCAGAGCAGAGTCAAGACAAAAAGAAACAGGGTGCATGGGTTAAGATGGGGTTCAAGAATTGAGCAGCTCACCAGCCCCCCACCCAAAAAGAGAGACAGGATTATTTTTTGCACTGGGGTTGCCTCTGTTGGGGAGGAATATAGAAAATAGATAAAGAAGGTCTGAGCAGCTGAACAATTTATCCTGCAATTGTTTGGGGCAAGCTTCATTGTGCTGTGTTTATAGAAATAAAGTCATTTCCTTTTTCATGTAATAAATTTTGCTGGTTTGTTCTTTGTTTTGTTTTGGTGATGCTGGTTTGGGGTTTATTTGTTTGTTTAACAGGGTCTGATTTGGTCAGGCTGGATCCAACACCACTACTATGTAGTCAAGGATGGTTATCAACCCTTTTATTTTTTATTTATTTTTTTATTTATTAATTATTTATTAAAGATTTCTGCCACCACCTCCCATTTCCCTCCCCCTCCCCCAATCAAGTCCCCCTCCCTCGTCAGCCCAAAGAGCAATCAGGGTTCCCTGCCCTGTGGGAAGTCCAAGGACCACCCACCTCCATCCAGGTCTAGTAAGGTGAGCATCCAAACTGCCTAGGCTCCCACAAAGCCAGTACGTGCAGTAGGATCAAAAACCCATTGCCATTGTTCTTGAGTTCTCAGTAGTCCTTATTGTCTGCTATGTTCAGCAAGTCTAGTTTTATCCCATGCTTTTTCAGACCCGGGTCAGCTGGCCTTGGTGAGTTCCCGATAGAACATCCCCATTGTTTCAGTGTGTGGGTCCTTAAGGTCCTGAGTTCCTTGCTTGTGCTCTCTCTCCATCTGCTCCTGATTTGGAACTATCAACCCTTTTATTAAATTAAAAAAAAAAACTTCAACAATTACAGTCAACCCCACTCCTGTGGCCCCACGCTCACTCAATCCCTTCTTCCTTCCTGCCCTGTGAGGGTTGTGTTCCCACACCAGGAGCCTGAAGTTGGGAAACTGCCAGGGAGGCAGGCACTAGAGGCCGCAGGTACACACGGGCTGCACACAAGCCACGTGGCAGGAGGCACGCAGACCTAAAGATGCGCACAGCCACGCTGGTGAAGGTAGACGCTCTAGACGCAGACCTTTGACCTGAAGGCCGTATTTTTACCGTAGTCTTAGTTCTAGTGCTGTGAAGAGACACCAGGACCCTGACAATTTTTTTTAAATAATTATTTTATGTAGAATGGGTAAAACTTTTTTAAAGGTGTTATTTATCATGTATCAATTTATTTATTATGTATACAGTGTTCTGCCTGCATGTCTGTCTACACACCAGAAGAGGGTACCAGATTTCATTGTAAATGGTTGTGAGTCACCATATTGTTTCTGGGCATTGAACTCAGGACCTCTGGAGGAGCAACCAACAGCCAGTGCTCCTAACCTCTGAGCCATCTCTTCACCAGGCTAGTCTATGGGAAGCCTGTGGAGTTTTTTAATTTAATTTTATTTTGTTTTACTTTATTTTATGGTTTTTTTTTTTTTGAGACAGGGTCTCTATGTGGTCCTGTCTGCCCTGGAATTTTCTATGTAGACCAGGCTGGCCTCAGTTTCACAGAGATCTGCCAGCCTCTCCCTTCTAAGTGCTGGCATCAAAGCTGTGTGGCACTATTCGGACCTGAAGCTTTTGCTTGATTGAAAGTTGATGTGGACGAGCTCAGCTCACCGTGGGCAAGGCCACCCCTGGCTGGGTTTCCTGGATGTTGTCAGCAGGCAGGCCGAGGAAGCTGGGAAGAGAAAGCCAGTATACAACACCCTCCATGAGCGCCATATCAGTTTCTGCCTGCAGGCTCCTGCCCTGACTTCCCTGGATAAGTGACTACAAGCTATAAAGAAAATAAACCCTCTCCTTCCCAAGTTGCGTTTGATCATAGTGTTTTTATCATTGCAACCACACAAAGGTGGCACACCATCAGAAACAGTTATGTAACAGAGCATCATTGTTTACTCTGAGGTTCTCCAGACACCCATGTACCCTAATTCATCTTAATAATCAAAGCCCAGAATCAGATATCAGGGTAAATGCTGAAAGATCAGAGAAGAAAAGAGCCAGTCACTAGAGAAACTTCTTAAGTCTACCGAATCCTCAGACTGAACAGGCAAGATCCTGTCTCCACAAATCCTCAGGCTGAATGGGTCCGAAATCCTGTCTTCAGCCACCTTATATTTCTGTCTCCACCTCTCAAGTGCTGGGGTCGAAGGCATGACATCCCAAGCTCTGGGACCACCACTGCCTGGCCTCTATGGTTAACCAGTGGCTAGCATCACCTTCTGATCTTCAGGCAAGCTTTATTTGTTAGAGCACAGACAAAATATCACCACACCCTGTTTTGTATTGCTTTATAGCCCCCAGATACCCATTGTCTGCCTTGGTTTAGCTGGTTTATTCCAGATTTCCATATCAGCTTTGTGGTGTCTATCTACAGACTGGCCCCCTAGAGCCCTTGGTGTAAGAAATCGGTGCCTCTGAGCCTCTGTGGTGACCCTAAACAGCCCCAGCATGCTGTGCGGTAGGGAAAACACATCTGGACTGGGCTGGTTGGTGCTGGAAAGATTATGAGTAAAGGGCCCTCCTAGGAATGCAGGTAATCCTAAAGTAGACACCTCCAGGCTCTGGAGGTGGGAAGCAGGGCATCTTGTGCCAGAAACAATGGGCCTCGATGGGCAGAGCAGCCCCCCAACTAAGCTTCCTTCCTAGCCCTGAGCCATTAGTTTTATTAAATGTATTGTTTAGAGCTGGAGAGACAGTTCAGTGGTGAAGAGCCCTGGATGCTCAGGAGGACCCAGGTTTAATTCTCAGCACAAGCATGGCGATCATCCGCAACTCCAGCTCCAGGGATCTGTCACCCTTTCTGGCCTCCAAGTGTGCCAGATGTGTCCATGGTGCACAGACACACATGCAGGCAACACACCTAGGCACATCATAAAATACATTTAAAAAATAGGGTTTGTTTTCTTTCATTGATTTAGATGCTGATTTTTATTAATTTCTTCTGTTTGTTCTGAATTAAATTTGATCCCGTTCCCAGTACCCCTCCTTGTACTCAGGGTGGCCTAGAACTCACTATGAAAATAGAACTGGGCTTGAATTCATGATCCACTTGGCAAGTGAGTGCTGGAGTTGCAGGTGCCGCGTTGCTCACTCTTCTGTTTTCCCAGCTCTGGGAAGAACTCAGCCAAGCCTTGTCAGGAGCCCCTGTGCACACTGGGGTTACAAGTATGGCTGACAGGTACGCCTACTGTGCTCATCACTTTTCTGGTGGCTGTGACCCAGTACCTAATAAGAAGCAATGAATGCAGGAGGGTTCCAGAGGGCGCAGCCTATGGCGCAAGGAAGGCGTGGCAGCGAGTGCAGGAGACCACACTGGGTGTGCAGGGTGTGCAGTCAGGAAGCAGGGTGGAGAATGCTGGGCACCATCAGCCTTCCCCTTTCTGGTCAGACTGTGGATGTCACTGGCCATCAGTGGGATGCCTCTTATCTCACCTAACACAAACTAGAAACATGCCCAGGGCCTTCTGGGATGAGCCCAGGCCCTGCCAGGTTGACAATGACTATTGACTGTCACTGTCTTTTTGGTGTCTTGGATTTTGATTTTTTTTTTCTACTTTGACAACAGTAATCTTTCCAACTTAGATAATATGAGGTGGTTTGTTTGTTTTTGTTTTAATTTGTTTTGGTTTTTTTTCCCCTAGAGAATATATAGGGGAAGGAAAACCATGATCAGAATATATATTTAAAATCTAATTTCAATTAAAAAAAACTAGATAAAATAAGTCTGTTAGATGAAGCAGAGTCCCCTCCCCCAATACTTTCTTTTCCATGGACATTTAAATTAAAAATTCTCTGGATATATCTTCTATTCATCCATCTCATGTGGGAGAGGAGTAGTTAAAAGATACAGTCTTCTGAGCTAATGTTCTGGGGTGAAGGAGGGTCAGCAACACCATGTGGAGCTTCTGGAGGATCATAGGTTCCCAAACCCTCAGATAAAGTTGCTAACCATCACTGAGTCCTGGAATCCCCCATCCTCCTCATCCAATCTCTTTGGTGATAACTAGTTTTGGGGATGCTCAGATTTGTTTGTTAGCAAAGGTGGGGCAGGCTACCCTCCTTCTCCATGCCTGTCTTCTATAGATATTTCTATGTGACCTGTTAGCAGGTAGTTTTGTGGGATAGTTTCTATGCAAATTTGACTGTTAGAGCAAAGTGGGAATGTAATCGCTCCAAGGCCTCGTGGTGTAGGGGAACGAAGCAAGGTCATTCCATGGCCCCTTGCAGAAGTTACACTGCTGAGGTGTTTGGGGAAGGGAAGAATCATGGCTCCACAGGATTTTATACATAAGACAGTGACTTTTCGAAAAGACAAGTCTTCCCACAGCTCTGCAAAGTGGGTGCCCCATAGGTGTATACCCGTGGGTTTCCCTTTATGAATCTGTCCACTGTGCATTCACTGTAGAGTCTTGTGGGCTCCAAGAACAAGGCAGTGGGAATCATAACATTGTTGCTCCACAATTCTAGAATCTGGAAATCCAAGGTCACAGTGCTGGCAGGGTTAATTTCTTCTGGGGGTCTCTCCTTGACTTTCAAATGATCAACTTCTATCTATCCTTCCTGCTGCATGTGGTAGGTGTCTGGCTGTGTGTCTGGCATGTGGTAGGTGTCTGGCTGTGTGTCTAACCTCCAGCCTTCCTGCTGCATGTGGTAGGTGTCTGGCTGTGTGTCTGGCATGTGGTAGGTGTCTGGCTGTGTGTCTGGCATGTGGTAGGTGTCTGGCTGTGTGTCTGGCATGTGATAGGTGTCTGTCTGGCTGTGTGTCTCACCTCCAGGTTGTGTCTATCTTCATCAACTATTTCTAACCTAATCACCTTTTTATTTAATTTCTTTTATTATTTAAAAAGAAAACAAACTACCTTTCTTCATTATACATACCAATCCCCATTCCCACTCTCTCCCCTCCTCCCAAGCCCTCCAACCACCCTCCACACCACCCCCCATCTACTCCTCAGAGAGGGTAACCTAGTCACCTTTTTAAAAGGCTTTATCCAAACTCAGTCATATTCTGAGGTTCTGTGGGCTAAGGTTTCAGCCTATGAGTTTTCAGAGAGCGTGATTCAGCCCACAATAAAGGGTGCTGTGGAAGAGTGAATCTAACTGGCCCCCATAACTCACAGGGAGTGGCACTGTCAGGAGTAGGTGTATCACTGTGCCAGCCTACGAGGTCACTCAGTGTCACAGCCACTTCCTGTTGCCTTCTGATCTGGATGTCTGCCTGCACACGGCCATGCTCCACTGTACAGACCTATCCCCTTGTGTTAGGAAGCTGTGGTACACACAGGGAACCATGAGCACAGGGAGCTTTAGTTGGCTGAGTTGCAGCCAGGTCAAACTTTCTAACATTGTAGATGCAGGGCAGGTGTGAAAGGAAGGAAACTGACTTTTCAGAGTAAGCCCTTCCCAACTTGTAAGGAAACCCTAGGAAGTGAGACACGAGCCACCACGCAGCCCTACGCAGCCCCCACGCAGCCCCCACACAGCCCCCACCCAGCCCCCACACAGCCGCTACACAGCCGCCACACTAGTAGAGCATGCCCCATGCATTCAGAGGAGCAAGTTCTCTGTTCAGTTATGAAGACAATCGTGGCTAGATTAGCATGTGGCATAAAACTGTTTTGAAAGATAAAGCCTATCTCTTTAATTCTTATATGTCTAATTATGTGTATGTGTCTACATGAGTTTATGTGCACCATATACATGCAAATATCTTCAGAGGCCAGGACAGAGCCCCAGAGCCCCTGGGAATGGTGTTACAGGCGGTTGTGAGCTGCCATGTGGGTGATGAGAAACAAACTGGGGGCCTCTGGGAGGGCAGTAAGTGCTCTCAACCACTCACCCATCACTCTATCTAGCCCTGCTTTTTCTCCTTTAAGACAAGGAGCTGGGGGGCGGTGCACACCTTTAAGCCCAGCACTCAGGAGGCAGAGACAGGCTGATTCCTGTGAGTCTGAGGCCAGACTGGTCTACAGAGTGAGTTCCAGGACAGCCAGGTCCATTTCACAAAGAAACCCTGTCCCAAACTGCCCCTCCCCCACAAGAAGGAAAAAGAATTGGGAAGATAATCATGGAAGAAGTTCCTTCCAACAATAGCTGAGGCAAGATGGCACAAGGTGGAAGAAGGAGGATCAAGAGTTCAAAGCCACCAGGAGGCCAGCGGTGGCACACGTCTTCAATCCTGGCACTGGGGAGGCGCAGGCAGGTGGATCTCAAGACCAGGCTGGTCTACAGAGTGAGCTCCAGGATAGGCAGGGATACACACAGAGAAACCCTGCCTCAAAAAACAAACAAACACAAAAACAAAAAACAAAAACAAAAAAAGCTCAAAACCATCATTGGTTAAAAAGAAGAAAACACAAATATGTCTAAATCCATTGACTGATCTGCAGAACAACTGTCCCTTTTGTTTCAGAAGTGACAGTGGCCAGTGCTACAGAAATATCCTTCACCCTGCTTCCCACATGGCCAAGACGGTGCCACCTTCACTGTTTCCCAAGAGCATCATTGGACTCTGACTCCCAGAGTGGTTGTTGAGGCTGAAGCCCCCATGTCTTCCACTCGCCCCATCAGGTCTGCATCAGTCCGAGGAAGCAGGAGAAAAGGCAAGAGCCAGAGCTGCCTTTCCTTCACACTGAGAAAGAAAGTGTGGAGTGAACCATGACTAGAGGAAGCTCACAGAAAGGCAGAAGCAAAAGTGATGTTCTTTTTACTCTCTTGGTGGCAGGACTGTATTGGCATGGGGCCAACGGACTTGGCTACTTGGGTGCTGAGACAGACTTTAGACCTACTATATAGAAAAGTAGGAGAAGGATGAACACTCAGTAGGAGAGGCAGAACATTCTAGTTTTGGTAATATGATTAAAGCTGCCAGGAGTGGGGAAGGTCTGGACCCATGGGATGGCTTGCCTGCTGTCCTTAGTCCATTGTGAACTGCCCGAAAAAAAACACCTCTGACTGAACAATATATAATGAACAGAATTTTATTTGCTTCATGATTCTGAAGTCAAGGAAGTGTCAGGTTGAAGGGACACATTCTGGCGAGGACTACCTTGCTTTCTTTGTTCCATGCAGGAGCACAGCGCAGCAGAGAGAAGCATGTTTGGTCATGTGGAAGCCCTAACAGGGACCATTTCTTTCCGGGAAAGAATGAGGGGCATGATGAGATGGGGAGACGGGGACATCTGACTGCTTTGGCCTAGGTGAAGCCCTACACAGAAGCATCGAAGTGGACCGGCACAAAGGGGTTCCCTTCGCACGCTATGATGATGTGCTTCTGCAGCTGATTGGTCTGGTAGTCGCAATTAGGGTACTTGGAGTTGCCCTTCAGACGGCAGTCAGTGATGTGGAGGGCGGAGTGGCTCTTGTAGCAGTTAGAATTCCCGTTCTTGCAGGTGACATTTTCCTGGGAGCAGACAGCGTGGACAGCTGCCTGGGGTTCGTGCACAAAGGTGTTTACAGGCTTGCAGTATCCCTGGGTCATATTCCGGCGCTTCATCATCTGGTTGCAGTAGGTGGCGCTAGTGGAGGAGCCGGTTGAGTCCATGTGCTGCCGCTCAAACTTCTGGGCAGAAGTTTCCTTGCCCAGCGAAGGCTGGACCCATCCAAACACCAGGACAAGCAATGGGAGCAGGATGAGGGACTTCTGCAGAGCCATTGTAGCCTTGCTGCTCTGAGGACCCTGACAAGAAAAGGAAGAGAGAAAAGAACACACTCTCAGAAGAGTTGCAGCCTCCACCTCAGCCTTCCCAGCACACTCCCCCCACCTCAACCTCCCCAGCACACTCCCCCCACCTCAGCCTCCCCAGGACACTCTCCCACCTCAGCCTCCCCAGCACACTCCCCCCCACCTCAGCCTCCCCCAGCACACTCCCCCCACCTCAGCCTCCCCAGCACACTCCCCCCCACCTCAGCCTCCCCAGCACACTCCCCCCCCCTCAGCCTCCCCAGCACACTCCCCCCCACCTCAGCCTCCCCAGGACACTCTCCCACCTCAGCCTCCCCAGCACACTCCCCCCACCTCAGCCTCCCCAGCACACTCCCCCCACCTCAGCCTCCCCAGCACACTCCCCCCACCTCAGCCTCCCCAGGACACTCCCCCCCACCTCAGCCTTCCCAGGACACTCTCCCCACCTCAGCCTCCCCCAGCACACTCCCCCACCTCAGCCTCCCCAGCACACTCCCCCCACCTCAGCCTCCCCAGCACACTCCCCCCCACCTCAGCCTCCCCAGCACACTCCCCCCCACCTCAGCCTCCCCAGCACACTCCCCCCACCTCAGCCTCCCCAGGACACTCCCCCCACCTCAGCCTCCCCAGCACACTCCCCCCCACCTCAGCCTCCCCAGCACACTCTCCCCACCTCAGCCTCCACCTCAGCCTCCCCAGCACCTCCCCCCCACCTCAGCCTCCACCTCAGCCTCCCCAGCACACTCCCCCCACCTCAGCCTCCACCACAGCCTCCCCAGGCCGATTCCACTTTGGGTGAGCCCGGAAGATCACCCTTTCTGAGAGATCATGCAAATACTAACACTGTTTTACTTCATTACTCACTAAAGAGAAGTCTTTCTTTTCTCTAGGTGGTGGGCTGTGTCACCTAAATTCTTGGCAGTATTCTGAATACTGGCGTTTCTTTTGTATAAAATACATTTGAAAAATAGAACACATTTGTACACTGTGTTCAAATGGCTCGTCAGAAGGTTTTTTCTGAATATGTAGTGAGCTAAATTGTATTCCCGAGTCATCCCTGACACCCAGGACTGTAGTTGATAGCCTTACAGTACAGGAGAACTTGGTCCAGGGCCTGAGGGATTGAGTTGTATTCTAGACACATACTTCCTTCCCCACCCTGGGTTCTCTGTCCTTCCCACCCCATGAGTTAGTTCTTACAGCTGTCTATGCCCTGCCTTCACCCTGACTCCCTCTGGTTTTTTGCCTAGTCCAGCTTTTCTGAGTTGGTATCAGTCAAAAGTGACTGGCCTCAACTCTCTCAGTTCTAACTCTCAAGCAGAAATAGTCTCTGGGCCACTTACCTAAACTTTGAGTTTGAAGTTCGGGGCAAATTGGAAGCTAGTTTCTGCAGCCACTCAGTCCCTGTGGTGTGGAGCTTAAATGGGTTACAAAGGGGTTGGCTTCCAAGAAAAACAGGAGAAGTAAATCTTGGCCAATTTCACCTGACTGATAAAAACAGGGGCATCGTAAGCTTGGAGGGGAAAAGCCCCAGGGCTGCCAAGGAAACAGAGAACGCAGCTTGAACCTCAGGTGCTGATTCCCAAGGGGCAGCAGGGCAAGCCACTGGGACAATGGCACGCACACTTTGCAGTCCTTCACAGAGCCCTCGTAACCTGTGAGCAAGTGTTTGCGCCAGTTTCAACCTGGAGAGTTGAAAGGCCACATAGCCATCCCGGGGAATCACTGAGAGGGAAGCCCCTCGCCATTCCGAATGGAACCCGATGGATGGTAGCCAGGATTCCAGGCCTCCCAGCAGTGCTTTCCTTGGGGGAGAAAGAAGGAATAAGCTGTCTGCAGGTCAAGGGTTCTGGTGTTGGTGGAGCTGTGAGGGACAAAGTCTAGGTTGTGGCAATCTCACCAAGCCAGGCTTAGACAATCATCCTCAATAGATCAGTCAAAGAGACCAACAATAGCAAAAAGCAGAGAAAGGTAATGTGGCCAATGTGGCAAATTGGGAAAAGGAGCAAATGGAGTCCGGTGACCCCAAGTCCATCTGCAGGGTCCTGACATGAACTTTTTAGGCTCACATGGAGAACGAGAGGTATCCACAGATAAGCAGTCCGGATCAAAAGACGGCCCCTCCCATCCCTGACCTATCACTGTCCTGCAAGGTGGCCTGACAAGTTATTTCTCTCCAGGAGACAACCCCCCCCCCTGGCTAGCACGCGACCCCACCAGGCATTGTCTTTCGCCAGCGTGAGACTCCTGGGGAGATTATTTTTCTTGTCATCGTGTGTTTGAACAGGTTCAGTTTTTTATTAAACATGCTAACAAAAGAGGCGTAGTTAAAAAGACCAAAGCCCGCACCATCACTGGGCTCCTCTTCTTCCTTCTCTGCTTCCACTTTCTTCTCAGCAATGGCAGCAACAGTGGAAGGGGCCCAGCAGCCCCCATGCTGCAGGTAAGTCTTCCAACGTTGATCCTGGCCAAGGCCTTTGCAAACAATCTGGACCAGAAGGGTTCAACATTGACACAGCTGTTCCCGCGTCCATCACCTCGGCTCCCAGATGTCGACAACAGTGCGGACTGCCAGCATGGTGCTAGTCACCAGATGAAACAAGAGCCTCACCCCAAAGCTGCCTTAGCTTCCTCAAAGCCAAACACCTTGGCAGCAGCTGAGGAAAACTTGGGGACGTTCTAATTTGTTGGGGTTTGTACAGATAGCTAGAGTTATCTGAAAGGAAGGAACCTCAGTTGTAAGATCCGACTGGAGGGCGTTTTCTTTATAATGACCCATGGGGAGTGTGGGACCATCCCTGAACTGGCCGTCCCGGGGTTCTATAAGAAAGCAGGCTGAGCAAGCCATAGAGAATGAAGAGTCCAAGAATAAGAACGAAGAAATATAGGTTTCAGAAATAGGAATGTAGAAATATTAAAGAGTGTGCTAAAGGGAGGAAGAGTGGCTGGGTGGAGGGAAGCCCCTCTGCTGGAGCACGGGCTGTGATGTGCAGCCATAGGTTATCAAGCTGAATCAAGTGGGTATTTCTGACGGAGTTCGAACACACCAACTCAAATAAACCACTCTGTCATGCTCATCATGACTGTGAATTAAAGGCACCTGAAAACCAGCGGGTAAAGAAAGGCATCTGACCTTCCCCAAGAGCAGGCTGGAAATTCCCTGTGTTGGGATAGAAGGAGAAATTCTTACAGTCAGAGATGCCAGCTGAGGATGAGAAAAATCTACAAGACCAACCCTGTTAAGGCAGCTCTTACCTTCCCATCCCCTTTCCCACAGAGCTGCCTCAACTCCAACCCCTTTGTTTGCTTCTCACAGTGTACCGGTGCTTGCTCTTGCTGCGACTAACAATGATGATCTTTACTGTTTGTGTGTATGTGCCCTCCAGAGGATAAATCTCTGAAGATAATCAGAAGCCACTATAAAATACCCACATTTAGTCCCTGATTTTGAAAAGCAAGGAGAATGTTGTGTGTAATGCACCTCGGGTGTGTGGGTTCGCGCAGGTCGGTGAAATGAAGACTCAGAGACACTTGTGGAGAATGGATTTAACCTTTGCAGCCACAGGGGTCCTTCCCTCAGTGGGGTGGACTGAAGAACTTTCCCTTAGCCCTTTGGCATTTTTATTTTTCCCTATGTTTACACTTTGGCTAGTAGATTTCCATATTCACAGAACAACCTGAATGAAGCTCCCAAAAATACAATGTCAAGTGCAAATACCTGATCCATGAGGTACCACGATTTTCCAGTTTCCCCTAACCAAGTTTTGCATAGGCTTTGTACCCATGGGACACTCTCAGACAAGATTCACATAGGGCAACAAAAGGTACCTGTAACACAAAAGATGGATTAGGGTGTCATTTCCAGAGCTAGGCCAGGTGTGGTCCAACGGGGGTTCATGGCTAGCAGGGGTAGCTTGCTCTCCCTCTGTGCCAGGCCAGCAGGACACTGTGCCACAGACAGTGTGTGCATGACCCTTCACTCATGTCCCTGGTGCTCAAAGATGATCTGGTCCATACTCAAACTCTCTGTCAAGTAGAACTCTCTCGCTCTCCCTCTCTCCCTCTCCCCCCTCTCTCCCTCCCCCCCCTCTTTCTCTCTCTGTGTGTGTATGTGTGTGTATGCTTATCTGACATTTACTGCAGCAACTGAGAAACAAAACTGTTTCCTCTTCTGTGTTACGTAAATGTCTCCATGAAACTCAGATGGGCTTGATAGAACAATCCTAAATCAACACTGGTGCAAACAGACAAAGCACTTTTGTCGTAGTCTGCACAGGAGGGACATGGCCAAGAATTCATCCTTTGGAAACCTTCTGACACCACTGCAGCTCCCACCTTCCAGAGAAACACAAATATGTTTTAAGTGTGGTATGTTTATTTCAGGACAATTTGAAGAATTCTCTTTCCAAAAAGCTACAACTTTTACGGCCCTAAAAAAAAAAATTATACTGTCTTTACTATGCATAGATGTCCAGACAAAACTCTGCAAGGCCTTCAGGAACCCTTAAGCTCCTTTGTACAAAGACAGTTCCTTTTTTTTTTTTTTTCTCAAACAAGTCACAGCAATGCTTGGAGACAACATGCTATTCCCTCTCTGGCCCATGCATTTAGAAATTTCACCTCTAATACTGGACTCTACCTTATTGCATGCCGACATGTCAAAATACTACATGTAATACACCCATCCTGTCACTAACGGTTAAGGCCACTTTGCCATGACATCATTCTAAACATCCTCATCATGATTTTCAGCCTGGGAGATTTTGTCTGAGAAAAATCAGAGAAAAAAAACTGCTCTTGAATGTCTCTGGAACAGACTTGACCAGATTTATTATGGACAAATGCAGAGGTGAATTCTCTAAGGACTCAACCCTTAGATTCATGTTTCACAACAAAGAAATGATTCAGAATTCCACATGGTTGGAAGACCATGGCTTTGTCATTGCTAATACTGTTTGTGGTACTCAGATGAAAACAAACAAACAAACAAGGGTGCTCAGAAGTTAGTAACACTGCTGGTCTTCAAGAGGGCCAGGCTGGGGCTCTAGTCCCTACACCTACATGGCAGCTTAGGCTGTCCGTACCCAGCCCCACAAAATCCAGCACCTTCTTGTGGCCTTGAAGACCCTGCACACATGTGGTGTACAAACATAAATGCAGGTAAAACACCTAGACACATAAAAATAGGTGAATAATAAACAAACCTTAAAAGAAGAGCTGTTTGTCCAGGCAGGGGGTGCTTGCCCATGACTAGCATTGGGAGACAGGAGAAGAAGGCTTGCCAACTTCAGTTACATCATGAATTTGAGACCAACGATGGCAACAAACAACATATAACCTGTCTCAAATTAAAAAAAAAAAGCCATTTGTATCTCTAGTGCTGGTCATAATGGCCAATGAGGCTGGGGCTTTTGATTCTGAAGCATCTCGGAAAGACCATTGGTTCGTCTTGTTTGGGTGACGGCAGTCATTATCTAGAGTCCAAATATGTCTGTGCAAACACTGTCCTGTGATGAGAATGACACCACAGGAAGATGAAGACTTTTCAATACGGTTCGCTATGAGGATGACCGAACAACCTGAGCGATGGCACAGGAGGTGAGAGAGTCTCCATCTTAAAGTTGCTCTGCACTAAGAATCACTGCTCCTCCTCCATCCCTCACTGACCTAACAGTGAAAGAATTTGGGGCAGATACAAGAGCTGATTCCCAGTTATGTGTAAGAACTGACGAGTCTAAAGCATCTAGGGTTGTATGAGGAGAAAGAAAGGGAGGGCATCTAGGGGTGTGAGGAATAAGGGAGGGGACTGCAGGGGTGTGAGGGGTAAGGGAGGAGATTGCAGGGGTGTGAGGGTTAAGGGAGGGGACTGCAGGGGTGTGAGGGGTAAGGGAGGAGATTGCAGGGGTGTGAGGGTTAAGGGAGGGGATGCAGGGGTGTGAGGGTTAAGGGAGGAGATTGCAGGGGTGTGAGGGTTAAGGGAGGGGATGCAGGGGTGTGAGGGGTAAGGAGGAGATTGCCGGGGTGTGAGGGGTAAGGAAGGGGATGCAGGGGTGTGAGGGGTAAGGGAGGGCATCTAGGGGTGTGAGGAGTAAGGGAGGGGACTGCAGGGGTGTGAGGGGTAAGGAAGGGGATGCAGGGGTGTGAAGGGTAAGGAAGGGGATGCAGGGGTGTGAGGAGTAAGGAAGGGAATGCAGGGGTGTGAGGGGTAAGGGAGGAGATTGCAGGGATGTGAGGGGTAAGGAAGGGGATTGCAGGAGTGTGAGGAGTAAGGAAGGGGATGCAGGGGTGTGAGGAGTAAGGGAGGGAATGCAGGGGTGTGAGGAGTAAGGAAGGGGAAGCAGGGGTGTGAGGAGTAAGGAAGGGGATGCAGGGATGTGAGGAGTAAGGGAGGGAATGCAGGGGTGTGAGGAGTAAGGAAGGGGAAGCAGGGGTGTGAGGAATAAGGGAGGGAATGCAGGGGTGTGAGGAGTGAGGCAGCAGTTTCAGCAAAGCTGGGCTTTCTCTTGAGGACTCAGCTTCTCCTTTCTGAGGTTCGTCCCTTTCCCATGTCTGCTGTACCCTCCCTACATCCTCTCCTCTCCCCTTCTCTCTCTCCTCTCTCACTCTTTCTTTGCAAAAATTCAGATAGTTTACAGCCCAGTCAACCTGAATCTTCATTCTGACTCTTACTTCCAAGAGTACAATAGCATGTTTATGTCTTACTAACAAACTTGATCCACTGAGAAGAATATAGATTGGCAATTTTCTGTGAAAGAGAGAGAAGCATTTCTGTATCTCCCAAAGCTCTCTGAGGAGACATGATGAGTCTGAATGAGGCAGGAGGAGTGAGGGGGACAGCACACTTGTAGGCAGGTCAGAAGCAAGGGGTGGATCCCAGTGGTCCTGAAAGAAGCAGACAACCTACTTCAGCAACATGGAGGTTGTCATTCTTCTTGATTACTCCCATTTTGAAGGACTTCCCACGTCTCCACCCCTGCATGAGTTATGAGAAAAGGTGGTTGAGATGGCCAAGTCCTTGGCTGAGGTCAGGCAAGCACAGCCTAACTTCCAGATGGCTGCCCTGTGCCTGTGAGTCCAGCAGGTGCAGACAGCAGCCTGGTTTCCAGAACACACAGGACCTATCTCCTAGCCCTGCCTCTCAGACCTTCAGCTTTCTTCCAAGGGCTGTGAAAGGCTGGTTTCTGCTCTGCTGCCAGGCCTGTCTAGCTCTGGGGCTACCTTGGCCACCAGTCTCCTCCTGTGCAGCGGGAAGACATTTATTTCATCACTTGAGTTCAGAGGTCAATGTTTGTCTTTAGCGTGCTGCGGTTGTTTCGTAAGACAGTCACGACATTTCTAGACTGGGTTACATTTTCTATTTGTCAGCAGCATCCATCCAGTCGCATGCAGAAACAGAAACTTAAAAGTACAGTGCCCAGGATCAGTGCTTGTCCTTTTAACCCCTTTTCTGTCCAAATTCCCCTGTCTTTGTCACTAAAATTCAATCTAGTTGCATGGGTATTATTTCCAGAAAAGTCCCCTCCACACAGTGCATTTGCTCTAAAATGTCCCCAGCTTCCCTCCCTCTGCATTTGTTTCCTTAGGAAACCTGGGTTTATCTCTAGTTCCCACGGAGGTCTAGTTGTACGGTGCACGGAATTCTCAACCTTACTGAGTCTAACATTCTGAATTTAGTTGCTTCGCAGGAGAAAGACAAGGTGGCTCCAGGCTGCCAGCACCTCCCCTATCCTGCTTTCTCAGACAATGGCTTCTTTCACACGGAAATCTTTGGAGGTGGCTGTGCAGCTTTGGGCGGAACCACTGCCACCTTCTCTGGATGGAAATGTGGGCGTAAATGGGGAAAATTTCCCTACGGTGAGTGAGAGAGACCTGGAAACAACCAGGTTGAAACAGAGAGCCACGTCTTTTTCTCCAGGCATGCTGGGTAATATGTTCTCCATTTAGGAAAACTTAGGACCCTTATAAGTGGGAAAGGGCATGTGGTGAATGTGCCTTGTCCTTGGGACTGAAGAAAGCTGACGGTGTGAGAGGCGGGGCTAGGAGATAGGTCCTGTGTGTTCTGGAAACCGGGCTGTTGTCTGCACCTGCTGGACTCACAGGCACAGGGCAGCCATCTGGAAGTTAGGCTGGGTCTGCTTGACCTCAGCCAAGGACTTGGCCATCTCAACCACCTTTTCTCATAACTCATGCAGGGGTGGAGACGTGGGAAGTCCTTCAAAATGGGAGTAATCAAGAAGAATGACAACCTCCATGTTGCTGAAGTAGGTTGTCTGCTTCTTTCAGGACCACTGGGATCCACCCCTTGCTTCTGACCTGCCTACAAGTGTGCTGTCCCCCTCACTCCTCCTGCCTCATTCAGACTCATCATGTCTCCTCAGAGAGCTTTGGGAGATACAGAAATGCTTCTTTCTCTTTCAGAGAAAACATGCATGCAGGCAAAACACAGAAGGGGGAAGGAAAGAAGAAAGGAAGGGAGGAGAGAGGGAGGGAGGGAGGGAGGGAGGGAGGGAGGGAGGGAGGGAGGGAGGGAGGGAGGGAAGAAGGCAGGCAAACAGCCCCTGTGAAGACAGCTTCTGCCCGCGTATCACTTTGCTTCCAAGAGCCTCCACGTGGCGGCTCCATCAGGTGGCTCCACAGGTGGCTGTGAGGATGGTTGGCCAACCTTGAGGCCCACACCTCCCCGAGTCCTGCTGGCCTTGAGTTCAGCACTAGGGCCTTGACAGGGAACTCAGTGGGGCTTCTTTTCTTGCAAAAGGAATGGAAGACACTGTTAAGGGAGAGGCCATGACATGAGGGAGTCTATGCAGAGTTCAGCCTGTCTAGTTTGGAGGACGGGTCTCACGGCAACCCACGTATCAACCACTAACTTCCATCTTGGCCTACTGTGGGACCTCAGTTGGGCTCACTTCCTCCCTGATGGTCATTCTCACATCTTTAAAAAGGCCAGTGCTTAGCTGCTGCTATGTGATCTACCTCTTCTGTCTGAGTCAAATCTCAAAACCTTTCTCTCTCTCCCCGACCTCCTGTTAAAATATAGGTTTGAGCCAGGCAGTGGTGGCACACGACTCAAGTCCCAGCACTCAAGTGAGTTCAAGGCCAGCTTGGTCTACAGAGCAAGTTCCAGGACAGGCTCCAAAGCCACACAGACAAACCCTGTCTTGAAAAAACAAAGGCAAGCCGGGCGATGGTGGCGCACGCCTTTAATCCCAGCACTCGGGAGGCAGAGGCAGGCGGATCTCTGTGAGTTCGAGACCAGCCTGGTCTACAGAGCTAGTTCCAGGACAGGCTCCAAAGCCACAGAGAAACCCTGTCTCGAAAAAAAAAAAAAAAAAAAAAAAAAAAAAGAAAGAAAAGAAAAAACAAAGGCAAAAACAAAACAGATTTTCAGTCACAATAAGAGAGACCAACCACCATTCTGAATGGAGTTTCTGGACGGGGCAGAACTCTGCTCTTGCTGAGTGAGGGGAGCTCTGCTCTTGCTGAGGGGGGGCTGTGCTCTGGCTGAGGGGTGTGCTTGATTTTTATTCTAAGCCAGGTGGTGACGGTCAGGATAGGAAGGCAGCTGCAGACCACCCTCCTTTCACTGGTTTTCAGAGCATCATCTGCACAGGGGAAAGGAAGGAGCCGGTAACTTTTGTTGTTTAAGATCTGAGAATGCAGGCTGGAGAGATGGCTCAGTGGTTAAGAGCATTGCCTGCTTTTCCAAAGGTCCTGAGTTCAATTCCCGGCAACCACATGGTGGCTCACAACCATCTGGAATGAGGTCTGGTGCCCTCTTCTGGCCTGCAGACATACACACAGACAGAATATTGTATACATAATAAATAAATAAATAAATATTAAAAAAATAAAAAGATCTGAGAATGCAGCTGGGCCTTTGGGTAAACAAAGGTTTTACTGGGTTTGAGGATGGGGAACATTTGCATTAATGTCTTTAAAGCTGAGGGGGATTTAAAAACATTTTTTCTTTTTTAATTTCTTGTCATCAACACATTTTACAGTGTTTGGTGGAAAGACTAATGGTTGATGTCTCTCACACTCCCTCCCTCTGCCCCTCCTTCCATCCTTCCCTGTCTCTTTCTTCTTCCTGTGTTTATTTCTAATCCCCCAAGCAGGAAAGCAGAGCTCAGCAGGGCTCTGGGTTTCTCAGCTGTGCAGAAGAGGGTGTCCCCCATAGACCAAACTGGCTCACGTGGCCTTTGTCAGAGGGTCCTGTAGTGACCTGCCAAGCCATGTGTTCTCTCAGTGCCTGAGTATTGTCTTCTGCAAGCACGTGCAACCCTTCAGCTACCCCACGCTACGCTGTCTTCAGAGACAAACCGAAAAGAGACAACCTCTAAGATTATTCTCAAACATTGTTTGAAAGGTCTTCCTTTGGTGTCACTTTTGTGTTAGGTTTGGAGTTATTCTTGTTTGTTTGGGTGTCTGTTTGCTGTCTGGGGCATGCTAGGTGAGCCCCTATCACAGAGCTACACTGCCAGCCCCAAGGTTTTCCTCCACCACTCTTCCTCTCAGCTATGGTGCTTGTACTTCAGCGGTAGCCTGATGTGAGAAGACAAAGGAAGGGGGCAAATCGTGAGAAGGCAAGGAAATAATGGGCAAAGACACAAAGACACGTTAGTAAGGGCTAGCCTTTGACAGGCCTCCAGGCACTGTTGGGAACATTTGACCTGAGTGAATGTGCGTTTACTGACCTTGTTAGTAAAGGACAGGGGATGTACAAGGAGAGAGTGCTGGCTGGAGCAGAGTGCTGAGTGTGCTCCCTGGGCTGGGTGTCTCCTGGGCTCTGAGCTGAGGTCAAATCACTGATGGTCATCACCCTCTGCACAGGGCTTCTGGAGTCCCCTGTTGCGTGTTACACCTCCACGATGAAGGTACTGTGTGAGGTGTGCCCTGCCACCACAGGTCAGGTTGTGACTCAAGCCCCAGTCCTGTGCAGTTCCTCCAGTCACTCGTGTTCCCTTCAGACTCTGGTTGACTTATTCATGTGACTGCTTACTGTATACTGTTTTGACTCAAGGGCTCGTTCTTACAGCCTTGAGAGTTCTGCTGGCAAGGCTCCAGTGTCTGATCCTGTGACACTTGGTCCAGGTTCCCCAGGAGGTGCTGTTTGTGGAGAAACTGAGGTCACACCTAATTCCAATTCAACAAGCGTCTTTTAAATGGTTTCTCACAAGAACTCCAATGTTGTGGAATAAATATTTGTTCAATTATACAAGGTATATTGTTTTTGTTCGTGATGTATTTGTTTAACTATGTAAAGATGGTTGCTATTTCACCTTGCCTACATAAGGCAACTGATTGGTCTAATAAAAAGCTGAATGACCAATAGACTGGCAGAAAAGAGACAGGCAGGGCTGGCAGGCAGAGATAAAAGGGGAGCCAGACAGCTGGGGGAGGTATAGCCAACCAGGACACAGACAGCCAGACATGAAGCGAGCAGGATGGACGGTACGTGACGAGGTCAACGAGCCTTGGGGCAGCACTTAGAGTAACAGAAGTGGGCTAACTTAAGTTCACACAGCTAGCTAGAGACAAGCCTAAGCTAAGGTCAGGCATCTCTAATTAGCACTAAGTCTCCGTGTCATGAGTTGGGAGCTGGCGGTCCAAGAACGCCTGCTACACTCAAGTAGGTGCTGGATAGAGAAGATTCTCCCAGCATCTTTACTACTCCTGCCTGTGTTGCCACGGCACCCAGGTATCTCCTCTCTGCCTCTCATTATCATATAAAATGTTCATTACTCTAAGTTCAGTGCAGATTTCCCAGCCTGTCATAAGCTATGGCTTCCAGCAGTCTTGGGGCTTCCCTTTTCTGGAAGCAGAGAGCTCCCCACATCGATCCAGTCCATCTGAAATGGGCGCTGGACTTTCCTGCTTTGCAGATTTCCCCGTATTTCTTGGCTACGAGGCATCAACTACCTACCTGATAACCGTCACCCAGTGTCCCCTGGTTTATTCCCTACAGATTGATGTAGAAGGGGCCTGTGTGTCCTCCATCATCTTCCCTCTTGAATTTCTTGATTTTGATGGCTAATGGTCACTAAAGTAAGAGAATGAAATTTTGAGTCAGACATTCTGCAGAGTAGCAGTGCTGGCTGTGGTGGGTAGGAGGATATTGTGTCTGCTCAACTGTCTCAAAAAAATTGAAAACTCTTAGAAGTTACAAATGTATATAAACCTACAACATTTTGCAAAAATAGAAAAGTCATATTTATAAATATCTCAGTTGAGAAGTGTAAACAGAGAACGATTTTTCCTTTGAGACAGGTCACAGGAAGCCCTAGCAGTCTTAAACCCACTGTGAAGGTGAGTAGCCTTCTCTCTTGGTTGCATCATCAGGGCAGTCCAGAACAAAGGGCCGCGAGCAAGAAGAATTTGATGCCTGTAACATAACTGGGGTGATACCTGGTGCTTGCCTCTCTGAGGGCCATAGCAAATGAAAGCAGAAGAGAAGTAACACACTAGTTCCAGGATAAGCGTTAACACTAACTCCTGTTCAGTCTTGTTTGCTTGAGACAGTCTCACTGTGTAGACCAGGCTGGCCTGGAACTCACAGAGTGAGTGCTGAGATTAAACCCGTGTGCCACCATCCCAGGGCAACACTGACTATTTAGACATAATCTGAAATCGATAACAAACCACAGTCAGCACAGACTCCGCGTGAATCGTGCTGGATTGATCCTGTCTCCTGCCGTTACAAGGAACAATTAGGAAAAGGAGGGAATATTTTCCGTTCCTACTGCAGCAAAGCAGTTGACAAAACCCGGGTTTTGGACTGGAGCTGTAACTCAGTTGATAGGGTGCTCGCCCAGCATACACAGACCCTGGGTCCAATCCCCAGCACCACTTGAACTGGGCGTGGTGGCACAGGCCTGTAATCACAGAATCGGGAGGTAAAGCCAGAGGGATCAAAAGTTCAAGTCATCCTCTGATCTGCAGCAATTCCAAGGCCTGTCTGGGCTACATGAGACACCCTGCCTCAAAAAATCCAGCCAGGTTTCTAAGACTACTTCCATTTGAAGGACCTGAAAACCCTCCTGTTCTGCGAATTCTTGGTTGAGGACAATCTGGAGTTCCTGTGTTGTCAGAACTAACTCAGATATTGGCATCAAAGTTTTTTTTTTCTGAAACTGCTATAGTCTCCATGATATGAATTCTACCCAGAGGCTTATAAACAAGATTCAAGCAAGAGTAACATGATTCCACCAACCAATGGCCCCAGACAGGGAAAGACTCCGAAAAGACATGATGACACATTATCCAAGACAGCCACTATTGTGTAGCTTGCTTCTGGAGATGAGACTATCAATTAAACGTATTTAAAACTGTTTTGAATTTTTTCTGACATTTGACCCATCAATTTGCTTTGAGCATCAAGCAGACACCTTGGGCTGCATAGCTAATGCCCTTGTGTTTTGAAAAGCAATTGCTACCAAAGAAATTGTCAATGAGTGACAGTTATAGTCTTCGAGGTATCTGGGCTCTCGGTCAGTGGGACAGATTACTGAGGAGGTACAGCATCAGAAACAATTCCAAGGTTAAATATAAAAGGAACTGGACGAACAGCACTCTGGTCTTGTGTTTGAGACCCTCAAAGGGAAGTACTGGAAACAGGAGGTCAAGGAGAACAGGCAGAAGTGGCATCTTTTTAAGATTGATATGCACAGGCAACTCAGTAAGTGTCCTTCCCAACAACAAATAAGGGCATCAAAGAACACCTGATTAAAAGCTGGCTTCTCACCAGGCTACATCTTTAATCCCAGCACCCCAGGAGGCTGAAGCAGGCGGATCTGTGAGTTCAAGGTCAGTCTAGTCTACCCAGTGAGCTCTAGGCCCAGGCAGAGCTAGCAAGGAAGGCAGCAAACAAACAAACAAACAAACGACTTCTCAAGCTGACTGGTCACTTCCCATCGTAATTCTGGATCAAGAGGAAAGTGTTGTGCCTGCCTCACGTGGAATCCCTAAACAGAATCACCACAGAGTGTGTCTGTTTATTCTAGCTAGCTTGAACTGCAATCCAACATACCGCTGCGGCGGGTGGGGGAAACACCCTCAGGGTGGGGGAGACTGCAAGCATGGTGACACAAGACTTGGCATCTGGGGATTGGGTAAAAGCGTACCACTTTCAAAATCATTGGTTGGGGTATAGGGGGTTTTCAAAACAGTGGCTGTCAGCAGATAAGAATTTCAAAACGGCAGCTAATCAGATACCTACAAGGACGTTTGAAGCAAGCAGCTGTTGTCTGGACACCCTGGTGGGTCACTTTGGCCAGGGCAGACACAGTTTCCTGAGAATGTTTATGACTTTGCTGGGCTGCATTCACCCCCTAGTTAGGTCCTGTCTAAAATGGACTTCTTTCTCAAAATGGAGTTTGTTCTGCTCCTTCAGAAAGATTTCTGAAAAGGGAGGTAAGGTTTGAGTCAGAGGCTCAGTATCTATAAGCAGATTGGTTTTCTTACCCTCTATATGACAGGGAATCAAAACTTCACTGGCAGAGATTTGGAAGTCAGGAGCTGCAGTAGCCAGCCTAGTCCTCTGGGCCCTTGGTTCCGAAGGTGCGCGTGACATCAGGGTTGACCCCTCTGTCTACTTTGCTTTGCTCTTAGTCCTCTTCCAGATGGCTGTGGAACACTGCAGTGTTCAAAAGCTGAGTCTGTGGGGTTTGCTGCCTCAGAAGGGTTTGCCCCGAGGGAAAGAGGGTTCGTATTAGTAAATGTCCTGAAGGCCTCAGCTAGCTTGTTGACAAGGGACAGGATTTTCACCTCAAAGGTTTGTAGCACAGCTGTCTCACTATACAAGAAGGGCCTCTGTCACCATCGCCTGTCTGTGGGTTCCTGTTGAGGTATTATAGCCCTGAACAATGGTTTCTGATCTGAAGGAGTCTATATTCTGGGCAACTGTCCCTGGTCAACCAAGCACAGCCTGCCCCAGGGTTAGACTCACTGGCTCAAGTGCCCAACACTTCTGGACTCACTCATTCCAAGCCAGGAGTTAAAACAATTGCCAACATTGTCTCTCCAGGGACCATGCCCCACTATAACTTCCCCAAGTCTCGGATGCAAATGCTATGGCTATATCTAAGGCTACTTCTTCCTCTTCCTTGGTAGAACAACCTTTATCATGACCTTTATCATGACCATTTATCACAGGGATAAATGTTTTCCCCTTGGGGACAAAAAACTAAGTATGGGCTAAAAGAAAACAGCGTGACTCACTGTGTCACACTACAGCTCCACCATGAGATTTTTCTTTTTCTTTTCTTTTTTTTCTTCTTAAATTTGATTTTATTTTGCAGGGGAGCTTCCAAGGGCAGAGGGCAGATACCAAGGGACAGGAAGATGAATAGGATCAAGATGCATGATGTAAAAGTCACAGAGAATAAATAAAAAGCTTTTCTAAAGTTATTGGCTGTTCCAGGAACAGTCCATGCCTGTATTGTACCAGTTGGCACCTTTTACCTGCTAGGCTGATAGTGTGGAACTCAGTGTCCAGGCCAAGCGGGGGCGGGGCTATTGGCAGCCTGCAGAGACAGCATCTCTGGCACTGTGAATAACAGCCAGGAAGGAGTTTCTAGCTCAGTCCCAGTTTTTCTTTCTCCATGTCCTATAACCAAAGCCTGTGGCCTCTTCAGCAATGAGATCTTACCATCTGGTTCTGGCATGCAACCAAGGCAGGAGTTGGGGGGGGCAGAGTCATCTCTGCCCAGCAATTCATAGGAGTTAACCCACCCCTAACACTGAGATCATCAATTAAAAACTACATGGTTTTCGGATGTCTTTCCAAATATGTAAGACCCTCAGAAGTTACCATTAAATCATCCATGTAATGAAGCCTTTTAGTGGAAAGAGGATTAAAAAAATCTTTGAAAGCCCCAGTGTTAGCAGATCTCAGCTCACATTACCTACAAAATATTATATGATGAACTAGAAGTGAGGAGTTCAAAGGCTCCAGAAAACGGTGCCCCCACCCCCATGATCAGGGCATGCTGTTGTCACATGTTACATTATCACACCGTAACCATGGCAGCTACCATTACTGTATGAAAGATGCTGGGAATAATGCGTTTATAATCCCAGCAGAAGGATGTCACATTGAAAGACCCCCATATTTGAAAGACCCCCCCATGCCAATGTACTATGTTAAACTTTGCTGAAATTCAGCTGGGCCCTGCAGCTCAGTCGATGCTAAAACTGGATATCTATGGGTTGCAGACTCACTGGCGAGGCTAAGAAGAGGGAATCCTCCACCCCCCCCCCCCAAGGCAGTCTATCTAAACTGTCAAACTTGCTGCAGAGTGCTCTATCTAGCTTTGTGGTTTTTCGGGGCTACTCCACCCCCTTCCAAGACATCCTATCTAAATTGTCAACCTGCTACAGGGTGTTTTATCTGGCTTTATGGTTTTTTTTTTTCGGGGAAATTCGGGAATAGACACGGGGCTGTCCCCAGGGTGAGCTAAGCCTGCCAATTTGAGAACCAATGAAATGTTGTTGCTAGACAAACCTCTTATATAACTCCTAAATCCTTATAAATACATGATGTGCCATCAGCCTGGCATGCTCGGTAACTTAATTGTAACTTAGTTGCTGCAGCATCCACAGACGCCTGTGTATATTTAATAAACTGCCTCGTGCTTTTGCATCCAGTGGATTGGTTCTGGTTCTTGGGTGGAGGACTCTTCCATAGACACCTCTCCCAGAGAGAGAATCTCAACATTCCTGGCCAGTCTGAGCTTCTTAGCAAGACCCTGCCACAAAAACAAAATAAAGAAAGGTGTCCTACAAAACCAAGCACTGCGCCCTGTCATGAAGCAGTGGAACTCTTTGGTGGTGTTCACTCAGGTAAGTGGAAGGCGTGTCTACAGGCTTACGCCTGCACAGGATCTGCACGGAAGTGTTTGCTGCAGTCTGCACAAGTGGCCAAAGTGCCCATGCCAACCCCTAAGGGAGAGAGTTATTTTGCCCACGATTTCAGAGACTCTCTTCACAGTCTTTGCCCCTGTTGGTTCTGGGCCCACAGTCAACAAAAGACAGTAGTAGGAGCAGGTAGATGAGGTGGCTAGGACTTCATGACTGACAGGAAGCAGATCACAGCAGATGGGGGTCCGGAAAAGCTAAAGCACCCAAGAGCACACCTTCAGTAACCTTCTCCAAGTACGAATGCCCCACTTCCGCCTTCCCACCACCAGATTATGAGTCCATCAGGGAGTATCCCATCCAGTAGGTCAGAGCCTCAGCCTAAGAGTCTCTGGAAATGCCCTCAAGGACACCTTTTACTAATCTCTTCGGTATTCCTCAATCTAATTAAGTTGACAATCAAGATTAGCCAACACAAGCTACTTTATTTATAACCATCAACATTTGCAAGAAATCAAGACACTCTTAAGAAATTAACTGTAGGTGTTGGGGATTTAGCTCAGTGGTAGAGTGCTTGCCTAGCAAGCGCAAGGCCCTGGGTTCGGTCCTCAGCTTCAGGAAAAAAAAAATTAACTGTGGTACATCAGCATAAAAAGAAATGATCCACCAAGTTATGGAAAACATGGAATTTTTAAATGCACATCACTGAGTGAAAAAAAAAGCCCATCTGAAAAAGCAAAGTGCTGTATGATTTCAACTCTATGACATTTTGGGGGAAAGGCAATACTAAGGCAATATTAAACACATCAGCTTGTGGAGAAGGAGGAAACAGGGAGGATTTCTAAAGCCGCGAGCTGGCTGCAAACAATACACCACAAGCACATGGGACACCGAGAGTGAGTCCTGCCTTAGATAGCAAAGGCACCAAAAGCCCATCAATTGTAACAAATGTCCCACTCCGGTGGGGCGTGCTGATATGGGGAAGGCTGTATCGGCACTTTCTTCTCAGTTTAGCACTAAATCTAAAACCGCTGAATAAAACAAAGAGCCCAGGCTGGAGAGGGGGCATGGAGGCTGAGCAGCGACCCACGTTTGGTTTCCAGCATCCACGCAGCAGCTCAGAATCATCTGTAACTCCAGTCCCAGGGGATCTGATGCCCTCATCTTGCCTGTGTGGGTACCAGGTACATGCAGGTAAAATATTCATACACATAAAATAAAAATCAATAAATCTTTTTTAAAGGCTACTTAAAAGGGGAGGGGAGCTTCTTTTGGTGAGATAGGTGGGTGGTTTTGTTTTTCCATTTCATTTTTATTGTTCACGACCAAGTTTATCCCTGTTACCTTCTCCCACTTCCCAGTCCCTTCTCACCTCCAGCTCTTATACTTTCCACGGCACTGGAGGGGAAGATGTAGAAGCCCCATTTAGGGCTGAGGGGTTGTTGGCATGCTTTGGTTTGCAACAACTGTGTAGTCCTGGTTTACCTAGAACTTGCTCTGAGAGCCAACTTAAGGCTGGTCTCAAACTCACAGCAATCCTCCTGCCTCTGCTTCCCAAGTGCTGAGGTTATATCCCACCATAAATGACTAAGTCTCCCTTTTTAAAACGTCTTTGCCAATGGGATACAAAGATGGCTCATCAGTTAAGGGCACTGCCCACTCTTCCAGAGGACCCCGGTTCCAGGGGATCCAACACAGTCTTCTGTGAGCACTGCCGGATATGCAGCCCAAACACCTAGACACATGAAATAAAAATAAGTCTTAAACAAACAAACAAACAAAACCTTCTTTACTGAAAGACTATGAAAATAGTCCAGGTTAAAGAGACACTGACCTTGACTTAGAGGGGAAATATACCATAATATACCCTTGTTGGGCCAACTGACAAGTTAGAACGAAACAATAAATTCAGAACAATATTGCATCGGTGCTAATCTTGCTGTTGCAGCTGAATTTGTCTGTTGACTGCTCTTTTGAGTGACTTTTCGCTATTCCCACAGTGTAGAGTGTTTTTTCCCCGCCCACCGCCGGTCTTTACCAACACACTCAGAACCTTCCAGAACAGCTGCCCAGGCACTTCAGCCTCATGACCTAATCCTCCTCTGAACGGGCAGAGCCTGCCTCCAGGTGTCTCTCTATTTCCCGGCTTTGGGCTCTCAGGCCCTCTATACAATGGATAGATCAACTACAGTGTAGTAGTACAAAGATAAAGAAATCATGACTTCATCCTTTAAGAGAATTATGGTTTGATTGTAGAGAGTCTGGCTATAAAAAAAAAATTTAAATATGCAGGAACAAGAAGGCACAGGACCTGTTCCAAAGTAGGCTGCCCAGAGTTGCTGGCTTTTAAATGGAGGCCTGGAATATGAGCGTGCAGGGAGGGAACCGTGGGTGAAGACTTCCCATATTCGTCCAAGAGCAGATCACACAGAAAACTGCTGCAGACCCTCTTGTGGGTCTTTTGTGTGACAACCATGCTCCTCACCTTTGCCTGTTCCTCCATCTGGAATATCCCAGAAAGGGAGGAAGTGAGGGGTGACCTCAGGAGATTCAAGGCTTTGCTGAAAATGGACAGCACCAGTTGGAGTGGTTTCAGTGTTTGCCAAGAGCAGAGGAACTAAGAAGGATACTTTGATACGATCAGGGGTGTGTGCACGGTCCGTGAGACTGGAACAAGCTGTCACAAGCCAGGGAAGGTCATCGAAGGGTCACAGAGCCAGAGTGTGGGTTGTGTGCTCTCCAATCAGTTCTGGAGGGAGAGGGCTTGACCCAGACACTTTCCAATGCTTCAATGATCTCCACTTCAAAAGACGCACAGAGGCCTTTAGTCTGTGAAGAGAAACTAAGCTTTTGTGCTTAGCCTGGGGAAACAAATGGAAGAACTTTCTCCAGCTCGCTGTGCCGTGAAGACAAATGATCCCAGCTCTCACTCGGCATCTAGCAAGGAGCTTGTGACCTGCAGGCCTCACAAACTCTGCTTGGAACTGAGTGCCCTACCCAGTATGTCACAAGGGTTACACTTATGCGAGAGGGAAGGTATGAAAAGGTAAGGAATACTCAGCCTCAGAGCAAGTTATAAATGGTTCAAGAGCAGTTCTCATAGTGCGTGAGGTTATGGGGAAAATGGTCCCAAGGCTCCAGCATCTGGAGTGAGGAATGAAGTAGGCAGAATTTCCTGAGGGGGTGTTCACACTCTGGCATATGTCACAGATACCTGGAAATAGTACGGCGGATAGATTTCCTAACACTGAGCTCACAGCAACCATTCCTTCTCCTCATCGGAGCATCTCAGGGGACCCTGCTTTCTCTCTCTCTTCCTTCTCTTCCTGTGAATCATAATGATAATATCTGTATGTGACCCTCAAAGGGCTTGCAACCCATATGTTGAGAACGACCGCTCTAGAGCACCTGGTGGCACCAAGGGTTGCAGCGACTCTTTGCTGTCCCACCAGCCAGCTCCCAAATAGTGGCATGGAAATGTACTATTAATTATGAAAGTTTGGCCTTAGCTTAGGCTTGTCCCACTAGCGCTTATAATTTTTATTAACCTGCTATTAATCTATGTTTTGCCATGTAGTTTTTTTTAACCTTTCTTTCTTTCTGTATGTGTGACTCCCTCCATGTCTAGTTGGCGTCTCCTCCGCACCTCGATTATCTTCTCCTAGTTTCTCTCTTTGGGTGTGACAGCATGCCTGCATTTAGGAGATGGATACAGGATCAAGAATTCAAGGCCATCCTCAGTCTACAGGTCAGCCTGGGTTAGATGAAAGCTTGTCTTGGAAAATAATTAAAATTAAAAACATAAAGAACTTGGAAATTTGGAAATTCCTACTTAAAAGGAGGGGGATGTGAACCCAATCAGAGAGAGAGAGAGAGAGAGAGAGAGAATGTTCTCCCCACATTCTAACTGGTTCTCAAGGCTTTTGAAATTGCCCATCGTAAGGCTTCCCTAACCACAGCGGCTGTACACCCCCGTGAATCAGCATCAAATGCTCCATCATGCCTCAGGGCTGCAGGATTTACCAGGATGCCTCACTCACTTGGAAACACATTCCCACTCACTTCGGAACCCAGTTCCCAGGATGCCTCACTCACTTGGAAATGCGTTCCCAGGATGCCTCACTCACTTCAGTATGGGTTCCCAGGATGCCTCACTCACTTGGAAATTCGTTCCCAGGATGCCTCACTCACTTCAGTATGGGTTCCCAGGATGCCTCGCTCACTTGGAAATGCGTTCCCAGGATGCCTCACTCACTTCAGAACTCGTTCCCAGGATGCCTCACTCACTTCAGTATGGGTTCCCAGGATGCCTCGCTCACTTGGAAATGCGTTCCCAGGATGCCTCACTCACCTCAGAACTCGTTCCCAGGATGCCTCACTCACTCTTCAGTATGGGTTCCCAGGATGCCTCGCTCACTTGGGAACGAGTTCCCAGGGTGCTTCACTCACTTCGGACTCCTGTTGTGTTCTCCCTAGAGAATTAGGATAGAGTGTTAAATGCGGAGACCAGGCACAGAATAACAGAAAAGGGGACAGGCGGGTTCTGGGCAGGACTGACTGGGCTGACCAAAGAGAGGCTCTCCTGGAGACTAGGCCAAGGCGAAATGCCGACTGATGCAGGCTGATATGGGGAATTATGGAAGAACCAACTGCTCTCATTAGTTCTTTTGTCAATTTCACACAAATTAGAGTTATTTCAGAAGAAAAACCTTGCCTCCATCCAATGACATGTAAGTTAGTTGTGGGGCATTTTCTTAATCGGTGATTGATGTAGGGGTACCCACCTGGCTGTGGGAAATGCAATCCCTGGGCTGGTAGTCCTGGGCTGTATAAGAAAGAAAATGAGCAAGCCATAAGCAGCAAACCAGCTCTCGCCTTGAGTTCCTGTCCGGACTCTCCTCAGTGACGAGGTGTGACCTGGGAGCAGTAAACTGAAACATACCCTGTCTTCCCTCAGTTGCTTTTGATCATGGTGTTTATCATGGCAATAGAAACCTAATTGAGACACCAGCCTCATGGAGAGGTTGGTGCTCCTGGATCAACCTGGGTTGCACAACAAGATCCCATGAAAGAAAGACAGAAAGAAGACAGGGAGCGAAAGGAAAAAAAGATCGAGTTAGCTGAAAGGCATTTGTTCAAATTAAATAGAAACATCCCATATTTTCATATTCCCAACTCCCGCCTTTGGCAATGGGTAGAGGACTGGCTCTCAGGAATGTTACTATTCAGAAGGAACGGCCCTCACCCCCACTCCCAATCCTCATGCCCGCTCCCCGTTTCTTTGAGACATTCATTCATCACCATGAAAACCAGCCCCTTCACAACCTCATGTCCTAAACAAGGCCATTTCTAGGAGACACAGGAGAATATACACAGACCACTCTCCTGAGGACCTCTCAATTAAACTGGGGGACACAGGAGAATATACACGGACCACTCTCCTGAGGACCTCTCAATTAAATTGGGGGACACAGGAGAATATACACGAACCACTCTCCTGAGGACCTCTCAATTAAACTGGGGGACACAGGAGAATATACACGGACCATTCTCCTGAAGACCTCTCAATTAAACTGAAGCTGCCACTCAGCAAAGGAAACTAGAGAAACTTCTCCTAGGATAACGAGCATGCCCTGAAGCTTATGTCTTTCTGCCCTTTAACCTTCTTAAAGCTCAACTCTTTATGTGTCACGGGGTAAAGCTGTAGCGAGTCCTTTTCTGTCCTGCCAGCAGCTCCTAAATAATGACATGAAGACTTACTATGAAAGCTTGGCTTTAGTTTAGGCTTGTTTTTAACTAGCTCATAAATTAACTAATTTCTATTCATCTGCATACTGTCAGATACTACCCATCCTGCTTCCTCTGTCTCCTCAAGTCTTTCTCTTGCACACTAGATTCCCCCTCCTACTTCCTCTCTCTGCCTGGAAGTTCCGCCTAGACCTTCTGCCTAGCTATTGGCTGCTCAGCTTTTGATTACACCAATCACAGCAATCCACCTTCACATAGTGCGCAACTATCCCACACGGTGCAAGTGTGTGATCTGGAAGCTAGCTTAGCTCCTTGCTCCCACAATGCAATCGTCATCCAATTTTTTGGAGAAGTGTGGCTTTATTTATCATTCAGTCAGGAAGCTGATGGAGCAAGGCACTTTGGGAAAAACCTCCAGTCTTTCACTTGCTTATAATTGCTTAACAAACTGCCTTGTCCCTAGGTACTACTGTACCTACTTTCCTGAGTTGCCCGTTGGTGGTTCACCATAAAATCCCATAGCTTAAAACGTTTCTTCATGATACTAGCACTATTTTCACACACAGCTCATGATAGTAATGTCAGCCTGTGTCTTTTCTTTTTTAAAAAAAGATTTTATTATATGCATATAGGTGTTGTACCCTATGTATATCTGTGTACCACGTACATGCAGCGCCCTCGGGGGCCAGAAAAAGGCAACAAATACTCCAGAACTGAAGTATAGATGATTTCAAACCACACATGGGTGCTGGGGATGGAGCTCGGGTCCCCAGAAGAACAACCAGAGTTCTTAACCACTGAGCTGCCGCTCCAGCTCACTGTTCTTCCTAAGAAGAAATGATAGAAACCCAAGGAAGAGCTAATGATATTGACTCTTGTAGAAAATATTGAGTCCTAAATAGAGGCTCCTGGATGTTGGATTTACCAGGAAGCCATCCAAAAGCAATAAAGAGAAAACTGCAGCTATTTAAAGGTAGAATCTGGAGAGAAAGAAGTAGATTTAATCAATTAAACAAGCAAAAAATGCTCTGAGAAAACCTTGGAATTCCTAATAGTACAAGAGGAGCCCAAAATTCTATATGATATTGATTCAGGAAGAAGGGGCACCTAGAGCGGTAAAAGACCACGGGATGTCTGGCTTAAGAAGTTCACAGTTTAGAGAGTATTAATTTTTTAATTAGAGAAACAACACACATTCAGTGTAGACACATTGGAAAATCAAAAAGTAAATCACATTTTTAATCTTACTTATTTGTTTTATATGTATGAGTATTTTACTTGCATGTCTGTGCACCACATGCTTCCCTCGAGGCCAGAAGAGGATGTCAGATCCCCTAGAGCTGGAATAACAGGCAGTTGTGAGCTAGTGGTGTGGGTACTGGCAACCAAACTCAGGTCTTCTGTACGAGCCATAGCTATTTGTAACTATTGATACATCTCTGCAGTCTAAATAAATATTTTTAATTTTTAAAATGCACAGATGAAGTCGCAAAACAATCCCACACCAGTTAAGAATTAGGGATAATAAAAAGGGTTATTTATTTAAGGGGGAAAAGTTACAGATCATGGTCCCAAACAACAGCTCTCTCGTCGCAAACAGGAAACAGAGAGTCTAGCAGCTGGAACAGGAGCTGGAAACAAGAGAGAGAGCACATGGTTCCCGCCGCTTTTTAAAGTGTAAGAGACTACACCCCAGTGGGCTGGTATCTTAAAGGCTATTGGCTGAAGGAGCAGAATGTTTAAATGAGAGAGTTCCAAACCCAATACAAAACTATATACACTAGGAACAGATATCAAGTATAATTAGAATTACAAACAGCAAAAACACTATTAAGCAAGGAATATATGCTAAATGTTTTAATAAACATTCTATCCTAAGGAGACTAAGTTTTGTATTGGAAATGGCTTGACTAGATCATATGAGTACAGTAACTATGACTATCTAATCTTCAACCCCATTGAAGGCCTGAGAAGGGAGATAATATTACTTGAGCAGACAGGAGGTACAATCAAGCAGCTTCCAAAGTGAGCAATATATAACAGAGACAATTAGCTACCTGAGCAATCACCCGAAGTCTCATTTTGCAATGTTGAAGCAACCAACTTTGGCTAAGGCCTAGTGTAACTGACAGACCATTTTCAGAGGCAGGAAATTTTTCAAAACCATTTTACCCTGTCTTGGCAAGATTTGACAGTCCTGCTTATCCATTTCCGGATACCATGTACCTTGTCAGTGGTTGAGGCATTGTCAGTTCCTTGCCCAAAGGCCAGTTTTGCCAAGAAGAAAACAAGCTCCAAGTGGAGTGTCTTTGGTGCTCAACATTTTCTTGGGAATAGATTGATGCTGTCAGAAGCAGTCATGTCTCTTGTCAATAGAACCCTAAATTATTTAAATGTCATGAAGTATTGAAGAATACCTATCTAGACAGAATACAATCTCTATGTATCTAAAGAACCTAATTGATCTGACTGTATGTACAACAAACATGAACAGCTATTGACCTAATACTTGTATCTTGACCTTAATACCTGTATCTTGATCAGAGGTAGGAGTGCTATATAATGCAATATGAAAATATAGCCTAAAAGTTGTACCAATATACAAAATGTCCTAAACCGGGGTAGAAACATGCATCTATACAATCTGACAAAATAACTTTGTCTATATGTACAAATAATGTAAACAAAAGTAACATATAAATTGAACTTGTATCAATATATAAAGACTATACCAAATGTAAATTATCCATGAATAATAGCTCACAAGTATTCACTCTATTACCCACTATTACTATCGCGCCCTTTTCTTTGAACAAACATAGTTTTCACCCCAACCCTCTACCTAGGACAGGTAATATTCAACAGTCCCTAAACAGTATTCCCAACCCTATGGACAAACTTTTTTTGGGATGGGGACGTCGTCTTCTAGAATTGCTTCCCACTGTCATGGGGGCAATGTTCTCTTAATGGGATCCTGCAAAAATTAAGTGGTGGTTAAGTTCCAAAATCACTGTCTAGTACAGTTGCAAACAATTTCCAATCAGTCAACAGGTTTTTTTTTTTCAAAGTTCTCATTTGGAGTTCTGGTCAGAATATGAGAAGGTGCACCATTTCAGCAGCTGGTACCCAAAATGGTCTTATAGTAGCACTGTCTGCATCATGATGTCATCTCAATTAGGTAGAGTGTTTGCTGTGGGGCCCCATCTTCTTCCTGGAAACTGCAAAGATTACTGCAGAAAAGGATCTGTAGGAAAATCTATTGTTTATCATAGAAAACTTAACCATCATTCATATAAACGTACATACAATGAAGAATATGATATAGAGAAAATAGGCATGGAGAAAGTAAATTTTTTCCTAAAGTCTTCCTAAAGATAGCCCCTGATATGAGACAGAAACTCTGAATGTTCCTTTTAACCACAAGCTTGGATTTAGAGAAGTACAGAGCCATTGTCCAACTCCAAAACCAGCTAAATATATTGATAGATAGATAGATAGATAGATAGATAGATAGATAGATAATAGAGAGATAGATGGATAGATAGATAGATGATAGATAGATAGATAGATAGATAGATAGATAGATGATAGATAGATAGATAGATGATAGATAGATAGATAGATAGATAGATAGATAGATAGATAGATAGATAGATGTGTGCACACGTGTGTGTGTGTGTGACTGTTAAATGTAAGTGTAACCAGCACCTTCATATATAATCCATATTCCATTGTCTAGATGCTCCTTAGTGGATAGTTATTTTTCATTCTGTCAGCACTCAAACATCCAGGGTCTCTTGAATTTTTGATGACATGTAATTTTCCCACATTAAGAGCAGAACCCTGTCCTAACCCTATATGGTTTCCTTACCACCTGTATGGGTGTCACCATTGTGGATGAGCTGTCATTTCTCTGTTTCAATAGGTTTCTCCTTTTCAAAACAAGTCTTTATTAATTTTGATGGTATCCATAATTTTTCTTCTCCTGTGGAAACAACGCAGCACATCTTCTGGTTTCCATTGTGAGGTTAGCACATCTTTGAAATGAACCAGTTGAGTTTCTTGATCATTTCTCCAAGAGTGTGCTGGTCTTAAGTTTTGTAAACACACTCACACAATGTGTATTTTTGCACAATGCTTTTGGGACGACGTCTTCAAAGTGAAAACTGCGAAGCATAATCATGCTGTTTCTTTGAGCCCTGAGAGAAAAAGAAAGTGGCAACCCAGGTCACTATGGTGACCACAACGCCTAGCGGGAGTTTAGCAGAAAATCCCGGGCACCATCAGTGGACTCTGAGCCCTGAGCACCCATATCCCAGGATCTCCAAAGTGCAACGTTGGAATGTATTTTCTCAGTTTGAGACTCTCAGTCTCTGCACTGACTGCAGCCTCCTCGTACATAAATGAGGAAGAAAATCCTGCAGATGGAAATCCTTAAAGCCCTAATTGGGCAGGAGGCATTTAAGGGCACTTGCTGCAGCCGGGCAGCTTAATCCTAGCACTTGGAAGGCAGAGGCAGGTGATCTCTGTGAGTTCAAGGACAGGCTCCAAAAGCTGCAGAAAAACCCTGTCGCGAAAAACAAACAAACAAAAGCACTTGCTGTACATAATCTTAAGTTCAGAGGGCAGACCCCAGAACCCGAATTACAAGCCAGGTGTCTCCTGCACTCCTATAGTCTCTGCACCTGAGCAGTGCGGAGACAGGAGGACCCTTGGGTTTGCTGATTTCCAGTCTAGTAGAGAGAATATGTGTCTCTTAATTTCAAGAGAAATTACCTCAAAAGAGCAGGCAGAGTGAAGTCTGATGCCTTCCTACACATGAACAGCCACAAACACTTGCATGCCCGAATACCCACACACAGACACACATGCAAATTAACCTTTTTAAAAAGCAGTAGCTGATCTACAGCAATAGCCTGGCACTGAGCCACTGATTAAATGTTGCATTAATTGTGTACAATAGATATTTCTCTCAGTATTGCCTGTATTTTGAAATCTTTTTTAAAAAGGTGTATTTATTGTGTTCACATTTTCTGCATATGAGTGTGATGCCTGCCTGTGTGTCTGCCTTGTGTGCATGACTGACTGTTGCCCTGGAGTCCAGAAAGGGTGTTAGAGGCTCTGGAGTTGGAGGTCCAGCTGAGTGTGAGCCTCCCTGGGAATGCTGGGAAGGGAACCTGGGTCTGTGCAAGAGCAGCAAATGCTCTTAACCTCTGAGCTGTCTCTCAGACAGGTCTTGGCCAGAATGTCCTCCCAAGTCCTTGAAAGTAGTTTGAGATCTGTGGCAACCTTTTCTTCAGCACCTCGGCCAATCCAAGTGAGTCTCCAACCCTGAGGAGCGATTTTCCCAGCCTCGTGCCTTTTCTGGACGCCCAACTTGAGAAAGAACCACTTCAGAAACATGGAAATCCTTTAAGTACGGCATTGCATTTATCCCCCTGTGGCGGAAACATTGTCTCAAGCCTGTGTTCAATCCATAGGGAAAAAATTAATTAATGAATGAATTATTAATTCATTTTAAACTGACCATACATCTCACATGACTTTCAGAGACGCAACCTAAGAGATACTGAGATTCTAAAACATTTAAGAGGCAAGACATAAAGTCCAAACTGAAGAAAGATTCTTTGGTAAGAAGTTAGCCAGGGTTTAGAAACAGGTGGGGAGCCCAAGGTTCCAGAAGAAGTGGAAACATCACACAAACACAAGCCACTAAGAGACATCTATGATGTAATAAAACTAGGTGATTTGAAAGTTTCCAAATAGAAAGGGGTAACAAATGAACACGCACTCACAGTCCACGACTTTCCCGTTAATAAGGGGACACACTTGCCCATGGTGTCACCTCCCAGGCACAGTAACGAAGGCTGTTTTGTCTGGTGTTGTGGGGTAGGTATCCCCCAGAGAAGACTACTAGGACAATGGTTTTGGTCATGCCTTTGTTAGCCCGCCTGTGACTACACTTGGTGTTCAGGATCCCAGTGTAGTCCTGAGCCTCTCTCAGGGTCAGCTTTTAAGCATTAAAACCATATCCTGGTTTGACCTACTTTAGTTAACAAGAACAATTAGAAGTGAAAAAAAAAAAAAACAACAGAAGCCAAAAAGCAAGGTTAGAACATTTAGAGACTTTCCCAGAACTATGGACTTTGAAGAATTAGGCCTTTGTTTTTGTTTTGGGAAGAGGTGTTGTCTTCATGCTGACTTGGACTGATGGTACTTCCATCATGGAGTCTGCTGTGCTAAGGTCTGGGGCTACCAAGTTTTGACAGCCTGTTACGTAGTGAACCTTTCATCCTTGTGTGAAGACAACAGCAAAAATCATCTTAGATCACTAACGTGTTTAATTTACACTCTGGCTACCTTTAACATGACAAGCACTGCGCTGCTGTGTATACATTTTAGGATATTCTGCCGTTACGCACCTTGCCCCAGGACATTGGTGGAGAACATGGTTTCAAACACTGGGAACTAAATCTACAAAGCAATTCTTAACTGAGGATGTCACCTGTTAGCCACCAGCAGGAACCATGATAATGGTGTGGCTACACTATGGATCCTATAACGGGGAGCATGGCTGATGGATGCAGCTCCTGCTTAGCACGCGTGCTCTCCAGCATCACGCGGGACTGGCTCTGATGCTCCACGCCTGCCACCCCAGGATTCAGGAGGCGAACCCCAGAAACTCTGAAGTTCTAGGTCATTCTCAGCCATCCTTGGTTACACAGCGACTTCCAGGCCAGCCTGGGCTACCTTGAAGTGAGGGAGAATCAAAGAATGGGTGCCTCCCAAACTGGTTCTGAGTTGTATTTTTTCACTAAGAAAGCCCTTCCTCTTGCAACTGCCAGGTAGCCCAGGAAAGCCCATTTTCCTCACCAAAATCACTAAGGACACTAAAGGAACGAATCATCTTATCTTCGGCACCAAAAGAGTGGGATTCCCACGTGTGGGTGTGTCTGTAGATAGCACGAAGACAAACCTCTTAGTCAGTCCAGGGAAGATAAAAGGCACAGATAAGATGCAAACGCAGTGCAGGTCGCCAGACAACCCTGCTGGCCTACTGAAAACTGAAGGCCACCGTGTCATATCACCAGAAAAATTAGGCAAACTAACACACTCCACCAATCACACTTCAGAAGGGCTTCCCTAACTTCTACTGTAACCACTCCATCCATCTGTGGTAGAAACCAGAAGGCTAAAACAGGAAATAACCAAGTTCTAGATTATATCAGAATAGAAAAATGAGCAAATCACTTCCGCAGAGGGAGGTGGCAAGAGGCTTCCAACGCACAAGCCGAAGCTGAAGCAGCAGCTTAGGGCAATGCTTTGAAGAGAAGGTACCATACTTCCTAGCAGCCTGTTTGCCCGGTGCGGTGTCTCAACAGGGAACGAAGGAGTAGAAACAGTTCATCCCATTCCCGACCGATCCGCTTCATTCCAGGGAGGATCGTGGTTAGGCTGGATTCCAGAAAAGCTCTTTTCGGTGCAGTCAAACTATAAAGCTTGTGACCCCAACAAACACTCCACTGGCAACTGCCTTTGTACAGTTTGAAGGGAGAAAGCTCAGTACTAAAGCGTCTGAGCGCACGGTGGCTCGAACAGGCTCAAAAATCTGTTCTCCGGGAGTTAGACCATGTTTATGCTTCTCAGATTTTGTTGTTGTTGTTGTTGTTTATCCACATATTACCTTCCAGACCTCTGTCAATAACCAGGAAACCGCTACCTGTGTCAAGGTTCTGGGCTCCCTGCCGGCTGGCGCCAAGTGACGGAGCGCCCCCTGCCGGCCAACGCAACAAGTTCTGGGAGGTGGAGTGTCTGGCTCTTGGGCTGCGCCAGGCTGAATGCAGAAGGATTTGTATGGTGTTGGGGCCTCTGTCTCTGCAGAGGCAGGAGCTTTGTAAGAAAGTATCTGTCCAGGTTGAAGAGATGGTTCAGCGCCCAAAAGCACCGACTGCTCTTCCACGGGACCCAGATTTGAGTCCTCGCATCCACGTGACATTAACAGTAATTCCAGTTCCACGTGGATCTATCGCCCTCTTCTGTCCTCTGTGGGCACCACACAGGTGGCACACAGCCGTTCTTGCAGTAAAACACCCACACCCCACACACCCACCCACACGCGCCGGGGGGGAGGGGCACACACACACACTTATTTTAAGTTACTGTCTGCTCTAGTTGCCAGGTGACTTTCACGAGGTTCCCCTTGTTTCCTCCGTCTGAGGGCTTTCACTCAGCAGGGTGGGCAGGTGGGTTCCTTTCTCTGCCGCCCTTTGCTGCTCTTTTCCCCTGAGACTTGAGAAGGGCAGCTGTCAGAAAACTCAATATGGGAGAGGGACACTAACTTAGCCACAGCTTCATAAACGCGACGTGACGTCACCAGCAGATGGAGACAGAGACACAGCACCATCCCATCCCCCACAGCAGCCTGAAGAGATCTCTTCCCCTTGGGAATCCACTCAGATCTGGCCAAGAGCTGGGGCTTCACCACGGGCTAAGGGTTCCAGGAACGGTCCGCGTGGAGCAAAGTTGGCTGTATAAACTAGAAGGTGCTTCCCGAGAGAGAAACACACCCAAACAGTGTGGGCTTCTAACAGGGTCACATGGAGGTGTCTTTATAGTGGGAACAGATAGGACCCCGTGGCTCGTAGGACACGTGTCTGAAAGTCACTAAGAAACTCCGCTTCCCTTTTTAATGTTTCTCAAAGAGTACCTTATAGGGTTAAACGTCCAAGAATTCTCCTCCATGAATAAAGTTGTGAGCTGGGCTTCTTGTTTGGGTGGCAGCCTCACCCCAGCCCCTGGTATCCATATATCCAAAGAGTCTGGAATGTTCCGGTGGAACCTCCATCCGAAGCTCCCTCCCCTGGAGTTGCCTAAATTCAGACTCTGCCCCTGAGAAAATTCCGCCAAATGATGACCCCTCCCCCAGAGATGCTCAAGGCCACTCCCACAGGGGATTTAAACTGCCCCCCAGAGAACAGATATGTGGTTTTCTAGTCTTCCTGTCCTGTCCCCTCTCTGGAGGGCTGTATCTGGTAGCGCTGTATCCATTAAATCTGGGCTTTTTCTAATTCTAACTTGGTTCAATTTGGTCTGATTTGTATTGTTGTGTCGGTGGAGAGGCTTATTGAGGTACAGAAACTTTTCACTTCTTATGGGAACCAATGAGTTTGAGGAGAACCAGGGGAGTGCTGAGAACTTAGAGCTGGGCATCCTTTAGGTCCTAAGTAAGTTTATCACCATCCTTGGCAACTTGTCCTTTGGGAAACTCTGTCCTTGTGGGCAGTTTGGCCCTATCGGTGGTGCCAGAAGCTTTCTGACTCTTGTCAACAGAACAAGCCAGCCAGATGTGTTAGGTCAGAAGCCTGTGGGGTTAAGATGCTGCCCACTCTTAGACACCAGATCTGGCAGCCTGGAGACATCATGGGGGTGAGCAACTGTGTGCTGGCTCTCCCTCTCTTCCTCCCCTCCTCCCTCCTCCTTCTCTCTCCCTCTACCCTCCTCTCCTACCCCCACACCCCCATCCCACCACACACACATACACAACCAATACAGAAAGCTAAGGAGAACCCTGATGTATGGTGGTTTTGCAATACAATCTCCTCCAATCTCAAACAGAAATGTGTGGTATTTCGCAGTACTTGGCTCCTAGGCGGGTGGCCTGCCTCAAATTAGGTGTGAAACTTGTCATTTAAAGTAGGGAGTTCTCCCAAAATTGAAAAGCTCAGCTTCCCACTTTGTTGTGAAGTTCCTCTGAGGTTTTGTGCTGTTGTGGGTCTGTGCAGTGCTCTTGTTTCTCTGGACGAAGCCAGAGGATTTGGGAGTGGGGCAGACCTCATGGCGCTCAGACCTCAGGCTTGCTAAGATGACCCTTCAACTCCTGATCCTCCTGCCTTCAACCCACCCCAAGTGCTGGGATTGCAGGTTACACTACTGCACCCAGCAGGAAAACCATACTGTTTCTGACAAGAAGTTCTCTTGCTCCTGAGTCCTCTCTGACTTCAAGAGCAGTCACGCCCCCCATGGTGAGGAGTTGCTCTCCCAATGACGCTCATTTCAAGCAGGCTTCCTTCCTAGCTTGCTAGTCTCTATCCGCCACAACAAAACTTCCTTTCCCTTTCCCTCCCATCACTCCAGGATGTTCCCACTTTCTGTCCATCTTCAACAATGTTGGCATTTCCAACTGGAGGAAAATGCTGAATTATCTGTTCGATGTTGGGTCTCTCTGTCAACAAAGAAAGATGAAACTGGAGCAGAAGCCCCGAAGTTTCATTGCTCCTGGATATACTTGTGCTGACAGACAGACTTACAGTAATGTAGCTTTGTCCTCTCTGTCAGCTTCTCCTACTATTATTAGTCTAGAATCCTTAGGAAGACAATGGAGAGCTCTGTTCTGCCGTGTGGTCTGCACACAGATAGCGAATGAGGTGCAGAAAGCAGAAGCGGGAGCAGAAAGCTGGCTGCGCTCGTTTGCCAGCTAGAACAGTTTCACAGTTGGCCATCTGTCTTTAACCTTTGGTTCCTGGGACTGGCTACAATGTTGCTTTTTTGCACACACCCACTACCAGTTGTTAATCTTTCTGTCAACTCATGATTCAGGCCAAACTTAGCTTGATTTTAACAATTATGCATTTTGAAAATTCTAAGAGGATATGTCGGTGAATTACTTAGGTGAATGATTTTGTTCCCAAACATTTATTTGTTTATTTATTTATTTGAAGTGCTAAGGATTGAGCCCAGGGCCTCCTACAACATACTGTTTCTGTGGACGATCTCCTGCTACTTGGAAGCTTGGCTGGCTTACTATCTCTAAAGTTCTCACCTATAGTAATATTTCTGAAGCAAGGAACCTGGAAGCTGCTGTTCCTTGGGAAACTACAGCTCCCAGAATCCTCCAGTACCTGTCCACAGGTGCTCACGGATGTGAGGTCACCTTCCCAAACATCCCCGCGGCCTTAAAAACACAGCCACGAGGCCTACTCTTCCCTTCCCTTCCCCTTCTGCTTCGCTCCCCCTTCCTCCCCCCCCATCCTTCTGTGTCTCACACACCTGGTTCCTTATTGTGTGACCCCCTCCCCTATTAAAGTACCCGCGTGGGAACTGCGTGTCTGTGTTTGTCTCCGCCGTGCGTGTCTGTTCGTTTTGCGTGTTCACCCACACACCCTGCTGGCATCCCGCCAGCATCCCTCCGGCCGGTGCGGGCATCACCCCAGCACCCCTCCGTCCTTTCTTTTGGAACAACATTTGGTGCCGTTAAGACTCGGTGACTTTCGTCCCGGGCCCCCTCTATCTGAGGCCTCGCCTCCGGGCTTCCATCGTCTCCCGGAGTCTTGGGCCTCCGCCCGGACGAAGCCGCAACCGGGGCCTACAGCCACTTCCGCGTTCTTCCGCCGCAGCTATCCGTGAGTTTCAGCGGGCCCTCTTCCCATCGCGTTTAGAAAATGCCTGGCCAGCGTTCTCTGATACGTTCTGGGTAGAACTCGGGGACTTCCGTCCCGGGCCCCCTCTATCTGTGGCCTGGCCTCCGGGCTTCCAACGTCCCCGGAGCCTTGGGCCTCTTGCCCGGCACGAAGCCTCAACCGGGATCTGCAACCACCTCCGCGTTCTCCCGCCGCAGCCATCTCTGACTGCCGTTCCTTGGGAAACTACAGCTCCCAGAATCCTCCAGTACCTGTCTACAACATCCGATTTGTGAGCTAAAGCCTCGGGCTCCCCTTCCCTTCTACCAACCCCTCGGTTAACGCTGATTTCGCCTTATTCTTATTTTCTTCCTTTCCTTCCTTCTCTCTCTCCTCCGGGCCTGCAATTGCAGGCACCTATCCGGCATTAAGCCTACCGGGGTCTTGCGTATACGCGGGACTACCTAAAATCCGGCTTTTTAGCCTAACCGGGACCGCGCGCACGACGCGCAGTTGCCTATTCTCCGGCTTGATCTTCTCCCTCCGCCCAGCTGGGGATTCTTTTTCCCTATCGCTAGGCTAGAGTCGATTTTGCCTACTGAGGCCTCCGGAATTTTGGGGACGCCCTCATTCCGAGATTGCCGCGTTCACGGGCACCTCTTGTGCCCTATCCAGGCGAAATCTACCGTTTAACCAGGGAACCTAAACCCCTAAACCCATCTCCAAATTCTCCGCTCGGTCAACTCTCACGTTTTTCCACTATCAGGCGGCGGAAGCAATTAACAGTTAAAATGACGTCGGACTTCTCTCTGTCTCTCCCCGCCCAACCCCGCTTCCTCGGTTTTCCAGAGCACCCCCCGCGATGCCTCTCAGATTCCAACCCCCCCCTCCTGCAATCTCTATGGCAATAGACCCAGCTGACGAGCCTCCGCCCCTGTCCGCGGAGTTTCTCTTCCTTCCGCAGGCTCCAGACGCCAAAAGGAATCATTTAAATCTCTTCCCCCGGGAAGCCTCTAACAGGTCCATTCTCGTTCCCCACAGCACAAACATTTCTCTAGGTCCAGGCGGCAGCGCAGCTGGCAGTTTAACCGGTCAATTCTAACCCGTCCACCCTTGTACTCCCCACAGCGCAAACAGTTTCCCTTTGGAAGCGTTGGATACGCGCCCCTGCTCTTGGACTCGGCAGATCCCAACTCCCCACGCAGGGACTGCCCCTTCCCGCCGAACACCTCAACTAATCGCTTCCTTTCCAGGTCCCCGATAAATTTCCCCCGTTTCAGAGCCGCAAGAGCCCCTCATGAATATTCATCCAACAGGTCTCACAAGCAGCGGGAGGCCTTTCCCGCCTCAGGCTGCAAAAGCAGCCAGATTAAAGCACCTCCCCCTAGATATCCCAAAAGATAGCCTAAAGCCTAAAGAGGCTTTAGGCTCCAGCCATCACTCACTAACCACCACTCTTCGCTTGTTTAGCCTCCTGCCAGCAGAGTTCAATTCCCCAGGATTTTCACACACCTTATTACCCTCAGACCCCAGTCTCCAGGTAAGGTAAAACGGACTAAGGGCACTTTAAAAGCCCCCATCAAGATGTCACAGGAACTCCATCTGGATTGGGTAAGACTTCTGCTCCTTGCCCTTCTGCTCCTTGCCCTTCTCAGGCTTCAGGCTCTCCCAAAGGGCCCTTTCCCAAATGGCAGGATCCTTTCAAAGTAATCCTTCTAACCCCCACAGCTGCCAAACTTGAAGGAATCCCCCACTGGATTCACCTCACACACCTCAAACCGGTTGTTTCCACCAACCCCTCATATACGGTGACCCAGACAGGGCCCTGCTGCCTCAAATTTCAGAGAAAATCAGACTCAAAACCCTCCACTCCAGGCTAAAAAAATAATAAACTCATCTACAGCTTAATCTTTCTATGCTAATATACCCCCCTTCAATAATCATCCAGTTGTCGTTACAGATCATCAAACGGAAAGCCAAGGTCTTGGGCGGTAAGCAGACTATTACCTGACATAACATAAAAATCAGGTCAGTCATTGATTTTTCCCAAGACACTCTTTCAACCTCCTGGAAGCGGACAAAAACAAGCGGATCACTAATGGGAATAAGTATCATCTCTTTGTCTTCTGCTCTGAATGTTGCCTCTTCTGTTCTCAGGCTGGGGCTCTCCCCTTTCTGCTTCCCCTTGCTCAGTCACAATTCACCTGTCACCCTCCCACAGAGTCACACAGTAGACCCCAACCTCCATTCTGAATCCTAAAGTATGCCCTGTTCGTTCTCTTGACACGGGCCACCACTTCTCCTTCCACTTCTCGTCATCTTCCCTCTACCAATAACCCCCTACCCCCCAATTTTTTCTTTACTAATGCAGCTTTTGCTTTCCAGCATTTGCCAGTGAAGCCAACAAGTTCACCACACAGGACACCGGACGATTGACCATCCCAGGACGCCAGCGGACCACCGGATACTCCCTGGACCCCTCAACGCTTAAAAGACGCCAGCGGATCACCGGACACCCCCTAAACCCCACAACGCCCAAAGCCAGCAGGAAGCAGTTACAAGAGACCGGGCGACGCCCCTATTCCCTACCCCCCCCCCCAATTTTTTTTTAATTAACCAAAGATGGTGAAATGCTGTTCCTTGGGAAACTACAGCTCCCAGAATCCTCCAGTACCTGTCCACAGGTGCTCACGGATGTGAGGTCACCTTCCCAAACATCCCCGCGGCCTTAAAAACACAGCCACGAGGCCTACTCTTCCCTTCCCTTCCCCTTCTGCTTCGCTCCCCCTTCCTCCCCCCCATCCTTCTGTGTCTCACACACCTGGTTCCTTATTGTGTGACCCCCTCCCCTATTAAAGTACCCGCGTGGGAACTGCGTGTCTGTGTTTGTCTCCGCCGTGCGTGTCTGTTCGTTTTGCGTGTTCACCCACACACCCTGCTGGCATCCCGCCAGCATCCCTCCGGCCGGTGCGCGCACCCCCAGCACCCCTCCGGTCCTTTCTTTTGGAACAACAGAAGCCACCAGCTAGCTCAGGGTGGCTGCCTTGTATCCTGCTTCCTAAATGATTTTTCATCCGCCGGAGGCAATATAATCCTGTTCTAGTCAGGACTCCTCCCACTTCCACTCAACATAAAACACTTCTAGGAGAAAAAAATTATTGTTAATCCTGAGATTCTCTACAGAAAGACCAGTTCCATAATTATGAGCCAAATTTGAAGCAAGCTTTAATTAAATCCTAACCAGGATGGACTCTGCTCAGGTCCACTCTGGGATCCTAGTGAGTGGCCACAAATTACTTTCATATGGGGCGTGATGGTGGTGGTGGCGGAGGTGGTGGTGGTGGTGGCAGTGGTGGTGGTAGCAGTGGTGGTGGTGGTGGCAGAGGTGGTGGAAGTGGTGGCGGAGGTGGTGGTAGCAGTAGTAGTGGTGGTGGCAGCGGAGGTGGTGGTAGTGGTGGTAGAGGCTGTGGCAGCAGCATACGCCTTTAATCCCAGCACTCAGGAAGCAGAGGAAGGCAGATCTCTGAGTTTGAGGCCAATCTGATCAGTTCTAGGACAACCAGCGTTACACAGGCAAACCCTGTCTAAAACAAACAAAAAAAATTCAGAAAATCCATAATTCATTGCTTTCGCCAACAGGTCCAATCAGGGGCAACTGTAGGAGCCAGCCATGATAAGCTAAATATGAACAGAGCACCCAAAGGAAGCACTTTACTTCCAACCATTATCACCTGCCAGAGTAGGACTCAGCCACTGATAAATTTAATAGAGGCCTGAGTCTCAGTAGTTTACCTTGAAGCAATACTTGGTTGCTGGAAGAACCACAAACTGAGACTACCTAGCTTGGAACCACCCCAAAACAGACCATCCAAAGGAATCCCTAACATACCAACTGCTGTAGATAGGATCACCTGCCAGCACACTCACCAGAACACCCATAGACAAATGTCAGCCAATCAGGGGTCCTGAACCTCAGAAACCCCTCATCCCCACCTTTACTACTATAAAACCCCATTCTAACTGAGCTCAGGGCTCTCTGTTTATTCCATTGGACATGCAAAGAGACCGAGTTTGCAAACTTGTGTAAAATAAAGGCTCTTTGCTTTTACATACGGGATTCAGTCTCCTTGTTGGCTTTTGGGAGACTTTGTGGATTTGGGCACAACAGCAAGCATACATCTTAATGTATGTCCTGCCCGCATACATGTGTGCGTGTGATCAAGTATATCTGGAGTAGTTGGAAGCAAACAAATTTGTTTAGGGGCATGAAATATGTAGCTTGCTATTTCTCAAGAACTACAACTCCCAGCATTCCAGAAAGTTACCTTGTCTTTGGGCAGGTGGGGCCTACAGATCAACTTTTGCTCTTATAATTCCGTGTGAATGAAATTCCCCAGAAAGAAAAAACACCTACAAAATCTGACTGACAGATTAGAACTTCAGAGTTAGGAAGTCACAGGTCCAGAGCCAAACCAGACAGGCCAGCCTTAGCCCCCTAACAGTTTCTCTTTCACACCTCAGTGTGACCTAACATTTTTGTAACTGTTCTGTAAATCCTCTGGAATGCAAGAACAGACACTTAGCTTCCGCCAATCCAAACCTAAGAACATCTTGATAGTATCCAAGGCCTATAGCAAAGGTGTCTCCATTTTGCTGTGTCCACCAACCTGATGTGTTATCAGCAATAGGAACACAGATCCACATCGGTAGCTCCCTGGGGACTTCTCAGAATCCTCCACCAGGTGAAACCAGGATCCATAACTTCAAAAAAGTTTCAGAGCAAAGCACATGGTATCTATTGCCAATAGAAAGAAAGATTCTCTCTCTCTCTCTTTTTTTTTTTTTTTTTTTTTTTTTTTTGAGACAGGGTTTTTCTGTGGCTTTGGAGCCTGTCCTGGAACTAGCTCTGTAGACCAGACCAGGCTGGTCTCGAGCTCACAGAGATCCGCCTGCCTCTGCCTCCCAAGTGCTAGGATTAAATTCCAAGAAAGAAAGAAAGAAGGAAGCCAGGTAGTGGTGACACACGCTTCAATCCCAGCACTCGGGAGGTGGGGCCAGGATGATCTCTTGAGTTGGAGGCCAGCCTGGTGTACAGAGTGAGTTTCAGGACACTCAGCATGCTACACAGGGAAATGCAGGAAAAACAATGAGGGAAAGAAAGACATGTTCTCCGAGAGTGAGAAAAGCAGAAACCAGAGCTTCCTTAGGACCAGGACATGAGACCGTGGGGGCTTTCAGTGCCGATCCCTGAAGGTGACGACCAACAGAGCATTCTTCTTAATGCTACTCAAAGAGTGTCATTTGTTAAATATATATAGGCTTGCTCTAGTGGGGTATTCACCAAAGAAGATTGCCCAGATATGGGTTTAAGCCAAAGAAAACTTTTATTAGCTGGCTGGTGACTACACTGAGTGGCCAAGATCCCACTGTAGCCCTGAGCCTTTCTCAGGTTGAACTTCCAAGCTCAAAAACCATGTCCTAGGTTGACATATTTCAGTTAACAAGAGCAGTGAGCCAGAAACAGAAGCACAGTGCCAAAAAGTCAGGTCAGCACTTTTAAAGACTGTCCCAGAGCCGTGGACTTTGATGGATTAGGTCTTCGTTCTCATTTTTGGCAGGTGGTGATGTCTATATGCTGACTTTTATGGCCTGAATGGTGGTACTTCCATCATGGGGTCAGTTATGCTAAGGAATGGAGTCCTGTACACTCTCAGTAAATGAAACTGTAAGGTGGGTTTATGAGGAGAATCATGATGTTTAGGAAACAAGAGTGCTAGGATCACAAAGTTCTGCATCATTGTAGCCCTCAGTGGAACAGCTGTGGGCATCAGAAGGACTGGGAAGGGTTACTGGTGGACAGAGACACAAAGCTCTGGGGTCTCCCCAACAGTGAGCAATTGTTTTTCCCCACTGCTGTTTGTGTATTGTTGAGCTAGCAACTAGAGACTGCGCTACAAGCAGAGCTTGAACAAAAAGTCTCTGTGTTCCCCTCACCAGAGTTCTTCCTCCTGCACTTCCCTGCCCTTGGAGGACAGTCCTCCTGGGATCTAGATCTTTCAGCTGCAGCTTTCCCTCAGCGGGGACATCTGGGTCTGTAAGTGCTTGGATACGTAAAAACATATACATATTTTTTTTTCATATTAACCTATAGATTCATAGTAATTTTAATGAAAATCCCAATCAAAGGAGCTGACAGCCAGGTAGGGACCGGAGTATCCCACCATCCATTCTATCTGTAACCACTACATGGGGTGTGACAGACACCCTTCAATGAGTGCCATAAGGACACTTTCAGTGCTGGACGGTGGTGGCGCACGCCTTTAGTCCCAGCACTCAGGAGGCAGAGGCAGATGGATCTCTGTGAGTTTGAGGTCTACAGAACTAGTTCCAGGACAGCCAAGGCTACACAAAAAAAAAAAAAAAAAAAAAAAAAAAACCTGTCTCAACAAAAAACAAAAAAGAAAGAGAAAGAGAGAGAGAGAGAGAGAGAGAAAGAGAATGAGAGAGGGAAGGAGGGAGGGAGGAAGAGAGGGAGGGAGGTGGGGAGGGAGGGAGGGAGGGGAGGGAGGGAACAAAAAAATACCTTCGGTGGCTCCCAGCGTGAAGACTTGACCACAGCTAACAAGATGGTTCCAATCACCCACAGCAAGCATGGACTGACAGGTGATGCAGGGCTCCACAGGGTCCTCACGGAAGGTACACACACTGAGTCACTCTGCAGAGACCTGAGTGTACAAGGAAGACTCGAGGCCCTTCCCAGATACCACCAACCCAGAACCCTGTCTGCCTCTGAATTCTCGTGCAGTTCCAGAAACCTCATCGAAAGGTTCAGGATCTGCTTTCCTTCAGGAGCCTTCCGAGGAGATGTGGAGGAGGCCCCAGAACACAAGGAAGTCAATTTAGAGCCCCATGTGTACCGAATACTTTCAGAAATAAATCACAGTAAAATTAATTTGCATCGCTGTGTAAATCAGCTTTCCCCTGCTTGATTGACACCTGAGACAAATGGCTTGAAAGAGCAAAGATTAAGCTTGTTTTCTAGTTTCAAAGACAGCAATCCACAGTCAGCTACTCCCTTCCTTGGGGGTCTGCGGCTGGTGAGAAGCCTGTGCTAAAGCAAAGCTGCCCGGGTCATGGAGGAGAAAGGAAAGCAGAAAAGGGTATCCCTTCAAGGACATGCCCATGGGGTCCTAACTACCCACCAGCAGCACCGCAGGCCATAAGCCAGCATTTCCTCCGCGAATCTTTCAGAGATATCTACAATCTGGCTCACAAACTGGGCGTGGGTGTGCAGGTCTACAATGCCAGCACTTGGGAGGCTGAGGCAGAAGGGTGAAAATTTTGAATCCAATCTGGGTTTTCAAGAAAGTTCTAACCAGACCTAGGTTACAGAGTGAGACCCTGTCCCAACACTTCCTAAGCACTCCCAAAAGATCAGTCCTAAAACACAGGTTGTTATGACGCTGTTATACATGCTGTGCACTGTCATTTCCTGCACAGTCCCTGCACTCGGCTGTGTCCAACACTATGATGAGCCTGGGCACTGTCAGTCCGCAGGTTAAGAGCGGTCACTGCAACAGTATACCGAGGTTGAAGAAATTCCAAGTCGTGGACGCCTGCTCTCATCAGTGAAATGTACACAAAGGGATAGCTATCAAGGGGACAGCAAAAGACTCATGCGGTTTTATGAGAAATGAGGAAGTATTTCTTGATATATCTTAACACTTCATCAAGTCATAAAAACTAATTACTACTAGAGTATAATTCTGGATGTGCTTCACAACAACTGAAATGTACCATTGATGGGAACGCAGGGGAGGATTGATAACAAGGGGTATTTACTCTGCTGAAGTCAAAACTCTCATGGAGTTCAGTGGAGAGCATTTATCTAGAGAGCACAGATCCCTGGTCCAAATCCCAGAGTAAAGAAAAACACATTCAAACTCACATGAAAGGTCAGTGCACTAGCATGGGCTTATACCAGACGATCTTAGGTAAAGAGGTGTTCTCTTGAAGGTCCTCAGTGTAAAACTAGGCAATTTGTACTAGTCTGGAGGCAGATGTGGGTAGCTGGAAACGTCCAAAGTAATCTCATGCAGGAAACAAGCAGAAAAATATTATGCAGCATGCCCTTAGGACAATTTTTGTTATTATTTCTGAATACAGTTTTTAAAGTTTGTTAACCTTAACTTATGTGTGAGTGTGGGCGTGTATGTGTGCATGCGTGTGTGTGTGTGTGTGTGTGTGTGTGTGTGTGTGACATGTGTGCAGGTACTAACTGAAGCCAAAAAAGAAAAGGTGTCAGATTGCCCTGGAGCTGGCGTTCTCTGCAGCTCTGAGCTCTGGGTGACAACCCTGAGTTCTTTGGAACAGGTGTCTGGAAGAGCTGGAGGGGCCCCTAAACTCTGAGCCATCTCACCAGTCCCTAAGATTTATTTTTATTTATGTGTATCTGTGGGTGTGTGCATGCCCACAGAAGCTATTAGAGGACATCAGACCTCCTGGAAACGAAGTTATAGACAGTTATAAGTCACCCAACACAGGTGCTGGGACCAAACTTAGGTCCTCTGGAAGAGCAGCACGTGCTCTTAGCCGTGAGGCTTTTCTCCACACCTCACCATCATATTATGTTAAGACTGAGAGACAAAAATGTACATATCTCTTGTGAATCTGGCTCTCCTAGCCAGGCGTTTGAGAACCTTGATCTGTCTGTAACACAGTCACAGTCACAAAATCTGCAGTCAATCAGCAGGTGATACAGAGGTATTTGTGCAGAGTTCAGATTCAGGCTTCCAAGTCTGTCCCATGCGAGATGACTTGGAGTTAGGCTCCTTACAACGGAGCTAGCAGCACCGCTCTTTGGGTGTCCGTTGGTTGGTCAAGCGACGAAACAGAAGGCTGGTTGCACAACGAGGCAATGTGTCAATCTGTGGTCCTGCGTGGTGAAGACTCCAGCCCCCCGGCTCTGCCAGCTCCACCCCCAGGGCTGCTCTATATATGTGTGTCCAAATAGAACTCTCATTTATCCCTGATTTCCAGGACAACCAGCATTGTGTTCTCACGGGAGCCACAACATACACTGGGTAAGCCCCTGGGCTCTAAGTCTGGGACTGGAGGGGCGGGGGAACTGTGGCCCGTGGTGCCAGCAGAGGGCCTTCAGGGGATGGGGAGTAGTTACTTCTCTCTGTTCTCACAGGAGCATGGGTGTGAAGCTGCTGGAGCCCCGACTTTGTCTCCTGCTGCTGCTGCCACTTGTGATAATGGTCGCCTCAGTCCAGGTCCCACGGGGTTTAACCCCTTCCCAGTGGTTTGAAATCCAGCATGTAAATAATAGGCCTGGCCTCCAATGTACCGCAGCAATGCGGGGGGTTAACAACTATACAGGACACTGCAAGGACAAAAATACTTTTCTTCATACAACTTTTGCTGCTGTCGTCAGTGTGTGTGGCAGACCAAATACTCCCTGCAGAAATAGGATACACACAAATTGTCATAATAGTTCTGCTCGAGTATCTTTAACTTACTGTAACCTCACAACTCCAGCAACACATTATACACAATGCCGATACCAAACGTCACGAGCAACAAAGTTCTACAGAGTTGCTTGTAACAACAGAACTCCACAAGACAACGGTACTTACCCAGTGGTTCCGGTTCATTTGGATGGGATATTTTAGCTCTAGAACCAGCTCCACGTTCACAGTGGTGAAGAGCCTGTTCCTCTGCCTGTGCTGCGGTCAGCACCTGTCCTTATGAAACTGTCCCCGGTTCCCTTCACATTAAACTGAACAGATTATTTTCTACTCAATAAACACCTTTGCATACTCATCCGGATCTCTGCGTATCTGTGTGTGCGTGCACTCATACAGGCGTGTGTGTGTGCTTGTAGTGTGTACGCATGTGGCTGTGTTGTGTGTGAGTCTCTTTGTGTCTATCTATCATCTGTGTATGTGTGTGTGCACAAGCATGTGTCTGTGTGTGTGCGTGTCTGTTTGTGTCTGTGTCAGTGTGTGTGTGTGTGTGTCTGTCTGTGTATCTTTGTGTGTGTGCATGTGTTGAGACAAGTCCCCATGCTTGCATATCAAGTCCTTTACCAATTGAACCATCCGCCCCTCCTCTGGGGAACAGACTGGAGTATGAGAAGAGATGGGCATTGCCCCAGAAAGTTCCTACAGGGCATCTTCCCTGAAGTTTATCTGTAGGAAAGAAGTGGCTGGCAGAGGGGACCAGAGAAGTGGGATCTCTCCATAAGGCTAGTCCGTGCCCCTCCCCCTGCATAGCTGTTCTCTGTGGTAAATTGTGAGACCATTCAACACAGTCCAGGGAGGCACAGATGCCAAGATAAGAGAACTGGGATCCACACAGAAAAGTGCAGAACTGTGTTGAGAAACATGGGAACGGGCAGGGGCTATCTCTTGAAAGACACAGGCCAGGGCCGGGTGGTGGTGGCGCATGCCTTTAATCCCAGCACTCAGGAGGCAGAGGGAGGTGGATGTCTGTGAGTTTGAGGCAGTGTCTGGTGCAGACGGAGCAGAGGTGTGATACATCACAGCTGTCCCTCTCTTCCAGTCTGGATCCCAGCTCCTCTCTGCTGCTCCTCTCTGGGTCCCCAGATGCGACCCTCGGTCTCTCACCACCACTGGTCGGTGGCAGCACTTCTGACTCTTGGAGGATACGGCCCTGACTCTGGACAGGGCTGCAGGGAAGGTAGACCTCTGGAGCAGCAAACACAGATTCTGCTGTTCTGGATTGGGGTGTGAATGCTAGGTTTGGGGATAACAGGGGTTGACATAATCCACTGACTTTAGGTAAACTGGGTCAGCATGAGGTCATCTCATCTTCTGATTCACACACGGTGACATAGATAGGAGAAGGGGTACCACAAAACGGGAGCCACATTCTATGGAGAAATCTCTGAGCCTCCCCTGCCTTTTCCCCCAAGTCTGATTGCCTTTATTGAATGACTCATTCATAGAAACAGAACTGCAGCCACAGCACGGAGACATAGAACCGAGCTCCAAAACACAGAGCCAGAGCGGCCTCTTCTCCCAGCCCACGGTGGAGAGAATGAAATGCCTTCCTGAACCCCTTGGCATCTGGAACGGACTTGGTGGACCAGAGTGGCCAGGGCCCAGAGCTGGGTGACTCCCTGTAAACACCAAGGCTCTTCGGCCCATGTGACTAACACAGAACTTGGAGAAATACTGACGAAAACTCAGAAGCCAGCCCTGCGTCCTGTAGTGAGGCAGAGCCAGGGACACACAAGGACACACATGTCCCTCCCTTTCTAAAACAGGCACTGGGGCTCCTGCTCCCATGAGGGGAGGAAAGGGCTGTGTGGTTGGCACCGTTCCTCCTTGGCCTCTGGACATTCTCGGGCAGTGTCAATGGCACTGGGAGGCTCCTAGGTGGGGTTTGGCAGGACTGTGGGTGCAGAGGGGACAGTGAGTTGCCACTTCCCACCAAGCCTGGTGCTGGCATCATTCTTGTGGCTGCTGGAATGAGGAAGTGACCTCTGAACTCAGCTCCCCATATCAAACTCAAACCGGGCTGACTCTCACTGCACAAGAGCCAGCTCCAAGCACAGGTCAAGGGAGGAGGGTCGTACCTAGGCCCTCGCAGGCCTTAGCACCATAAACCTGGCACCAGCTGGCCACGGCCCAAAGTCTCCTACCCGCATCCATCCAGGCAAGAGTGGGCAGTGATAGCAGCCAGCTGCAGACCAAGAGAGAACAGGGATCCTGGTGCTGGACAGAGAATCGGGCACCAGACTAGGGCCCTGGAAGGGGTGTGGGAGGAAGGGCTGCGGGTCCTAGGCTGAGAAGAGGGAGAGGAGGAGCCTCCGTCACCTTTTTACAGGGCACACCTGTTCCCGTTCAGGAACACAGCATCCCTCACACAGCAGGAGCAACTGGGCACCTGCCTGCCCACCTCGTCCATGGGCAAGCTCCTCATTTCATCATCCGATCGTTATGCACTGAGCAATTACTGTCTTCTTAGCACAGCTCTCAAGTGGTGGCGGGACAAGATAAGCCTTTATTGACGTACGGTACCAGCATAAAAACGAGTGTCTGAGATTCTGTAAAGCGTCAAGAGGAGACCTATACAGAGCAGTACAAGGTCCAGGTCCTGGTTACATCACAGAAAGGACACTCCAGGAATAAAGAAGGCCCCAAACAAGTAAAGGAAATCTACACTAGATAAGAATCACACTACATGCCAAAGGGAGGGGATTGAGAGAGACAGAGACAGAGGAATCCAATGTCCTAAAAAATAAAATTAAATCAAATGAGTTCAAAGATCAGGTTGCCAAGTTTTTGCACCCCAGAGGGACCCGCACTAGGCTGTCCAGTGACTAAAATAACCACAGAAGACACATGGCCTCGGTGAGGCCTATGTTGTTTGCTATTCTGGGGTCACACAAGGTCACCTCAGATTTTTTGGGTTTGATGTTGAATATTAAAATGTAGCCAGACATGGAAGCACAAGCCTGTTGTCCCAGGCCTTTAGGGACAGATTCAGAGGCAAGATGATATAGCGGCAAAATGAGCCCCCAGTATCTAGAGAAACTGTCTGGGAATCTCAAGGGCTTGGCAGTAGAACTTGGCATTAGAACGATGAGGTCCCGGGTTTCACCCCAGTATCACAGATTAAATTATATCGTTAAAGGTGGACTGAATTGCCATAGGGTTTTAAAGGGCTTCTTTGAGGGCTGTGATTTTGAGAGGGAATCCACCAAACCTAGAGCCTGTGGTGTGAGCTCCAGCAACGGCACAAATATTTATCTGGACAATGTGGAGTAAAACGAGTCCCTTAAGAGATTGCCAAACTGCACCTTTCTGTTTACCTTGTGGGACAGTCCTATTTACCTAAGCACAAGAGTTGGCCTCTTAGGATGGCCCAAGGTTGCATTGTATTTCCGTCAAACAGCCTTTAACAAACTGGCTTGTCAGGTTATATATATGATGGCGGTCTGAGCAAAGCTAAGGTGTTTTGTTTTGTTTGAGACACGGTCCCACTATGTAGCTTTGGCTGTCCTGAAACGGGCTTTTTCTGTCTCTGCACAATTCATTTAAAAGATACAGGAAGGGACCTCATTTATTCAGACAGAGAAGCAGGGAGCGTGTGTGGCCCAGCTCCAAGAGAGGAAGGGGTGGTCTCCTGTGGGTCACAGGGTCGTTGGCATGCTAGCACTTTTCTGGGCAGACCCTGTCTTCTGCATGTAACAGATCGCCGGGAAGGTTGCCGATCTGTGCATCTTTCCTGTGTCACACACTCTACAGTCTCCTTCTCTAGCCCATTCTGGACTCCCCCCACCTCAATACCCCACTGAGAGGTGTGACCCCAGAAATCTTCTTAAGGTGCTGAAGGGCAACGATCCTCCTTCTGTAGCTTCTTTCCTGCTACTGAGGGCATAGACCCTGCCTGGAAGGACCTATTCTCTCCATGGGCTGGAGAAAGGGTCTGTTTCAAGTCCAGACATTTTGGGGCTAACCCCTTAGTAGCCTTAGAGTGTCAGCACCTTTGTTCCCAGAAATTGTTGGGTTCTAGAAGAGACACAAGCTAGAATACAAGAACCAGAAGCAGAAGCTGCCATCCAAAGTGTGAATATGGAAGCCAATGGGGTATGACTCCCCACAGTCAGCTCCTCATGGATCCAAAGAGACAGCCTGGCCATGCCTCTTGATAGATATTGTAATTTAGGTTTAGAAAAGTATTTGGGTGTACTTTAATCATCCCTGCTAATTTTATAAAATTTTGTTCAATTTTTTATGAATTGCAAAACCCAAAGCAGCACATTTAATCAAGCACCACAGACATGCCTGGGCAGCCAAGACATCCAAGTCCCTGCAGTTTTGTAGGCCCATTTCTGTGAAGGAGTCCAGGCTTGTTTGCCATGCTGAAGAGAAACCACAGTGAGCTTACGTAACCATCGTCTTGCCGAGGAGACTCCTGCAGACGAGAAGGAACCTCTCAGCATATCCTCCCCAAGGCTGTTCATCCTTGCCCTGGGGTGTCAGTATTCAGGGTGCTGAACTCAGGAATGCTTGCTCACCCTGGGTCACACCTCGCTTGTGTCTACAAGGAGGGTGTGAAGAGGAAGAGCTTGTGGAAAGATTCCAATTGGTAATGCATCAGAAGTTCAGAAATCCTTTGTGGAAAGGTGTGCAACAGGCCCTAGACCAAGACACCAGACCCACTTAGCACATCTGGTGCCACAAGGAAAGAACCATCCAGGCCTTGCATCCCAGCACACAGGCAGCAGCGCTTGCCAGAATGGAAAGACGGACCTAGTCCCGGGCAAGTCCACACCTGCTCTGACCTCGCTTTGAGCTTCTGGCTGAGTGGTCTTGCCAGCTGAGGTGTGTCAGCACAGGTTGCATTTTTTGTGTTTAAAAGCTCACCCTAAGAAAGGCTCTGGACTGAACTCAAGTCCCGACACTGGGTGCTTATTAGCCAGGAGACTTTATTAATAAAGACTTCCTATTGGCTTGAACCCATATCTGAGTGGCCTGCACTGGTGGATTCCTCACAACAGGGGCACAAAACACATCAACGTCCCATCTCTGGACAGGTCAGAAAATATCACTGTTCTGCATCAGATGACACCAAATGACAATGGAGAAAGAGTGAACTCCGGGACACGTCTTGGGGAGTCTTTGCTACAATGGCATGTGAACAAAAAGCTGATATCTGGCACGAGAATGCCAAGGACTTCCCCCAGGATGCCAGTTCATAAGGCAGATTCAGAATGGCCACTAGGAGATCATTCCCCAGGACCAAGAAGCTCACATAAGAAGACTCATGACCCGAATGCCCAGTCTCTGGCTCCCCTGTTGTCCTCTTCCTCCCTGTTGACACAAATTGCACAGGGACACATTGAGCATCCCTATAAACAGACAACTTCCACAAAATTAGAAAAACAAAACTTCATCCCATGAAGAAATTTATGTGGCCCTTCCAGCTCAAAGTCACAGTCTGATCAATCAACCTTCCAACTTGAGAATCTGAATCCAGTTTGAGTATTTGAACAGTTTCTAGCACGGTTGATGGTTTCCTTGTGTGGGTCATTTCCTACACACTGACTGGGAGCCTCTGAAGGGCAAATCTTAGGACAGAGCTAGCAATCAGGGGAGTGGGGAGATCAGCCACCTTGTTTTAAACAGGAGCCAGGGTTATATTACTCCTTGTAGAACAGGAAAGCAGGAAAATCAACAGTAAGGGTTTTCTTTTATTTGACCAGGAGAAACAATTCCATTTTTCAGGAATGAGCAAGCCCTCCTGCATTTATTCCTATTGGGGGAGGGCGGACACACGCATGCCACGGCCTGTGTGTAGAAGTCAAAGTCGCTGCTCTCCTGCCACCACGGGGTTCTGGGACTCAGACTCAGGTCACCAGGCTCGAGAGCCTTCATTGGAACCCAGGTGTGGGAGTTTTCCTCCGTGTCTTCTGGTCCCTGGCCTGGGAGCGCTGGTTTTATCTCGGAACTATAACCCCAGCTGTTAACATCCAGAGGCCACTGGGGTTCTCAGGACCACTTGGTAAGGCCCCTTCCACGAAGGAGCCAACTGATCTGTGGATCTTCCCAGAAGGCCCCAGCTCCCTCCAGACTGGATGTGTACAACCTTGTTCCCATGTTCCTGTAATTCTTGTTGGACTCTCCCAGTTCAGAGTGTGCTGTCTTGAGTCCTCTGGTTGGCCTCAACGCCTAATACCAGATCCCATGGATGAAAAGCCTCCCAAACGACAACAGGGCTGCTGTGCTTGGTGTCAGTGTGGAGCTGCTCTCTCCCTCCTGAGGGCAATGGGACCAGAGTCAGCCATTTATCACAGATTTTGGCCAAAGGTTTTGGCTAGGATCTGTTTAAGAACTTGATTAAAACCCTATCAACACCGCCTGAGCCTTGGGGCTTCCAGTCAGTGTGCAGGTAATATTTAACCCCTCGAGTCCTGTGGTGTAAAGGAAGGTCCATTAATGATTCTAATGGCCAGGGGAAACCAAACCTTGGTATAGGAGACCATTTGCCTTCTCTGTTGTCTTTCCAACTCTAGTAGTTAAAGCTTTTATTTAGCCAGTAAAGATGTCTACAAATGGGGGCTGGAGAGATGGCTCAGAGGTTAAGAGCATTGCCTCCTCTTCCTGAGGTCCTGAGTTCAATTCCCAGCAACCACATGGTGGCTCACAACCATCTGTAATGAGATCTGGTGCCCTCTTCTGGCCTGCAGGCATACATGCAGGCAGAATGCTGTATACATAATAAATAAATAAATATTAAAAAAAAAAGATGTCTACAAATATTAACAGCATTTGAAGTTGGTTCAGGAGACAATACATCCTATCTGCCAGTCTTCACTGGGAGGGGTCCATCTCCTCTATTGGTGAGGAGTGTGGGTCTGACCTGCTTGACTGTGGGTCGGTCTCTACCCTGGGAAGAGCCAAGCCACCGTTTCTAGAGGAGCATCCCTGCCTGGATGGAATGAGACGTACATTCCCTGAACTGCCTTCACTGTAGGGCCTGGAAGGGAAGGTGTCTTATTCCCCGCGTTGGTCCATGACTGTTTCAGGTGCCCCCTGTGCTTTGTGCCCTGGAGGATGATCTGATTTTACATTGTGTGTCCTTGGAAGGAACGATGCCAACTCTCAGGGGATCTGTAATGATGTCTTCTTAGACTCTGTGCCAGCCTATTTATTTCTTAGACAATATCATTATGATCTTCTGATGACCCTTCTGACACTAAGTCGAGGGGCCAGGTAACTTCCCTATAGGTTTAGAATCTCTTCTTTATGTTTCATAGGTGAGTTGTTGGCTGTTAATCTTCAAATTTTTCAGAGATGACATCATGGACACGTAACATCATGAGGACAAACTTAAAAGCAGTCTAGATCTTAAACTTTTCTTTTTTTTTCTCTAGAATGAGTTCCCACAGTACAAACTCGAGGAGGACAATGTGGTGGACTCAATGGTTGCTCTCTGGGTGACCACTGATAACCACCCTAATCAGGAAACGGTTTCTCCTCTGCCCTCATTATCCAGGGACTGATCCCGAGTCAGCCTGGCTGGCACAGGTGTGTACCAGACAGGAAGTCTCTTCCATGAGCACCAGTGGAGCAGATTTGGGGTAACACAGACCTCAGATTGTCTAGGAAGTTCCTCTGCTGTTTATTAGTCTACTCCCAGTTACCCAGATGCAGCCCTGTAACTCTAGTGTGGTGTAGGAGGTTCTTCTGTTTGTGTGTTGTTTTCAACTTGGCCTTTTGATAGGGCAGCCTTTAGGTGGGCGGAGTAGACAGAACAGGATGCTGGGAAGAAGGGAAGTGTGGCAGACACCATGATTCTCCTGCCCGAGACAGATGCTGGTTAGACTCATGCTGGTAAGCCACAGTCAAGTGGCGATACACATTAATGGGTATGGGTTAAATCAAGATGTGATAGTTAGCCAATAAGAGGCTAGAGATAATGGGCCAGGCAGTAATTTAATTAATACAATTTCTGTGTGATTATTTTGGGTATAGGCTAGCCGGGAGGCGAGACACAGCCCACACCTCCCCTCATACTACAGAGTGGCACCCAACATGGTAACGAACTCCACATAAAACCTGAGAGGGCTTAAAAAAGGATTCTAGACACAAATATAAAGTTTAGCATAGCTGGCAGCATGCCATAGCTCCCTTAAAAGAAAATTTCCTGACTTATTAAAAAAAAAAAGCCGCACCATTATAAAATGAAGCTTCCTGGGTCCTGCCACCAGTGCAAACTCCCGGCTATAGAGCATTTGTGGGCCCACTCGGGGTCAGGAACAAAGTAGCTGAGATCGCGCCCATGGCTCGGCTCTTCCTGCCAGGGTGGGCAGTGGGATCAGGTCTACTAGAAAGTGGTAGTTTTTAAATACCAGTTTCTGGGCTGTGCTGCCATAGCGAACTCTGTCTGGCTCCTGCAGGAGACAGAGAATTTGGATGGGGTTTTATGAGTAAAGTGCTACGGCTTGCTTGATGGCAATGTGGACTGCTGTGTGCCTGGAACTGTGCGCGGCTCATGGACACCAAATGGCTCTGAGGCAGGAGCAGCCCTGGCTCCGCTCCACCATGCTAAACTGTGCTGACCTCAGGCAGGAACTATCGTAATTGTCATAATAACAGCACAGTTAAGGTTTAGACTGGGCGGGAAACAGGCGGTACCATATTACCCCTACATGGCACAAGCTAAAGTTTTTAAGAAGCGCTCAGCATTTTAAGAAGTGCTCCTGGACAGTAGAGAATTACAGACAATGCAATAAGACAGATTCAAACATAAAAGACCACTAAATGGGTCACAGTGTTAGATAGACATACGTAGGCTTGGGAGAGAGAAGAAAAAGAGTATTAAAAAGTCATAAAGTAAAGTTAATGATTTAAAAAGAGGGTAAAGTCTTTAAAGAGACAGAGTACAGACAGTTATAGAGTAAAAGAAATAAAGAAAAATAAGCCATGTAAAACTGGAAAATTCACAGAGAGCCTGGATTCTGTATATTGTGTTTTATTTTAATTTTTTGACTGTGAAGGCGTTAGCTATAGAGAGACATTTCATTGTATGGGCTGCTAAGCTAATCCACCATGTATATTATAAAGGTATCTTGACTTTAGGATTTGGGTTTATGGATATGATGCTTTGGAAAAGACGTTCTTCTTTTGTTTTGGATTGCTTCTAGGCAAATATGGTATGGGTATGATAGACCACGTCCTCCTGAACGGTCACTGTGAACACCTTCAGAAAATTACTTCACCCAACTGCTGACTGACCTAGCATACAGGATACACCATGAAAGACCTGATTAACAGTGCCCCCATACAGCACGAAGCAGTTTGGGGAGAAAGAACTGCGCCCATATTCCCAAATATTGTTTATAACTGTTCTTTTACATTTAAAGGGGGATATAATATAGATATGAATAATTTACTTTGGTATAAATTTTGCTCTGTTGATATAAATTTAAGGTTAATTTTGTTATATGTATATGTACTTCTGATATTGATTAAGGTATTGTGATTGTGTAGTTTCTTTAAAAATATAATGTATAATTAGTAAATAAAGGTTGTTAATGGATAATTATCAATAATATTTAAGCTTGTAGTCATGTTAGTTAGATTTTATAGATATATAGAGATATATTTCAGCTAGATAGGCATTCTTTATATCTTTCAAAGACTACAGAATATGGCATTTAATGTTTTAATAGCTTAGGGCTTTTCATGACAATGAGACACGTCTGCTCCTGGCAGCACCAGCTACTTCAAGAGGAAGATGGGCATTGAAGAGGTTCTGTATGGAGTTTGATAGCCATTTGGGCAAGAAACTGCTCTTGCCTGAACTGTTGCATAAACTGGACATGAAGATCCCAGAGAGAGAGAGAGGACTGCTGAACTTACCTAAAGGTGAGATGATCCTTCGGGGTTCCTGCTTCATAAAAGAGTCCATGAGATATTCTGCAGGATACAAAAGAAAGTGACTGAACTGTCTTTAAAGTTTCCTGCTTCATGGAAAAGTCTGCTGGATACTATAAGCCTGTAGGCTGAAGATGGATACCCCAACAGTACAGAATAACTTTGGGTGACTGTCCAGGCAGCAAGATGTCTCTGTCATTTCTAGAGTTTTGGAAATTGCTTACTTCTTGTTTACTTAGGTAATATTATATCCTTCTGGAGTCTTTGATGGAATTGAAGAATGGTTAGTTATAGTTACTGTTTCCTTTGTTATGATAAAAGATAAAAGAGGGCCGGGCGGTGGTGGCGCACGCCTTTAATCCCAGCACTTGGGAGGCAGAGGCAGGCGAATCTCTGTGAGTTCGAGACCAGCCTGGTCTACAGAGCTAGTTCCAGGACAGGCTCCAAAGCCACAGAGAAACCCTGTCTCGAAAAACCAAAAAAAAAAAAAAAAAAGATAAAAGAGATATAAATATCATATCATAACTGTAATTCTTGCTTAATAACTGTTTTGTTATATGTAATTTTACTATGTTAAAGTGAGAGCCTTTCTTTTTTTGTTTAAACAAAAAAGGGGAAATGGTGTAGGAGGTTCTTCTGTATTTGTGTTGATTTCACTGGTTGACTAAAGAAGCTGCCTTGGCCTTTGATAGGGCAGCCCTCAGGTAGGTGGGGAAGACAGAACAGGATGCTAGGAGAAAGAAGGCAGGCAGAGAGAGCCACCATGAAGCCGCCAGGTCAGACGTGCTGAATCTTTCCCAGTAAGCCACGGCCTCGTGGTTCCACACAGATTATGAGAAATGGGTTGAATCAAGATGTGAGAATTAGCCAATAAGAGGCTAGAGCTAATGGGTCAGGCAGTGTTTAAATGATTATAGTTTCTGTGTAATTATTTCGGGAGTTAAGCTAGCCGAACGGCCGGGAGCCAGGTAGGATGCAGCCCACTGCTCCTCATTACAACACTAGTGTAGACTTTACCTGGTGGGGTGTGAGGGTTTCTAACCATTGCCTCCAGAGACATCTTGGGAGCCTCTTCAACAAGCAGTGCTGTGGCTCCCAGAGCTTCTGGACAGGGACTCATGCCAATGCCACAACATCCAATGTCTTTGGAAAACCTATTAGAGGCCACATCTGTCCCAACTGTTAGAGTCAATGTCCTGAGGGCATGGTCTTAGTTTTCAACCTGCTTCATCTGCTTAGTAGATGGTTCCAGCTGATCATCCTAGTTAAGGGGACCCAAGTGTGACCTTTTGATAGCCTCATAGAGAGGCTATCACGTCCGTGTAAAAGTGAAAACCCAGATTCAACAACACCCAGTGGCACCCATCTTTATCTTAGGTACAGCTGGTCCAGCGGTGACTCCAACCTTGCTACTGTGCTGCAGAAGAGGAAAGACATACGAAAGAGCAGTTTCTGTCGAGTTATCTGTGGTTTTTTTCTGGGAGACCTGGAAGCCACAAGAGTCTAGAAAGTTGAAGACACTTTTGTTTTGAAATTTTTCAAGGAGGGATCCATTTGAAAAGGTGATCTATATGTTCTAGAATGGTTCCTTATGGTTAAAACAGGCCCCTAAGTCTTTTTTTCTAATTTCCTAGGAAGAAGACAGAAGCTTTCCCTGAACCCTTGAGGAATGATTATCCGAGGGTAGTGATCTCCAGTGATTAGCGATGCCTGTTTGAGAGGAAGCAGCTACTGCTTGGTTACTCTCTCACTGCTGTGACAAAATGGGGCAAAAGCCACTTGAGAGAATGGGTTAGTTTTGGCTCATGGCCCCGGAGGCATACAGCCCAGCATTCTGTCAAAGCCATGGCAGCAGGTGCAGGACAGCTGGTCACGTTACATCCGCATTTAGTAAGCGGAGAGTAAACAGGAAAGGGTGAACTATGAAGCCTCAAGACCTGGCCCCAAAGACCCAGTTCCTCCACAGCTTTCGCAAACTAGAGAAGAAGTGTTCAAGCACACGACCCTAAGAGGAACACTCAGGTTCAATTTGACCGCCTGCCGTGGTGCCAATAGGCCCATGGCCATCTCACGATGCAAATGCATTCGGTCCATAGTCTACAAAAGTCCAACACTCCTCAGAAGTCTGAAGTCCACATCTGATTTAAGACAAGAGGATATCTCTTAACTGTGAGCTCTTATAAAATCAAATCAAGGCCCCTGCTATCAGCATACAGTAACACAATGTACAAAGTACACAGTCCATTCCAAAAGTAAGTGAGTAGCTGGACATAACAAGATATTTTGAAACAAACCCAGCAAGTAACACCAAATCCTGACGCTCCATGTCGGGTGTCCGGGCCTTACGCTGGGATCATCCAGACTATAGAAACCTTAGTAACCACACCCCTCAACTCTGCACCCTGAAGCACACACATGGGTTCTCTCCACTCCATATCTGTGGGTATTCTCAGCTGATGTTCCATGGTCCTTGCATCACTAGAATCCTGAGGTCTTCACTGAGCCTCCAGCTTCACCTTCACAGCCTCACACAAGAGTCTCTCAGAGTCTCCGTGTGGGAATTCTGATCCTGACATATTTGCTGGGTGTTGTGGTTTGAGCATGAAATGATTCCCATAGGCATGGGTTGAACCTGTGGTGCATAGAGCATGGCACTCCAAGAAGGCTGTAAGCCTTTGAGAGGTGGGTCTTCCCTAGAGGAAGTAGTTTTGCATGTGCACACCATCCCGAGCTCTTCCTCAAGGCTTCTAGGAACTTATGTGGCAAACGCTTTACTAACTAAAGCAACACTCCAGTTCCTCATATTCTTTAACGCAAACTATTTCTGTATTTGAGCATTGCCTGTGTGTCTGCATATGCGCCCTGCTTGTGCCTCGTGTTCACTGAGGTCAGGAAAGGGCGCTGGGTCCCTGAAACTGAAGTTACAGATGGCGTAGGCTGCCATTTGGAGGCTGGGAAGCAAACCTGGGGTTTCTGCAAGAGCAACCAGTACTCTTAAACACTGAGTCATCTCTTCAGCCCCTCTTTTAAATTCTGTTCAGGAATATAGAATGGATGTGGAGATCAGAGGTCAGCTCTGTGGAATCAGTTTCCTTTTTCTTCCTTTACATAGATTAAAGGAATCAAACTCAGGTCGTCAAGACTTGAATGTCTGGTTGAGCCACCTTGCTCCACCACCCCAATGATCCCTTATACATTTGGATCATGGTGTCAATGTACACTCTGAAAGTTGTCAAGACTTGCTGGGCAGTAGTGGCATAAGTTTTTAATCCCAGCACTGGGGAGGAAAAAGCAGGTGAATTCATCTGGGTTTGAGGTCAGCCTGGTCTACAGAGCGATTCCAGGACAACCAAAGCTACACAAAGAAACCCTGTCTCAAAAAAAAAAAAAAAAAAAGAACTAAATTATTTAAATCTAGCAAGTAAAATAAACTACTTATTGTAGTATATGTTTAAATAAATTCTCTTGAAGTAATCCTAATTTTTTGTTGTATTTTCATTTGGTTTAGGGAATTCCTGCAATAGATTTTGACTGGACAGTCTTGAAATAGGGTCTCTTGTTGCTTAGGAAGACTAATTCTTTGTTTACTCAGGAATCACTTTGAGCTCCTGACCTTCCTGCCCCCACCTCCCAAGTGCTTGAATTAATTAAAGGTCTGGTGTGTAAGTCGATCTTTTTCAAAACAAAAAGAATAATAAGAGAAATTCGTGCCGGGTTATATTTTCAAAATCTCTTTAGTGGCTGACATATTGTGATGTGGGAGTGATTTCTTATTAATAAAGAAACTGCCTAAGCCCATTGATAGGCCAACCCTTAGGTGGGTGGAGTAAACAGAACAGGATTCTGGGAGAAAGAAGCTGAGTTAGTGAGTCGCCATGATTCTCCCACTCCAGACAGACGCAGGCTAGAATCTCCCCGGTAAGCACACCTTGGGGTGCTACACACCTTATGAGAAATGGGCTGGTCCAGGTGCGAGAGTTGGCCGAGAGGAGGCTGGATATAATGGGCCAAGCAGTGATTAAATGAATACAGTTTGTGTGTTGTTATTTCGGGGCTTAAGCTAAGCCATGTGGGCTGCTGGGTGCAGGAGACGCAGCCCTGCCGCTCCTTATTACTACAATATTGATTCCCTGATCTTCTTTTATTTATGCCATTCGGCTTCACTGCTTGGTTGAATTATGTAAATCTGGCTTCACGTGGATATGTGCTTGGAAGGGAGGGCCTCCCAGCTGCCACACAAGAGTCTGTGGACCATGATGTGACCAGCAGTGTTATATTCTGAGAGAACCCTGACATTCACAAACACTGGCTTGAGAATGTTGGGTAGGAAGATGGGCACCTTCCCACTTACAGCTGAGACACTGCAGGGTTTGAAGCTGCTCCTGATGGAGTAGAGTAAGGTAGAAACAGCCAGTTACTAAACACTGACTTGCTGACTTACTTAGCAGTTTACTGGCACTGCTTCTCCTGCCTGTTTGCCAAGCGTGACTTCTCTTCTGAATGACCTGGAGACATAGGTTTGAGACCTCTAACCTGCTGAGCGCCCCTGTGCTTCTGTGAAATCTTCATGGCTTGCTCGCTCCACCCCGTGGTCTTAGAGGATCAAATGAGAATACAAACTAGAGCAGGATCACAGCCTTGCAGGAGCTCTCCCGGGTCGGGAGACACCAGGGACACCATCTCTCTTCTGCTCTCATTGGTGTCAGGGTGCTTGGTCTGGAAATATTCCCACAAAACCACCACCTTGGCCATAGATGTGTGACACCCACCTGAAAAACAAACCAGACAGAAGAGACAGGGGGAGGAGAGAAGGATACTGAACTCTGCTTTCCTCACCTGAGCTCTGATAAGGGGCCTGTTAGCCCATAACGATACAATGTTGCTTAGGGCAGTTTAACCCTGAGGTTCTTAGGACATCAACAAGACAACGCTTTTTGGAGGGAATTGGTTTCAATGTGCGGGAGGGAATGATTTTATGACGTTAGAAATCCATGCAATATAGTTTTCTTATTGTCCTAGAGCAGCTTTTACAATAGATGTCACTGTAAACACTCACTGTTGATGACACTGCCTTACGTAAGGACTGCTCATACAAGTCTATGATGTACTTTAGGCATAGGCTGCCTTACTCCACTGAGATCCCCTTTCTCACCCACCTTCTGCTCAGGGCTTTACCAGCTGAGCCCTCTCACCACCCCTTGACCCCCGATCCCTCTGCACATCCACAAGAGATCTCAAGCAGACCAACATAAAGTCCATTTGGGCTGAACGCCTCCTTCCAGGATTCCAGCACTCAGGGAGTTAAAGGGAGTTTGGTCCAGCCTGAGCTACATAGTGAGAAAAGAAGGAACCTCAAGGAACTACAGCTCCAAGGAGAAGACCCTGCAGGAGCGTGGAAATGGAAGCAGGATGGGCACAGGCAATGGTTAAGTTTGGGGCGGGCAGCCCGTTTGTCCTCGGTGCACCACGAGTGGCCTCTCTGCCTTTCATTTCACACACACACACACACACACACACACACACACACACACACACCTGATTATCGGTCATGTTTGTGTTTGCTGGGACAGGTAGCTTCTTCTAACGTGATGTCCACAGCAATGGTATGATTAGCCTAACAGGTTAACTGACAGACTTGTGTGCTTCGCTGACTGCTCTCCTGGAAGTCTGCAGTCACTGGAAAGGGGGGACAATATGGACATGAAAGAGGAAGAAAAGTTCATTATTCCGAGTAGGAGCAGAGTGTGGATGCCCACATCTGGGTTCTGCCTTCTACACTGGGCCTTTTAAGTTTTCAAATTACTGCAAATATAAAGACTTAGATTTTTCAATCTAAAAATAAAAATCTTTCTGTCTTCTGAGAAATCAGAAGTGTGGATGTAAACTTCTTGAAGGCCACATGCAGAAGTGTTGGAAGGAGCTGCCTTCTTTAGTAACATCAGAGGTGATGGCACAAGCCTTTACCCCAGCACTTAAGAGCTGAGGCCAGCCTGATCTACACTGCAAATCCTAAACCAGCGAGGCTAAATAGTAAGAATGTTCTTTTAAAACAAACAGCATCAGCCTGTCCCCAGGGCCTGAGCCCCAGAGAGGCAGACACAAGGTGATCAGTCTCTGAAGCTCACTGGTCATCCATCCACCAGAGCTAACTGGGGAGTTTGGGGTCAGTGAGAAACTCTGACCAAAGCTTAAATGGCCAGCAAGTGAGGAGAAACTCAGCTTGGACCTGTGACCTCAGCACACACGGATGACTGTGGACACTCCCACACAAACACATGCACACAGTTAACTGGTACACATAAAATAAAATGCAAAACACCCTTGTTCTCACCGGTGTCACCCTGGGGAGATGGTGAGACTCAGATGCCACCTCTGCATTACGTCACCTTGCTGAGATATGATGTGGGAGTGTCATATATCAATCTGTTGATTTCATTGGTTAAGCAATAAATAAACTGCTTGGCCCTGATTAGTTAGAACATAGGTGGGTGGAGTAAACAGAACAAAATGCTGGGAGGAAGAGGAAGTGAGGTCAGACTTCACGCAGCTCCTCTCAGAGCAGGACACATGTGATGAAGCTCCGACCCAGGATGGACGTAGGCTAGAATCTTCCCGGTAAGCGCACCTTGGGGTGCCACACAGACGATAAGAAATGGGCTAAATTAATATGTGAGAATTAGCCTAGAAGAAGCTAGATAGAAATGGGCCAAGCAGTGTTTAAAAGAATACAGTTTGTGTGTTGTTATTTCGGGGCATAAGCTAGCAGGCAGCCGGGGTGTTGGGGACGCAGCCCTGCCGCTCCTATTACAACAGAGATAAGCGACTCCAGCTCTCAGAGAGCCGGTTTGGCTTTTGGTTTTTTCTGTTTGTTTGTTTGTTTGTTTGTTTGTTTTTGGAGGCAGGGTTTCTCTGAATAACAGTCCTAACTGTCTTGGAACTTGCTCTGTAGATCAGGCTGGCCTCGAACTCACAGAGATCCGCCTGCCTCTGCCTCCCGAGTGCTGGGATTAAAGGCATGCACTACCACCGCCTGGCTCTCAGAGATTTTTGTTTTTTTAAGAATATTCTTTTTAAATTTTGTCCTACAGCTGTGAAGGCATTTTATTGTATTTGAATCACATGTACAGTGTGCAACAGTTACTTGTGTAGCAAGCATTTCATTCACTTACCCAGGAAAGATTTGTGAGCCTTAGTATGTTAAACTAGTATGGATACAAACACCATACACACACACACACATATATATACAGACATACACACAATATATACACACAACATACACACATACACACAATATACATACATGCACACATATACACACACATAGACACATATGCATATACATACACACATACACACAATATATATACACACATAGAACACAATATACATACATGCACACACATAGACACACAATATACATACATGCACACCCATACATACACACATGCATATACACACATATACACACACAACATATATACACATGTGCATATACACACATACACACAATATACATACACATAGACACACACATACACACACACACACACACACAATCTCTGCTCTCATGGCTGACTATCTTCATGGAACACATTTATTCCTAAGATAACCACACGGGATGAGCACACGAGCAGAGGGAAAGGCTTCTAAGAGTGTGGTCCTGGAATCAAGAGGTCACAGAACATCTTGGGAGAATTATGGACTGAATCACTTTTACCCTCTTCCTGAGAGCCTTGGACTCGCGAAGACAAACCATAGCCCCACACACCACTGCCTGACACATCACGATCATCTGATTAATATTTGTTACAATGAAAGGATATAGCACACGCCGTGTCCAGGAACGCTCTCTGTTCCTCAGCCTTCCTCCTTCCAACCTTTCCCCAGCTAGGCACTCATCCCTTTCGCCTTTATTTCTCCTGGTGGAATTCTTATTCCAGTTGCTGTAGGGGCTGAGACATAAGAAAACATTCCCAGGTGGCTGCTGTCCTTGGACCCAATACCGAATTCCTCAATCAGTCTCTGTCTGAGTGCCTGAACCCACCTTGCTTAAGAACAATGAAAGATGATTTGCTGAGCGAACACGGGGATGGGTTCCTCTGGAACCGTTTTCCTTCCAGGAGTCCTGAGTCCATAGAAGGGACAACTCTGAGAGCTACCTCAAGTCCATGACCGGTCCCTCATGGCCAGCTCCATGCACAGGGAGGACACAGGCCCCTCTCAGCAGATCTGTCTCTAAACAGGCCCTTGCAATTGTTTCGGGTTTTCCCGTAGGCTGAGATCTGTAAAGTGGTCTTGGGCCCTCTTCTTTAAAGCCCACAGGATTGCACTCCAGAGCACTTAGTTCATCAGAATCACCTTCTGCAGGCCAGCGCTACACACCAGAGTCTTACTGTATCGCTGCTACCTTCCTGCTGCTGACAGGAATTCACCTTTAACATCCGACCGTATCCAAGTCACCGCACAGGTGACATTTAAAGCCCTGGATTAGCTCTCTGTGCACACGTCCAGGGAGGAATGTCGGAAAGGGGAATAAGCCTGAGTCTCTCGGGAGTGGCAGAGAGCTGACATAGGGTGGAGAGGGGCAGGGACAGCAGATCTCTTTCTGCCTAAGAAGTAGATGTGTGGGAGAGATTGCTGAGTTAAAGAAGACACAGAGGAGGGCTCTGAGCAGGTTTGCGTGATCCAAGTTATCTTCTTCTTTCTTTCTTTCTTTTTTCTTTTTTTTTTTTTTTATTTTTGGTTTTTCGAGACAGAGTTTCTCTGTGGTTTTGGAACCTGTCCTGGAACTAGCTCTTGTAGACCAGGCTGGTCTCGAACTCACAGAGATCCACCTGCCTCTGCCTCCCAAGTGCTGGGATTAAAGGCGTGCGCCACCTCTGCCCGGCCCAGGTTATCTTCTGACAGGATCTCTCCTGCGTCTTGTAGAGGCAGAGCTCAAGCCAAGGCCGTCCACCGTGGGAGGAGCCCCAGGCTAGGTGTGCTCTGACAAGCTGGAGGAAGGACAGAAGAGCAAACAGGAATAGCCTTGACGGTGTTGCCCTTAGAGTGGAAAAGGTATCTCATCTCAGGGCAGACATCCGGGATGGAGCAGTTTTAGGGAAGAAGTAATCGTTTCTGTCTGAGAAGGCACCCAGAGAAGATTCCCAGTAGACATTAGTCCATGGCAGTGGCCAGACCAGGACTGGTTCAAAGAGAATGAGTTGGCTGGTGTCAAAATCAGAGAGAAGTTGGAGAATTGGTGGTATCTACAGCCTCAGACTGGATAAGTCAACCAAGGGAGTGGTGTAGACTGAGCAGAACCACAGCTAAAAGCCGGTAGGTTAGGGAAGAGCCAGGAGGTAGGGGTGTCCTAGAGACCAACATACAGCCTCTAAATGACTGTCCCGGGAGGGGGTCCCCCTTGAAGGGCACCAGGACTTATCCTGCTTTCCACTCCAGTGTGTACAAACAGCCCTGCTCCGCGGGGAGTGTCCCCAAGGGGAGGACTGCCGAATGCGGAAGGAGAACCTCATCAGAGTGAGGTCTCAGTTCAGATACCAGCAGCACCCAAAACCCGTTACCCTGTTAACAGGCTGAGGAGGCTGGGCAGTCCACTGAGGGTTACAAACGCCTTGGTCTTAAAGAGAGAGTCCAGTAGAGAAATTTCCAGTAGGAAGAGCAGGCACATCTAAGCTGTGTTTCCCTGCAGCAAGAGGAAATGACGCCATCTCTTTGCAGGCCCTCCTTCCCCAGGCTCTTTGCCAGCTGAGATCTGCATAGCCCGCTCCTGCCCTCTGCTGGCCGGACGGAGTGCTTGCCAGCCCTGAGATCTGCGTAGCTCGCTCCTGTCTTCTGCTGGCCAGAGTGTTTGCCGACCTCTCGCCCACGGGAACTCGCCCTGCCTGTACTTCTTTCTCTCAGACCCTCTGTCAGACCACTCTGAGTCTCCACATAAAATATGGAGACCGCTGCCTAACATCGAAGCTGTCACAGAGGGATGCCTAGATCTCAGATCAGGGAGTCGCGCATCTCATTCTGGGTCAGCCAGGTGCCTCACCCCGGATTCTGCCATTTGTTGGGGAATGAAGAGGCTGTAAGAAAAGACGTCACAATTGCTTGCATCTCAGAGTCTCTGCAGTTCTGTGTGTGTGTGTGTGTGTGTGTGTGTGTGTGTGTGTGTGTGCGTGTGTGTGTGTGTGTTTGCGCACATGAGTGTGCGTGTGTATGTAGGGATGACTATGGGAAGTGCAAATGACAATCTTAGAAAGTTTCACCATGTAAGTCTGACTTTTTCCAACACCCCCACTTACATTTAGGAGAAACGTATGACTGCCTGAAGGAAGACTAATCTTCTCTTTATATCCGTGTGCAGTGCTCTTGTCATCTGGGCACACACACACACACGTGCAGTAGCGTGTAATAGACTCCACCCATCAACACGCATCCCTGTGCAGTGGGTTCTTCACCCACAGCACACACACATGTGCAGCAGCCTCATCACCTGAGACTTCCTTACAGTCTTATTTCCCCCGAGATTGACTCCAGAAAAAGAGGGCAGACGCAGTACAGGATGGGGTGAGAGAGAAAATACCCCATTAGACATTTGGGTATAGTCTACTGTTTTAAGCCATCAGTGGTACTGATGGTTACTGTTAAGCTGTCGTAAGTATTGTGTTTAGGAAAAATAGTGCCGAATAAATGGGGTCTGGTATTTTCCACAGTGGGGCATCCACTCGAGGTCTTAGGATAGGTTGACTGTGGATGAGGAAGGCCAACTGCATTTGTTCTTTTAATATGAGCAAGAAAACAGCCAAGCATTTTATGATGGACAACGAAGGAAGTGGCATGACCCCTGACTCTGTGACCTCACTCTAAGGCTTGGCACAGAACTCATTCTTCTCTCTGTGTTTGTCTAACTTCAGCTTGAACGGCTCCACACAGAAAAGTGCTTTCACGGAAGAATGAAGAGCCTGGGGGTGACAGGGGGATATGAAGGCCAGGGTCAAAGATATGTTCGCGTCCATCTGCTCAGAAGAGAGGTGAATGCAGAAACACTCCTGACTGTGGTCTGTGAGCATGTGGGGCTCTTTGCTAGGACCCCTTAGGAAAGTGGGGTGCTGGAGGGGTGACCAGGAAGTCTGGACCCAGAAGCTCCCTGTTAGACAGCTGTTAGCAGATTTAGAGGACACTAAAACTGCACCACACCCACGAATCAAGTCAACCCTCTAAAGCTAAAGTCTGGAACAATAAGACCTTATTACTGTCCGGAAGAATGGGAGTCACAGCTCTGGCCCTAGAAGGAGGATGTCAGCTGCCTAGAAGGTCATTCATGGGTAACCATCTCAGCCTGGCTTCAGAAGCCCCAAATCTACTACTGAAGGGGAACTTCTGATTCAAAAAGAGATTCCAAGGTTATCTCTTGTAAGATACAATCCATACAGGCCTGCCAAAAATATGGACAAAAGTCCCTCCAAAAATCATATAAAGACCATCCACGCTGTAGCTGGCAGGGGTCTCTTTAACCCATGTCCATTCTTGTGTCTCAGGAGTTCATCCTTTCTGACGCTCAGCCTGTCTTACACGACACACTCTGTGTCCTGCCTCAACTGTCTTAACAGAGCTAACGGGGAGCTGGGAGACAGGAAAGCCCAGACTGAGACCCTGTTGGCACTGTGACAAACCCAGCTCGTGTAGCCCAAGCAGGTCTTTGTCAAGAGGAAGGAGATGACATGTAGCACCTGCACTACGGGACAGTATGCCAGCCGGGAACACGCGCACACACAGACCGACACAAGAGTCACAGGAGTGCCAAGAATGCCCACTTTATGGTGCTCAGGGGCGACTGCAGGCTGCTCATAGCAGAGGAAAACAAGTTGTTTACAAGAAATTCAGGGTCTAGAGTCCGCAGTCCCCACAATGACACACTTTATGACCTCAGCATGATACCTTCCAGTCCGTAAAACCTTGTAATAACCTTGATAGAAGGACAATTCTCTTCGATATACATTATATTTGTTTGTTTGGGGTGCTTGTTGTCTTGTTTTTAATATTTTTATTTATCCTTTGACGATTCCATTCATGATCATATTCACCCTCCATATCCCCCCTCTCTTCCCCTCCTCTGTGTCTCCCTCATGATCCCCTTTTCTCCCCAAAATGTACCTGCCATCTTTCATGTCTAATTTTGTTTAACAACTCCTCAAGTTTAATAAGGGCCGCTTGCATGAGCAAGGCTGTGGGGTTACTTACTGAAGTTGGGGTAACTTGCCAGAGGTACACCACTGAAGAAAAGTGGTTCCCATTCCCCAGCAGCCATTAGCTGCCAACGGCACCTCGGCTAGATGTGGCGTCATGAGTCATCCCCCATCCTGCCGGATAGCTGGTGGCTCAGTGTCGTATTGGTATCCATGGCTGTCACGAGTCCATACAAAGGCCCTGTCAGGAAGACAGAAGTTCACGGCACTCCTCACCATACTCTGGCTCCTAGTCTCCTCCTACCACCACCAACCCTTACACAAAGCTCCCTGAGTCTCGAGAGGGAGATGCAGATGAGTCATTTGGGCTGACCACTCAATGCCCACTGCTCTCAGCCCTTTGTCCAGCTGTGAATCTCCACGTTAGCTGTTGCCCACTGCAAAAAAAAGCCTTCCTGACTTGGGTCAAAAGCAGCCCTGATCTATGGACACACACACAAGCATTCAGGAGTCAGCCCGACAGCATGTCCAACTAGTGAAATGCCATAGTCCATTCTGCACCCCAAGCCCCCGCCACCCTGTGGCCTCCCCAGACTCCGGTGGAGTAGACTCCAGATCCAATGAAAAAGCAGTAGCTGCCCCCAGGCAGCCATGACGCTATTGCGCCTGTGGAGAGGTCTTTCCTGACAGGTTGGTGCTGTAGCTCCCAGGGTTCACATCTAAGCCCATCAGTGGCTTGCCTTCCCTGGTGGCCTGCAGACCACCCTCTGGCACTGTGAAAGCTGGGTGGCAGGGAAGACGCTTCCAGCTCAGCTCTACGCAGATGTTTCTATGTCCCGTCTCCAGAACCTGTCTCCCCTGCATTTGTTGGGATTAGCCTATACCATGTTACTGTAAAATTCCTCGTGTACTTTTGTAAGTACACCGTTGCCATTCTCACTGTGGCCACTGAGTCAGGGAAAGATGTGTGCAGGCATGCCGGTGGACCCACAACTTAGGAAACAGCAAGTGCTGGCCATCACAGTGGCATTGAGAAACCGTGACCAATGTCCTCAACAGTCCTTTCCTGGACCTGTTATCTGACTGCATCCTAATTACACATAAGGGCATCGCAACACTAGTCAGCAACCGTCGCTGATATGGTGTGGAAGCTAAGGAAATAGTAGAACAAGACTGTTTGTACTTGACAGTGTTTAACACCAGACAAAAATCACCCTTAGAGCTAAGGGTATGCTCCTTAACACGTGTTTTTATTAAGTTCCCATTTCAAATAAATGGGTCTTTAGCAAATATATTTTCTGTCAACAGGGTCATTCGCATTTAATTTCTGTTTATAGTGGATGTCCATCTGCCTGGAGGTGTTTCTTAGCACAACTCTTTGAACACAGTTTAAAGTATGGCAAAGGATCAGGGTGATGCTCTAAATCCTTTCTCGGGACTTTGCTGTGGGCATGAATGCAGCTCTAACGTGCAGGCGAGTGGCTTGCAAAGACGAAGCTGCCGCTCGCCCCAGTTCAGAACTACATTGGTGGCCAATTTGGTCACATTTTTAACTATTTTAAAGCAAATCAAGAATCCACATTTTCAAAGTGAATATTTTAGAAAGACTGATACAAATATTGTTTTGAAAAGGAATTTTAAAAACTGCCGTGGCTACACTGTGCAGTCTTTGCCTGTTATTTGGTATAGACAGGCTTGGTGGCTCACTTCTGAAATCCCAGCAACTGGGAAGCTAAGGCAGGAGGATTGCTGTGAGTTCAATGCCAGCATAGATTACAAACTGAGAGTCTGTCTCAGAACAAGTGAGATAGACACCTGGTACATTTCTTTCAGTCTGCGAAGTCATAAGTATCCCAAAGGGCTGCTCCTCACCCGTCTTTGAATCCTTGCCATGTATGAAAAGGCTTCCTTCCCACATTGCTGAGTCACTGAAGGAAGCAGGGTGCTGGTTGGTCTGTGTTCAGGCTTACCTAGGTCTATATTTATGTTCATATCAATAGTGACATTATAATAATGTTTTTCTTAAGTTGAGAATTTTCATCTTCTTACTTAAGAGGGCACAGTTTGGCTTCTCTTTGACATCACCAAATAGCCAGTATGACTATTCTCAGGCCTGGGAGATTTGGGGATTGTTTGTTTTAACATGTCTGTATGACCGTGTGTGACCTCCATGTGCACACATCACAGCTCATTCGTGGGGGTCAGAAGACAATTTGTGGGATCTGGTTCTCTTCTTCTGAAAGATTTCTGTACCCCGATATTAAGTCTCTCCGCCGATGCAACCAATCAAACCGAGATGAATTAAGAATTGAAAGTCTAGGTTTAATGAGGAAAACGCTCCCAATGGTCTCCAAACTATCAGACAGGGACGGGAGAAGGAACTGGAAAACACGTGACCTTTCCTTAAGAGGCCATTTAAATACCCTGCAGGCCTGGTCAGGCATCTTAGGGGGAGAAGCTGCAGTTTTGCCACCTTTCTGAGAGTGGGCGGAGTTTGGGGGAGAGGGAAATGGCGGGGGGGGGGGTGGGAAGGGGGGAGCAGTGTGGGCAAGCTCAACCCAAACCCACCAGGTGGGTTCCAGGGATAAGTGGAAAGGCTAACAGGGCAGCAGCTGAACAAAGGGGGCGGCTCCTGTCCCAGGGGTGGGAAAAACTGAGAGGCATAGTTTCACTACAATGCTCAAACAGGGCAAAATTTAAAGCTCTGACAAATTATTTCCATTAATCGTTTTCAGAACACAGGTTTCTACATGTAACTGAAACCACAAATACTGAAGCTGTGGATAAGAAGGAAGTACCGTCCTCTGAAAATAATAGCCTCCATATTTCCTCAGGCCATTGACACGAATCCATATTGGCGCTGCCATCCAATGGAACACACGTGTACAGTGTGTACGCCTACAGGCCTTTACATGTGCACATACTCACGCATGTGTGTAGACACCTATGAAGGGCTGCAAAACCCTGAACACCTACTGCTTTTAGGAAAGGAAACAACCCCCAGAGGACATCACCTGTGAACATCAGTTCTGCATCAGCCACACTGTGGGGCTTTCTCCCCACTAGCCCGCCATCCGTCAGATCCACGGCCAGCAGCAGCTGACAGCATGCAACACAGCTGTCATTACCTGCCCACAGCAACGTCACGTCCCACAGTCCCCAAAACCGACTTCTCACGTGGTTGTGAGCCCGGGCTACTTAGCCCACGCTTCTGTCCTTAAACTAGAAGTGACGTAAAGCCGTCCTCGGGCAGTTAATCTCGTGTGGGTCACAGCACTATGGAGAGCTGTCTAGGGTGAGTTTGGGATCAGGCGCAAGGCCTCCCACGCCCTCTCCAGCGCGCCTCACTTCAGGAACTGCCACGTGTTGAGCAGTCCTGCCGGCTTTCTTTCTTTCTTTCTTTCTTTCTTTTTTTTGTATTTTTAATTATGGTTTTTGTTTATTTTTTTAATTTATTTATTTATTAAAGATTTCTGTCTCTTCCCCCCCCCCCGCCACCGCCTCCCATTTCCCTCCCCCTCCCCCGATCAAGTCCCCCTCCCTCGTCAGCCCAAAGAGCAATCAGGGTTCCCTGCCCTGTGGGAAGTCCAAGGACCACCCACCTCCATCCAGGTCTAGTAAGGTGAACATCCAAACTGCCTAGGCTCCCACAAAGCCAGTACATGCAGTAGGATCAAAAACCCATTGCCATTGTTCTTGAGTTCTCAGTAGTCCTCATTGTCCGCTATGTTCAGCGAGTCCGGTTCTATCCCAGGCTTTTTCAGACCCAGGCCAGCTGGCCTTGGTGAGTTCCCGATAGAACATCCCTATTGTCTCAGTGTGTGGGTGCACCCCTCGCGGTCCTGAGTTCCTTGCTCGTGCTCTCTCTCCTGCTCCTGATTTGGAACATGAGATTTCAGTCCGGTGCTCCAATGTGGGTCTCTGTCTCTGTCTCCTTTCATCGCCTGATGAAGGTTAATATTCAGGAGGATGCCTATATGTTTTTCTTTCGGTTCTCCTTCTTATTTAGCTTCTCTGGGATCACTAATTATAGGCTCAATGTCCTTTATTTATGTCTAGAAACCAAATATGAGTGAGTACATCCCATGTTCCTCTTTTTGGGTCTGGCTTACCTCACCCAGGATAGTGTTTTCTATTTCCATCCATTTGCCTGCAAACTTCAAGAAGTCTGTTGTGGGAGGTCTTCCCGCCCCTCCAACCAATAGCTGCTGAGATACCAGCCCATTGGGGCGTGGTTTCTCTCCCTTCAAAAGGCTTCTATTTCCTTCCGCTGGTCTCTTGACTTCCTGTTTGGCTGGCGATTAGTCTCGCTTCATGATTGCGAAAAGGGCTGTTGTCTGGCATCGTGATCTGTAAGTTTTTCCTCTTTAAATAAATACTACTCTATTAATAATAATTCATAACTGGTGTGGCATTGTTCGTGGCTTACGCCTTCACCTGGCGCCCGAACGTTTGGCTTTTAGGACCCCTAGGCTGCCAGCTGCGAGTTCGGCTTGGTGCAAGCCTTCCCTTCCTCAGCCGTGCGGAAGCTGCAACCCCTCAGGGTGACTCTGTCACGTGGAGGCATACACAGCTTCTGGGTTATTCTTCTCTACCCCTGGATTCTGGGTTTATGGTTCCGTGTACGCCGTTTTTTGTTTAGTTTGTGACTTAGGCCCCAGTGCCGAGTCAGAGATACACTTGGCCTTCAGGCCCATAACATCCAGAGAGGCAGATCTCTGAGGCCGACCAGGTGGTGGTGGCATACGCCTTTTAATCCCAGCACTTGGGAGGCAGAGGCAGGCGGATCTCGGTGAGTTCAAGGCCAGCCAGGCGGTGGTGGTGCCTTTAATCCCAGCACTCGGGAAGCAGAGACAGGCGGATTTCGGATTTCGGTGAGTTCGAAGCCAGCTGGATAATAGGTAATATGGCAGTTTTTGTTTCCAACATGACTTTCACTGTTTGGGCTACCAATACAATGGGTCTAATCATGCAAAATTTATATGACTATGAGGATAACTTAATTTACTGGTTACTAGGTTTTAGTATTCTTTTGAATATTCTATCATTTAGGAAGATTATGGTACTCTCAAGAACTCATGCAGGTCAGGAGATTCAGGAGATTCAGGAGATTCAGGAGATTCAGGAGATTCAGGATTCAAAAGAGGTAATAATAAACAAAATAATAAAAAGACTTGAAATGCTTGAAAAAATGATTGGAACTGGTGAACAGAGTAATAAGGCACAAGGACAGGATACAAAGCCAACACCAGCTATTAGAACTGGCTTACCCAGGGTTTTAGCGGCATACCCTATACTTGATTCTGACAAAGCGTCAACTTCTAAAGGCTCAAAGGGAGTCAGAGAAGCTAGATGGATGCCAATAGCAATGAATGATCTGAAAGAAATTAAACAGGCTATTGTTACTTTTGGCTTGCAAAATGCATATGTACAGGAAATGATAAGGACTTGGGCTTCTAATGCTAGAGCTACCCCCTATGATTTCCATCAGTTAGTGTCTGCAGTTTTAGATAAGGGACCTTCCTTGATGTTTGGAATTTATTTCAGAGAAGAATCCAAACATATGGAACAGCAAGGAAGAGCAAAAGGTGTCGAGGTTTCCCAAGATCAAATTCTTGGTGCAGGAGAATATGCTGATCCACAGGTCCAAGCTCTTTATGACGATGAAGTACTGTATCTATGTCACCAAGCAGCTTTAAATGCTTGGAATAGGATACAAGATCCAGCAAAAAGGGTTGAGTCATATACCAGAATTAGGCAGGGACAGAGAGAACCCTTTATTGACTTTTTGCAAAGATTAATTAAGGCTCTGGACGTAGGGGGTACCAGACCCGGAATCTAGACGAATACTTCTTGAATCTCTAGCGTTTGAGAATGCAAACATAGAATGCAAAAAGATAATTGGGCCTTTAAAGTCTAGATCAGCACCTATGGATGAATGGATTCAGCATACGATGAATGTTGAGACGTTTAGCTATAATGATGAATCTTGGGTAGGAGAAGCGATTTCCACAGCAATGAGGAGACATCAAACTGCCAGGTGTTTTAATTGTGGTAAATTAGGACATCTCAAAAGGGACTGCAGGCACAGAATTTCTAGGAATAATATCTCCTCTGGGAATGACAAAAATAGGAGACCTAGGCCTTCAGGTATATGTAGGAGATGTGGTAAAGGCCGTCATTGGTCCAACGAATGCAGGTCAACAACAGACAAACAAGGCAACCTGATCCCATTGGGAAACTCCTTGAGGGGCCTCTCGCAGGCCCCGAAGCCAACAGTGGCCCAGTCATTCCCAGTCACAGTGGAGAACGTGCCTCACCAAGAAATCTAAAAGCTCCAATTTCTGCTGTAAAAAGTAATACTAGTCTAAATGGTGAATTACGAGTGGAGGATGAGTTAAAAAACCCAGTAGGACAGAGTAAACGTATATTTTGGCAGACTTCTATTAACGACCAAAGACCAAAGCTAAAAGTCTGTATAAATGGCATTTTTATTGAAGGCTTATTAGACACAGGTGCGGATGTAAGTATCATTACCCCAGAATCTTGGCATCCGAATTGGCCTCTTCAAGAGGTAGATGTTCAGTTTCTGGGAATTGGAACCCTATCTCGTGTAAAACAAAGCACAAGATGGGTTGAATGCATAGGGCCTGAAGGGCAAATAGGAAGACTAAGGCCATATATAGCCAATATTGCAATAAATTTATGGGGCCGTGACCTGTTACAGCAATGGAATACCCAGATTAACATTCCTGCAGTTCCAGGAACTCATAATTCTGGGAAAGATATGATGAGGTATTATGGAAAAAGGTCACCAGCCATTCAGGCTGTACAAGAACATATAGAAAATACCAAACCTTTAAAGGTACCAACAGCCCTACCTTTAAAATGGCTAACTGAGAAGCCAATATGGATCAAACAGTGGCCTCTAGCTGAAGATAAATTACAGGCATTGGAACAGCTGGTGCAAGAGCAATTAGATGCTCACCATATTGAAGAATCAACCAGCCCTTGGAATTCTCCTGTGTTTGTTGTAAAAAGAAATCTGGTAAATGGAGAATGGTGACAGATCTAAGAGCTGTCAACAAAGTAATTCAACCTATGGGCCCACTACAATCTGGAATTCCTTTGCCTTCTCTATTACCAAAGGGATGGCCTCTTATAGTTATTGATTTGAAAGATTGTTTTTTCACTATACCGTTACAAAAAAAGGATAGAGAAAAATTTGCCTTCACGGTGCCTACTTATAATAATTCTCAGCCTAATAGGAGATATCAATGGACTGTCCTCCCACAGGGTATGCTCAATAGTCCTACATTGTGCCAATATTTTGTAAGTAAGCCATTGGAAATAATTCGTAAACAATTTCCCAAGTCCATAATTTATCATTACATGGATGACATCTTATTATCTGATTCAAATAAAGATATTTTAGAAAGGATGTTCGAAGAAGTAAAGAAAGTCTTGCCTAGGTGGGGATTACAAATTGCCCCTGAAAAGATTCAAAGAGGAAATTCTATTAATTACCTAGGTTACAGAATAGGGTTAGAGAAAATTAAAACGCAAAAGGCACAAATTAGGAGAGACCGGTTAAAGACTCTTAATGACTTCCAAAGATTGTTGGGAGACATTTCCAGTCTACGACCAGCTGTTGGGATAACACCTGATCTAATAGTTCATTTAAACAAAACCTTAGATGGTGATAAGGATTTGAATAGTCCAAGAAAACTGACAGCTGAAGCAGAAAAGGAACTGACAATGATTGAGGAAAAATTACAGGAAGCACATGTGGATAGGGTGAACCCAAATCTTAGCTGCATCCTAGTCATATTGCCTTCCAGAATCTCTCCTACAGGGATTCTAATGCAGAGGGAAGATATTATTCTAGAGTGGATATTTATACCTAATAAACCGAGTAAAAAATTAAAAACTTATGTGGAAAAAGTCTCTGAATTAATTTTAAAAGGTAAGCTGAGACTTCGTCAACTAGCAGGTATAGACCCAGCAGAAATTATAGTGCCTTTTACTACTGAAGAAATAAAAAAGTTATGGGAAGACAATGAACCGTGGCAAAGAGCTTGTGCTAATTTTTTGGGAGAAATTAATAGCAACTATCCCAAAAGTGGTAGACTTAACCTCATAAAGAGAACTTCTTGGATTCTTCCTAAAATTGTACGTGATGCTCCAATAACTGGAGCCCGTACGTTCTATACTGATGCAAATAAATCAGGGAAAGCAGGTTACAAGTCAGATGAATTGAGTAAGGTGGAACAAAGCCCTTATAATTCTGTCCAGAAGGCAGAATTATATGCCATTCTTATGGTGCTAAGGGATTTTAAAGAACCTCTTAATATAGTTACAGATTCACAATATGCAGAAAGAGTTATCTTGCATATTGAAACCGCTGAATTTATACCAGATGACACAGAGTTGACTTCATTGTTTATCCAGGTACAAGACATAATCAGGAACAGGCTTTGTCCGATGTACATAACACACATCCGGTCCCATACAGGTCTGCCTGGTCCTCTAGCACAAGGCAACGCTGAGATTGATCAATTATTGATTGGAAGCGTGTTGCAGGCCTCGGAATTTCATAAAAAGCATCATGTCAATAGTAAAGGCCTAAAGAAAGAATTTTCCATTACTTGGCAACAAGCTAAGGACATTATAAAGAGATGTCCTACTTGTTCTTTCTATAATCAAACACCGTTGCCTGCAGGGAGTAACCCAAAGGGTACTAAGAGAAATGAAATCTGGCAGATGGATGTGTTCCACTTTATGGAATTTGGTAAATTAAAATATGTACACCACACCATAGACACGTATTCAGGTTTTCAATGGGCTACTGCCCTGAGCTCAGAAAAGGCAGATTCAGTAATCACACATTTATTGGAAGTTATGGCCATCATGGGTATACCTGTACAAATAAAGACAGATAATGGTCCAGCATATGTATCTAAGAAAATGAAACGCTTTTTTGATTATTATAATATAAAACACATTACAGGTATACCAAATAATCCTACAGGTCAGGCAGTTATAGAAAGATCAAATCGTACTATAAAGGATATGCTGAACAAACAGAAAGGGACCGAAAATACCCCCAGAAATAGATTACATAATGCTTTATTAACCTTGAATTTTCTTAACGCTAATGAGAAAGGAACGACAGCAGCAGAAAGACATTGGATAATGGAAAAGTCTGCTGAACTAAATCAACCGATTTATTTCAAAGATGTGCTGACCTCTCAATGGAAGCCAGGAGATGTTCTACGTTGGGGAAGGGGTTTTGCTCTTGTTTCCACAGGAGAAGAAAAATTGTGGATACCATCAAAATTAATAAAGTTTCGATTTGAAGAGGAGAAACCTCTTGGAAAGGAGAAATGACAACTCATCCACAATGATATTCATACAGGTGGTAAGAAAAACATATAGAATGGGGGCAGGGTTCTGTTCTTATCTCCACAGGAAAACACTCACCTTCGAAAAATTCAAGGGACCCTGGATATTTGGATACTGACAGATGGAAAAATACCTGCCCAATAGGAAATATCAAGAAAACTGAATGGGTTGTGTAAGTAAAACATATTAAACCATATTTCTAAATTTATAGAGCTGGTTTTGAAGTTGGACTCTGGCTCAGTCCCTCTCCAAATCCAAGCCTGTTAGTAAGAGAAAAACCCAGAGTTTCTGGAGTTTCTGTCTCATGTCAAGAGCCATGATATGGGACAGAAAGAAATATGAGTTTAGAAAACATCTTTGCTTTTCTTCATACCTATCATACCTCCATTGAATATATCTATCATGCCTTTCACTGAATATATATATGTCTATATAATTAATGTTTAAGTATTTTTACAATAAACAATGAGTCTTTTCTGAAGTGACATTTGAAGTTTCCAGGAAGAAGATGGGGCCCCACAACAACAACTCTACCTGGTTGATATGACGTCATGATACTGATAGCGCTACTACAAGACCTGTTTTGGGTACCAGCTGCACAAGAAGATCCCAACTTGTTTAGCTGAAATGGTGCACATCTTGTACAACATTCTGGCCAGACCTCCACAAAATACTCAGAGACTATTTGCAATTTTAAAAGACATTGATCTTGAAATTTAACCATCATTTTGCTTTCACAGGATCCCCCCAGAAAGAACGTCGCCCCTATGACAGCTGGAAGTAATTCTAGAGGACGACGTCCCCTCTCCCAGTAAAGTTTGCCCCTGGGTTTAGGGACATCATTTAGGGGTTGGGAAGTTAGGGGAAGGAATTTTATAAGCTCAGGGATCAAATAAAAATAAAAAAAAAGAGGGATGATGGGATAATAGATTTGTAATTGTGAGTTACAATTTTTAGACAAATATTGGTATTGATTCTTGTATATTGATACAAAGTTAAATTATATTGACTATTGTATGCATGCATGTTTCTACCTCTGTTTAAAATATTTTTATGTATTGACATATATTGTATCGATATATATGTATTGTATATATTTACCATATTGCAGTGTACATTTCTACTTTTGATTAAGATACTTATATATTGTTTGTGTATTGATATATACTTACCATATTACAATGTATATTTGTACATTGTTTATATTTGGAGGCCATTATCCTCATTTGTTACACAGATGTTTATTGTCTTAGTCTTTAAGTTAGATAGATATTGAGAATTATATAGATTAATAGTCATCTAAGTTTGCCACTTATAATTAGACTAATCAGGTTATTTAGATATATAGAGATTATACTCAGTATAGATAGATGATCTTCAACCTCTTCAAAGAGCTGTAGAAAATGGCCTTTAATCTAACTCAGAGTTTGATGGTAGTGAGACACAATTGCTCCTGGCAACACCGCTCTATTCCCGAGAGAATGTTGAGCACCAAAGACACTCCACCTGGAGCCTTTCTTTTTGGCAGAACTGGCCTTGGAGCAAAGAAATGCCCATACCTCAACCACTGACAGAGATACAGAGCGTGCATCAATGGATAAAACAGGACTGTCATATCCTGCCAAGACAGGGTAAGATAGTTTTGAAAAGTTGCTTGCCTTTGAAAATGGTATGTCAGTTATGTTAGGCCTTAGCCAAAGTTGGTTGCTTCAACGCTGCAAACGTCACTTTGGGTGATTGCCCAGGTAGCTAGTTGTCCCTGTGATTTGTTGCATGCTTAGGAAGTTGTTTTACTGAACTTCCTAAATACCCAGGTAACATTATTTCCCTTCTCAGATCTTTGATGGGGTTGAAGACTATATAACTATAGTTACTTTTCTCTCATGACTTGGCCAAGTTATTTATTATACAAGTCCTAAGCTAGTTAGAATAGGATATTTATACTTATTGTATATAATTTCGTAGTAGGTTTAGAACTCTCTTATTTAAACAAAAGGGGGAGGTGTTGTGGGAGGTCTTCCCGCCCCTCCAACCAATAGCTGCTGAGATACCAGCCCATTGGGGCGTGGTTTCTCTCCCTTCAAAAGGCTTCTATTTCCTTCCGCTGGTCTCTTGACTTCCTGTTTGGCTGGCGATTAGTCTCGCTTCATGATTGCGAAAAGGGCTGTTGTCTGGCATCGTGATCTGTAAGTTTTTCCTCTTTAAATAAATACTACTCTATTAATAATAATTCATAACTGGTGTGGCATTGTTCGTGGCTTACGCCTTCAGAAGTCCTTGTTTTTTACTGCTGAGTAGTACTCTAATATGTATATATTCCATACTCTCTTCATCCATTCTTCCATTGAAGGGCATCTAGGTTGTTTCCAGGTTCTGGCTATTACAAACAATGCTGCTATGAACATAGTAGAGCATATACTTTTGTTGTATGGTATGATAAGGCCTCTTTTGGGTATATTCCCAAGAGTGGTATTGCTGGGTCCAGGGGTAGGTTAATCCCAAATTTCCTGAGAAACCGCCACACTGCTTCCCAAAATGGTTGCACAAGTTTGCATTCCCACTAGCAATGGATGAGTGTACCCCTTTCTCCACAACCTCTCCTCCTGCTGGCTTTCTTACAGAGACTTCACGGCATAGCCATGACCAGAGCATAGACGACAGCACAGGAATATGATTAGACAAATGGTCACTATCTGATGTTAAAATCCGCAGAAATCCACAGAAACCTGTCCTTCCACATTCTTGGCTTTTCTGTCTGGCATTCCTTCCTCCTGGGCATGCAGCCAGATCTCTCCTGAGGTGAAATGTCTTAACAACTCCTATTACACAGGCTGTTCCGAATTTTTTTCTTTCTTTTCTCTTCTTTCTTTTGTGTGTGTGTGTGTGTTTAATAAAGGGTTTCTTTCTCTATGTTATCCTGTCTTTCTAACTCTGTAGACTAGATAGCCTGGAATTCAGAGATCTGCCTGCCCTCTGTCACACAAGAACTGGGATTAAATGCACGCCCTGCCACATTGGGATAGTAACTTTCTTTATGGCTAGCTCAAAGAGAGGAAATGCAAGGGATTCAAGGTCTGAGAAAACGGGGTTTAGAAAACAAAAATTGTAGTTTCTATGGCCTGCAATGGAAAGGAAATTTTAAGCCAGGGACGGTGAATAAATATGAGTGTGTGTGTGTATGTGTGTGTGTGTGATACCTTTCTTTCTCTCTTTCTTTCTTTCTTTCTTTCTTTCTTTCTTTCTTTCTTTCTTTCTTTCTTTCTTTCGTACTCAGTCTGTATGTATACTGCAGGCCAGAAGAGGGCACCAGATCTCATTACAGATGGCTGTGAGCCACCATGTGGTTGCTGAGAACTGAACTCTGGACCTCTGGAAGAGCAGCCAGTGCTCTTAACCTCTGATCCATCTCTCCAGCCCCCCTCCCCATACTTTTCATTGTATATACTTAATTTACATGTAGTTTTATGATCACATAAAATATCACATCTTTTACCAAATATACTTCCTTAATTTAATATATGCAAGCACACACATATATATATAATTTATAATATAATTATATTTTATATAAATAATTCCTTAGTTTAATATATATGTATACCATGTTCTCCCTTTGAGCCTGGGAAGATGTTCTGTGAGAACAGAAATCCCAAACCCTGAAGAATTAATTCCTGAAATGAAACCTGACGCTGTCTAATTGGTGTAGCCCTGATGGGACCTCCAGAGAGCAAGCAGAGAGCAAGGTTCTCTGCACCCCACCTCACTACTCCCCTCCTTCATGTCTGCTCCACTGAGACACTAAGGAGATGTCCCTTAGACTTTCCTGTCTTCCGGAGAAGAGGATTGTAGTTGGACTAACTTCTCTTACATCTTAAATTAACCCATAGTCTCTAATCTGTGTCCTGTCATGTGGCTCATTGCTCATTCTCCATATCGTCCATGCCTTCCTCAGAGTCTACCTGGTGACTCTACTTCTCTTCTTCCCAGAGTCCTCTGTGTCCCTGGAAGTCCCACCTAACCTCTTCTGCCTAGCTATTGGCCACTTGACTGCTTATTAAACCAATCAGAAGACACCTTGGCAAAGATGCATCTTCACAGTGCACACAGAGGATCAATGTTCTGAAACAACAAGCAGGCTGAGCCTGAGGCCTGTGGACTGCAGGGCGGCCTTGGGCTTTAATCTACAGCTTTCTGAGCCCAGTGATGTTGATCGGTTGTTCATGTCATTCCCAGTGAGACTGCATGGAAACAAATGGTGACAAAGATGCTGCAGAGCGGGTGGGAATCCAAACTGGTCCAGCCACTGTGGACATCAGCCTCCTGGAGGACCTGGAAGCCCAGGAGACCAGCTCTCCCTGTGAACACACTACTCACAGCCAAGCTCTCTGGGAGGAATTTTGGACCTCTGGTGACAGAGAGATGGGACCCTACTGACAAACCCATGTGTTGATTAGCTTGAGTTCTTCGTTCGTTGAAGGAGTCCGACGTCTGGTAGGTGTGGTGTTGCCTGTCGTCTATCCTCTTGCATTTAAAGGTGTTAGTGTGCTTGCAGACCCCAGAGACCTTTCTGCTCCACATCATCAGACCACTGCCGCAGATCCTGCATACCAAGGAGGCATGACCATGTCAGTACATGGTTTGGGGTATAAGAACATCTGAGTGTCGCAAGCTGTTGGGTTTAGCCACTTCAATCAGTGTGGCTTTTCTTGGCTCAAGGTTCTTTTGCAAGCAGTGCTATGAGGACTCAGGGCCCTTCTCCCCAGAGAGTGATGAGTAACCAGACCAAGCAAGAGAATTGTCTTTATAATGATTCTTTACTAGTGGTTTCTTCTATATCCAATGCATTAAGGGGGTTCACACTCTTAGCATGCATGGGAGGACCGTGATAGGCAGCACACAAACAATTCAATATCATGATTATTAATCCTACTAATCCTAATACATAAAACCAATTCCTAACCTCCATTCAACTTTTTGATTATCCATAAAACATTTCTTAGCCTTAATACAACTTACCAATTAACTTTTCTTAATCTTACCAATTATCCATAAAATATCTCTTTTTTAATTTATTTATTATGTATATATAGTGTTCTGGGCACCAGATCTCTTTATATATGGGTGTGAGCCACCGTGTGGTTGCTGGGAATTGAACTCAGGACCTCTGGAACAGCTGTCAGTTCTCTTAACCTCTGAGCCATCTCTCCAGCCCCATAAAATATCTCTTAACATTTCACACACGTATTAATACATCTGTGCTCTTCTAATTATCATTAATGCATTAATCTCAGATTTATGAAGTTCCATACTTGATTGTAAATAGCATCATACAGCCTGATATCCTCTGTGAGAGTTCTTCAGTCCTGAAAAGGACTGTTGGGTTCTTCAGTCCTGATTCTTCAGGCTGGGTGCTTGACCACGAAGCTCAACTCTCGACTGTGTAGGCTGTGTGGTCTGGTGATGTTCTGCTCTTGGGAGGCAGGGCATTCGGAGGATCTCACTACGAGGCTCAGCAGCTTGTTAGGGCCATCGTGAAGGTGAGATGACTGCCCTCTTTTTGAACCCGTCTCCCGTCCAATCCTTCTGACAGCCAGATGTCCTAGGCTATCAGTATCAACTGGACACAGAAGGGTGGGGGGTCTTCTCATTTGGCAAGATTACTTTTACGCTGGTCACCTGTTCACTCAAGTTATTATTTTATCTACTTCTTGTATGGCAAGATTACTTTTGTTACCAAGGTTACTGGATGCAGCCTTCCCAACTGGCAGGGCCAGATGGGTGTGGCAGCCTTTAAGTGGGCAAAAATGTTCTCTTAATATTTCTCCTTAATAATTTTCTACTTCACACAGTTTTCTTACTTAATTTTCTATTTTCTATATTATACTTATCCTTATAGTATAGATTTCCTATTTTACCTACACTATAGATTCCCCTTTTTTTACTCATGCAGAGGGATCTGTTTCCATGATCATTACAATGGGCCAGCAGCAGAAGCAAGAGGAGGGTCTTTGTGGAAGCCATACATCCTGTGAGAGTGATGGGCTGAGGAACAGGCCCTTTCTCAGTGTCCCCTTCCTCTACCGTCAGCGAGATACCTCAGTAGGAAAGGAGTTCGCTCCCCAGAATCCACACAGTGGGAAAACCAGCTCCCACAGGTTGTCCTTTGACCTTCACACATGTGCCTGTGTGTAGCGGCACTCCCTCCCTCCCTCTCTTCCTCCCTCCTTCCCTCCCTCCTCCCTCTCTTCCTCCCTTCCTTGCTCCCTCCCTCCCTCTTCCCCCTCTCTTACACAGAGTAAATGAATGAATATGAAAAAGATATTTTGAAAGAAAGAAATGCCTTACACAAAATGCATCCGCTAAAATTCCTTCCCACATTTCCGACTCCCTGTTCGTCACCATCCCAGAAACTAGATTACTCACACTCATCCTCTCCTTCCTCCGTGAGCCTTCTTTGTCCTATGCCTCTGCATGGCCCAGGACGTTCTTAGTCATATTTCTTTAAATATGTGTGTGTGCACGCGTGTGTGTGAGTGTGAGTGTGTGAGTGTGTTTCAATCCCCAGCCCCTGCCCGACTCACAGACGGTACCATAGCGCATAGAGCAGACATACCTGAGATAATTACAGCCAGAAACAACCAGTTCTCAGAGTCTTGCTTAACGAGATTCCTCCATCAGAGAGTTATTCGTCTGGTGGGTCAACACCGGAATTATTAATTGCCATCTGTTGTACTTATGTCATGGCCTGTGACACCCAACTTCTAGAGGATAGTTAGGCCAAGTGATGTTCCCATGCCTCAGGTGTTTTTCTGAATAAAAGTAACACAGTGTGCATTCTAACGTGCTGGCCTGCTAATCAGGGTTGCTTGCTGAAATGTAAACCTGTAACTCTGATATCAAAGGAGCTGTAGCAATAAAAATGAGCCTGGCGTTACAGTTTGCACTGTGTCCTACCTTGCCTTGAATTTTCCAGTTTCCTGTTTCAATCAGGATAGACAATTTGGCTGGCTTCTTACACTTTTACATCAGATCTTCCCCCATATCCTTCTAAATCAAGGAAAGTATTTGACAATCCCATTGTATAAGGAGATAACTGAGCCTCTGGGTGTTTCAGTGACTTACCCAAAGCCAGACAATGGCGAGCCTCTCAAATTGCTTCGGAAATAACATGCTCTGGCATTTCCATTAGAGTTTTACTTCTTTCTGCTCAACCTGCTGTGACTCACACCTGTAATCCCGTCACTCTAGTGCCTGAGGCAAGAGGCACACAAATTCAAGGCCTGCCAGGGCAACTTAGTAAAATCCTGCCTCAAAATGAAAAGATATAAATAATGTTAGAGATGTAGTTCGGTGGTTGAGTACTTCTCCAGTAACGGGAGAGGAAGGGAGAAAGGAAGGAAGGCGAGGAGAGAAGAGGGAAGGAGAAAAAGCCCGAGACAAGAAAGGAGGAGTGGGGAGGAGGAGAGAGAAGAAAGAAAGATCGATTGCTTAACTCCGTCTTCTAACTGCTCCTCATCCTCTTTACTCACCAGTTCTTCTCCCTGGGACCACAGCTGCCTCTGCCCTCCAGTGAGAATTCTTCACCTTCACCATCTTGAGGTCACACACTCTGTTGTTCTTTTGGAAACTACAACTCCCAGACTCCTCCTGGGTTACGGGCACCTGCACATGCAGGTGTGGGACATTCTTCCCAGCCACCCCTGCACTCTCCGATAAAAAGCAGGACTCGCCATGAGTTCGCCCCATTTTTCCCTATGTCCCCCCATCCTTCTGTGTCTCACACACCTGGTTCCCTATTGTGTGACCCCCTCCCTATTAAAGTACCCACGTGGGAGTCGCGTGTCTGTGTTTGTCCTCGCCGTGCGTGTTTTGTCTGTCCCGCATCCGTCCCACACACCCCGCCGGTTCCCCACCGGCCTTAGAACAACACACCCTTCTTTACCCAGCTCTAGGCTGAGGATCGCACAAAATTAAGAGCCAGGGGTTCTGTAACTGGAGCAGCATTGCCCCTGTCTCTTCCCATGATGTTCTTTATGGAGTCCAGCCATGGTGAGGAGCAGGCGAGGGTGGTGAGGCTCAGTGCTCACTTGTTATCTTCAGGGAATCAAAGCTGAGGTTGTCCATACTGAGAGTTGCATGAGTGCGCCCACAGTGGTGAGAGACAGCAGACAGCGCTGCAGAGACTTCTGACCATCTTGCCCTCTGCATGCCCGGTGCTGGGATGGCAGGCTGCACCACCACGCCCACCATTTCACCATCTCTGTTCTGCTCTGCTTTTGTCTTTGATATTTTGAGCCGGGGTCTCCATGACTGTACATCCCAGGCTGTCCTCCTACTTCACCTCCTGAACGCTGGGACTACAGGGAGCCAGTAAGGTTTGTCATTGACTTGGATGTGGTGGAGTATGACAGAAGGAGAGAAGCTGAGGTTGATGTTAGGACTCCCAGGAGACACCTGGTTTCCTGACTTACAACAATGTGGGAAAGCCCATTTTAGTTGGAGGTGATTCCTGGGGCAGGAGATTCTGCAGTGTGTAAAATGAAGAAAGCTAGGTATGTACAGGCGTTCATCGGTTTCTCTTCTGACTGGGACTGTAATGTGACCAGATAGCAGCTTTAGGCTCCTTCCGCCTTGGCTTATTCACCATCACCAACCGCACCTTGAACTGCAACCTAAAATAAAGCCATTCTTGCAACAGTTGCTTGGTCAGGATATTTTACCACACTAAAAGGAGAAACTAAGAGAGAGACCTTGGAACGCCTGATCCTCCTCCTTGTGCCTCCCGCCCTAGGTGCAGGAGCTGGGAATCAAGCCTGGGACTTCGTGCTTGCTGGGCAGACATTTTGCAGCCGAGTTCCATCCCCAGATACTTTGAGATTTTGAGACATGATGTCACAACGCAAACCCAGCTAGTCTCAGACTTGCCTTCCTTCTGCTTCAGCCTCCCAAGTGCTGAGCTTATAAGATTATTGTGCTTTTTAAAATGCACTTCCTTAGGTAGCTGGTGTTATTCCACACTGTCTGCTTTGAATGTAGAGACATAGATTGGAAATACATTCTTAACATGGCAGATTAGGTATGAAATGAGTTTATCTATACTGCTTTTCCAGGGGGTGGGAGGAGGTAGATTAGATCCAGATCCTTATCTTGTCTTTCTTGCTGAGATTTTTTTTCAATATTTATTTTATTTTTGACTTGTGTGGGTGGGGGGTATGTACATTCCTGTGAGTGTCCTTCTAGGCCAGAAGAAAGCACCGGATCCCCTGGAGCTGGAGTTAGCCAAGGTTGGTGTCGGCTGCTCCCCCCCCCCCCCCCCCCCCCCGTGGGCCCTGGTAAGTGAACCAGGATCCTCTGGAAGGATAGTAGGCACTTCTACCTGCTGAGTTATTACACCAGCCCATTGCCGAGCACAGAAACAGAAAACAGTCCTCCATTACATTTCAGTACTAACTAGGCATATTCCATATCCAAAGACTTCTGCACATTGTTTTATTTATCTTACGGGCATCCTGCATCCATGAGGATGATGCTGTTGCAGAGCTTTGTTTTATTTAGTTAAGTTTTTAAAAACTATGAATTAAGAACATGGTGATAATACCAGGTGTGAGAGCTCATAACTTTAATTCCAGTACTTGAGAGGCATATGGATCCCTGGTAGAGGCTAGCCTGGTCTACATACCAAGTTCTGGACTAGCCAGTGCTACATAATGAGACCCTATCTCAAAGACAAACAAAAGCAAAACAGAAGAACACAGTGGCAAACGTCTAAAATTCCAGAACTCCAGAGACAGAGGCAAGACTGTGAGTTGAAAACCAGCTTGGGCTGCATCACAAGATTCAAAAGACACACACATTTATGTGGAGGCCTAAGTCGGTGTCTTAGTAACTGCTCTGCCGCTGTGATAAATCACCATGAGCAAAGCAACTTATAAAAGGAGTTGCTTAATTGAGGTTCAGGATTCCAGAGGACTAGCATCCTGTCAGGAACAGCCGGGAGCTCACGCGTGGAAGCAAGCACAGAAGGCTGAGAGCTCACTGCAAATGGCACCCATGTTCTGAAGCCTCAAAGCCCAGTGATGCACCTCTTCCAACAAGGCCACGCCTCCTAATCCTTCCCCAAAAACTCCACCAACTGGGATCAAAGAATTCAGACACAGCCGGGAAGTGGTGGTACCCACCTTTAATCCCAGCACTCTGAATGCAGAGGCAAATGGATCTCTGTGAGTTCGAGGCCAGCCTGGGCTACAAAGGGAGTTCCAGGACAGCCAGGACTGTTACACAGAGACTCCTGTCTCAAAAACTGCGGGGGAAAAAAAGAATTCAAATGTGAGGCCAAGGGGACCTTTCTCATTCAAACCAGCACAGTCAGCTCCTAAAATGTTGCATTTCCAGTAAAAAATGAACAATGTCAATTAGGCCAAACAAAAAAAGATACATCTCCCTTAGCCGTTTGGCTGGGGGTGGGACTGTCACTCACCGACACCACCAATTCTCTGATTTCTTCTCATTCCCCAGTGCTCAGTATTACCTGGCCCCCAACTGTTGTTTTTTCATGTCTGTTTTTAAAATGATATGGACAAAGAATAACAATTAAAAGATACAGTCATGTCCTTTCGACTTTCAAAAGCACATATAAAAATAGTAGCATAAATTTATTGAAGGTTTGCTTTGACCCAGACATTTTCATATTTAACCATTACAACAACCGTCACTGCTCTAGAGTCTCCGGGGGCATATCCTACGTTCTGATTCCTGCCTACAGAGACAACAACAAACCAATCAATATTCTATCATGACGGACCCATTCGTGACAATGATATTTATCGTTTCACCACAAGTCAGTAACTTAACATAAAACTAAAGTACAAGAACTGCAAAGTGTAGGCTGGGTAGAGTGGCACTGGCCTTTAAACCCAGCCCTTGGGAGGCAAGACTGCCTGATGTCCCTGCATTCTAAGCCAACATGGTCTAGGTAGTGAGTTCCAGGCCAGCCAGGGTTATGTAAAGACCTTCGCTGAAAAAACAAACAAACACAAAACAAAAACAAAAGGCAAATAAAAGAGAGAGAGAAGAAGAAAAGAAAGGAAACATGCGAAGGGTAGAACATTTCCACAGATGTCACACACACTCCCTAGAGTCTCCAGAGATTCATTTGATAAAGCCAGATCTCTACCACCCAAATACAAACCAGGCATCCAAGTATCTAGCTAATACAGCTGCCCGAATGTGGTCCTTAATTATTCTATCTGGACTGATTATTATGCAGGGTACTCTTCTACTCCCAAGAGGTTAAAGACAAACCACAGGGGTGTGAAGGGCGGCTTCAGTTTATGGCACCGCGAGGTCTTTTTAATACCACACTTGGAACATTTAGCATAAAATTCTTCATTTGCATCGGCTAAAGGTGCAAGTCAGCCTTCCAATTTCCTAGCGCTGAACTCAGCTGTCACCTAATAAGTTCGTGATTCAACAACATGAAAAACTAAGTTAATAACAGGTATGTGGGAGTTCGGTGTCCTGCGTGGAAGTTCTCAACAGAAAACCTGGAGCAGACTTGGAAAGACAACCAACAAATGGAAGAAAAAGAAACCAATTAGGCTTTACATTTATTAAACCGCTAACTATAATAATTATTAACTTTCACTATCGTTGGCCACCTAAATCTTATCTTTGTTACGGTATTCTCCCGTTTTACACAGGAAAACTAGCCAAGACTCAGAATTTTCCAGCAGCAAACAAAGACAAAGGAAGTCACGTTAACTCCACCTGCCCACCGACTCTCAGCCCCGCCCCCACCCCGCCCTGCCCACGCCCCTGCCGCTCTGGTCCCCGCCCCCAAACACGCCCCTGACGCTCTAGTCCCCGCCCCCAAACACACCCCTACCCCGCTGGTTCCCCCCCTCCCCCCCAGGCCCGCGCGCCACGCCCCCTCTGGAGACTAAACTCCTCCCACGTACGGTTTCCGTACTTAGAGAACGCTTATTGGCTGCTGGCAAATACTCTTCTCATTAGTTGATACCGTCCGGGTCGAAGGTCCACGGAAGATGCTCTTAGCTGCTGGGAGGGGGGGGAGGGGCACAGGCATGTGCACTTCCGTTTCCGGTGTGTCCTGGAGCCATGGCTACCGCCAAAGAGGTGACGCTTCTGTTGACATGCTGCAGATGGTGCCGGAGCCTTCGAGGACCCCAGTCCCGAGTAAGTGCATCCTTCCTCTGCTGGCAAAATCTCTCGGAGGAGGACGACCTCGGCGATGCCTCCCGCAGCAAGCACCTGCGACCTTTCTGTTTCTCTCGCGGTCTGCAGGCATTCGCCGCCCTCGTGCCCGGTGTGTCCCAGGTAGACAACAATTCCGATTTTCTGGGGAAGAAGCCCCATCGTAAGCATCCCGGCATCCTGCGTCTTCCGCACGTGCGGCTGCCGCAAGCACTGACTAACGCCGCGCAGTTACTGCTTCTTGGTGAGAAACTGCGGGGAGGGGAAACCAAAGAAACAAAACGAGGCCGGCACGCAGTAGTGAGACTTTCCGTCTGTGGCCACAGAGAGACCCGTCCGCATTACAGAGAAGCAGGTGCAGGCGCTCTCCAACTATCTCTGGAGCCGACATTTGCCGGTAGAGGCGGAGGAGTTGCAAAGGCGAGCTGTGGACCTTGAGAAAAAATTCTTGGAAAACCAAGGTGGGAGTTAAGAGTAAAAGTAAACCAGATTGAAATGTCAGAGGGAAGTTGGAGCAAGGAATCATTTAAATCTCAGATCAATGCTGCCGTTTCTTATTTGATGTTTAGTACCAGCAGTTGTTATCCGATGCCCTACTAGAAAGTAGAAGTGGGCCAGAAATGCTAGTGGGTGGCAGGCTGAAACCCACTTCAGGAGTAGAAAATTATTACATTTAAGATTATTCTCAAGATTGTGAACTTCATATTGCAAGTTTACTCCTTATTTTTCCTGTATTCCCTGCTTTTCTCACAGTGCCTGGTTTAGAGTAGCTGTCTTAGTGTTCTTTTGCTATGAAGAGGCACCATGACCACGGGCAACTCTTATTAAAAGAAAGCCTTTTAACTGGGGCTGGCTTACAGCTTCAGAGATTTAGTCTGTTGTCAGTGTGGTGACGAGCAAGGCAGCAGGCAGACTTGGTGCGGGAGAAGTAGCTGGAGTTTCGGTGTCTGATCTGCAGGCAACAGGAAGAGAGAGACTTTGGGCTTGGCATGCAAACTACCTCCATTGATACACTTTCTCCAAAGAGGCCACTCCTCCTAATCCTTTCAAATAGTGTCATTCCCTGGTGACCAAGCATTCAAGTTCATGAGCCGATGGGGGCCATTCTCAGCTAAACGATTGCAGTGGGGATTTGTAGAATTTTACTACAAACACAGTCGCAGAACTTAGATTTCTAAGCCTCTTTCTATGGGAATATTGAAAATCTCTGACTCCTAAGTGCATGGAAGGGGAAATGTCCATAAAAATGGGCGTATTCTAGCTTTTAGACTTTGATTGTGTGGGCAGAGATGGTCGAAGTGAGAACTATCTGATCACAATAAATAAATGCAAAGCTTCTTAGGTTTTTATCAGATTTCTGTTTACGTGAAGCAAAACTTGGATAGATTAAGTTGATTCAAGTACTATTAGAGGCCAGATGGGTACACTCTGGGACGGTGGCAGTTCACTCTCCGGAGGTGTTCTCTGGGTTTGGCCTCTCTTGGCCTTCTAGCCTTTTCTCAGATGGGAGGAGGAGGGTTCAGTAGGCAGTGTGCTACACTGGGTCTGCCTGGTTCTCCCAGGCCCTCACCTCCAGCCCTTCTCACCTAGACTCAGCTCAGACAGAGGAGAAACTTCGTGAGGCAGTACTGCACGCCCTGCGCCGGACCACCTACCATTGGCAGAAGCTCAGGTAAGGACTTGTCCAGCGGTGCAGAGAAGGAGAGCTGGGATGATGTCGCCTTGTGTCTGAGAAAGCTCCCTGGAGTCTTCTGTGTTGGAAAGGGAAACCTAGGGGAGTCCTCTCCAAATTCTTCACTTCCTTGACTTTGGAGTCACTGTGGGGTGGGTTTATTTCCTAGACTGATTTCTTTTTTTCAGCTATAATGAAGAACTGAGTCTGATATACATGGCAGCAAGATTGGACGGTGCTTTTGCGGCAGTTTTCAGGGCGTTCCATGAGGTGAAAGTCTCAGCTTCCCACCTGACCCCTTTTATCATCAGTTTATTGTCTGTAAATCAGTCTTTAGTCTTTTGTGATAGGAGTTCTTGGAATGTTATGAGCATGTTCATTTATCCTATGTATCCTTGGAAAAAAGATTCTGTGGGCTGAGAAAGGTTTAGAATCAGTGAGATGTTTCCTGTCTCAGAGATTTTTATTGACTCTTGGCCGTGCGTGCATTCGTCCCTCCCTTCTGTCTCGGTCCCCTATTGTCACGCGGGTTCTTAGTGCTACCTTACCTTTCTCTGGGTGTTGTGTGTTTTCTTCAGATCCAGACTCGAGTTCCAGAGTTCCAGCCACAGACGCTGATGGACTTCGGATCCGGCACTGGTTCTGTTGCCTGGTAAATAACTTTCCTAACCCTTGGTCATGTCAGGTCCAATTCTAGGGAGTCAGATTTTCTATGTCACCTCAGTATCAACAAACTGGAGTACCAGAGAGCAAGACCGTCAGATCTAGAGTGTTGCTGCCCTCAGATTAGCCAGGCAGAAGAAGGTGTTTGAGCTAGGGTCAGATTCAAAGAGTAACCCATGAAAAGGCCCGGTACTCAGATCAGAAGAAAAAGCAGTTTAGGGCTGGAGAGATGGCTCAGTGGTTAAGAACATTGCCTGCTCTTCCAAAGGTCCTGAGTTCAATTCCCAGCAACCACATGGTGGCTCACAACCATCTGTAAAGAGGTCTGGTGCCCTCTTCTGGCCTTCAGGTATACAAACGGAATATTGTATACTAAATAAATAAATAAATATTAAAAAAAAAAGCAGTTTAGTGTAGGGAGTAGATTTTGCATACTGATCAAAATATTTTGTCTACAAGTCAGTGTTTGAATCATCTGCCATTTATTTCAGAAGTTGTAAATGCACTAATAAATAAAATAACACTGTTAGTTTATGTGTTCTGAGCCTGTCTGTAGTTTATGTGTTCTGAGCCTGTCTGTAGTTTATGTGTTCTGAGCCTGTCTGTAGTTTATGTGTTCTGAGCCTGTCTGTAGTTTATGTGTTCTGAGCCTGTCTGTAGTTTATGTGTTCTGAGCCTGTCTGTAGTTTATGTGCTCTGAGCCTGTCTGTAGTTTATGTGCTCTGAGCCTGTCTGTAGTTTATGTGTTCTGAGCCTGTCTGTAGTTTATGTGTTCTGAGCCTGTCTGTAGTTTATGTGTTCTGAGCCTGTCTGTAGTTTATGTGTTCTGAGCCTGTCTGTAGTTTATGTGTTCTGAGCCTGTCTGTAGTTTATGTGCTCTGAGCCTGTCTGTAGTTTATGTGTTCTGAGCCTGTCTGTAGTTTATGTGCTCTGAGCCTGTCTGTAGTTTATGTGCTCTGAGCCTGTCTGTAGTTTATGTGTTCTGAGCCTGTCTGTAGTTTATGTGTTCTGAGCCTGTCTGTAGTTTATGTGTTCTGAGCCTGTCTGTAGTTTATGTGTTCTGAGCCTGTCTGTAGTTTATGTGTTCTGCGCCTGTCTGTAGTTTATGTGTTCTGAGCCTGTCTGTCTGTAGGACTGAGAGCAGGTGAGTCTGACCGTGTGTCAGAAGAATTGGTGTTTTTTTATCTTCATGTCAGGGCTGCTCACAGCTCTTGGGGCCAGAGCCTCCGTGAATATGTGTGTGTGGACAGTTCAGCTGCCATGTTGGGTTTGGCTGAAAAGCTACTAAAAGGTAAGACCGAGCTCTAATCTAGGGATGTCTAAAAGTTGAAGGAGTTAGGAAAGTTTTTATTGGGATGTAGAAGAGAAAGATATAAATTATAATCTGAGCTCCTTCCATTATTACAGTAGAGCAGTGTTAGAGGCCTTTGTGGGGCTCTGGGTGGTTGGACGGGGTCAGCAGGCCATGTTTTAAGGCTCCCTTACAGTCTTGCACCTCTCGGCTAGGGTTATCGTCTGAGGCATGTCTCCTAACTGAGCCAGCTTCTGGCTGTAAAGCTCACATTCCCTCAGCTGCCGTATCTTTCTCCCGTAGGTGGTTCAGAGTCAGGGAAGCCCTGTATCCCCGGTGTCTTCTTCAGACAGTTTCTACCTGTGTCACCGAAGGCAAGTAGGCTGTTCTCGGATAGCTGTGGTTTCAGCCTAGGCATCATGGTGCACACCTATAATCTCAGGACTCAGGAGCCGAGGCTAGAAGATTACCATTAATTCAGTTCTAACATGGGTTACATAATGAGATCTCTTGGGATCAGGGGGATTAGAGGATAGGAATTTGTTGTGCTTTGGGGGAGATGTCACGTCTGTTGTGTCCCTTGTCTTGGTCCTCAGGTCCAGTTTGATGTGGTGGTGTCAGCCTTCGCCCTCAGTGAACTGCCCAGCAAGGCTGACCGCACTGAGGTAGTTCGGAACTTGTGGCGTAAAACGAGCCATTTTCTGGTGAGTTAGAGTTCTTTCCCCTCGGGTTTTAAAGCGGCGCTGTGGTTCTGTGCCTTGTCCTCTTGTTATCGCCTAGTGTTTCTCTTTTATAGACCTGTGCACTTCCTTAGGGTCACAGTGCCCACTTCCCTGCCTGACGGAGCTACTGGCATTGTTTCGTGGGATTCAGAGTGCCTGCTCATTGTCTCTGTTTTTAACAGGTGTTGGTAGAGAACGGAACAAAAGCTGGGCACCGTCTGCTCATGGAGGCCAGGAGCCTGGTCCTCCAGGTGAGGTTCCTTGTCCTCAGGTTCTCCACCTTTGTGTCGTAAGTCACTACTGCACATTTGCAGTGGTGACGGCATTCACACTGCAGACTGCACGAGAGCCCCAGGCAGGTGCCGCTCGCTCCTCGCTCCTGCACATTTGCAGTGGTGACGGCGTTCACACTGCAGATTGCACGAGAGCCCCAGGCAGGTGCTGCTCGCTCCTCGCTCCTTTTCCTGCTTTGCTGACCCAGAACCTCAGTGAAACCGTGTGAGCCAGTACAGCATCCTGAATTTACCTGTGGGAGAATACAGTGCCAGGTCCCTGCCTTTCTGCTGCAGTGAAGACAAGTCTGTTGTTTAGCACCTTAGAGCTGCAGCCAGCTTAACTCAGTGAGCATGGTTTGTCAGTATGAGGATTATTCTGAGGAGTCCCCAGTTCTCCACCTGCAGAGGTTGGATTATGGCGATAGATCCCACAGGGTCAGCTGTCTTTCCTTGATTGCAGGAAAAAGAGAAGTCCCCTTTGGATCTTCAGCCTGGCTTTGTCTTTGCCCCAGTAAGTACCACTTCCTCCTGTTCTGTCAATCCAGAAGGGTGCTGCTCAGCCACTGTCCCTCTTCTTCCTGGCCTTTTCAGTGTGTGTATGATGTGGGGGCACATGTGCGTGCTACAGCGCACTCGTGGAGGTCAGAGGACAGCTTCAGGAGTCTGTCTCTGCTTCTCTGTGGATTTAGGGGACCAAAGTCAAGCCATGAGGTTATGCAACAAGCCCTCCTCGGTCCCAGCATCACTGAGAGTCTCTTGTGTATTTGCAGTGTCCCCATGAGCTCCCTTGTCCTCAGCTGACAGCCTCCAAGCCCCTGGCCTGTAGCTTCTCCCAGGCTTATCATCCTATCCCCTTCAGCTGGGTATGTATTCTCAGAGTTATAATGAGAACAGCCTGGGAAAACAGGATGGATTAATAGATGGATAGCTGGGGGTTGAGGGGTGGGAAGAGCTGGAGAATTCCTGGGGTAACCTGGAGCTCTATGTGATTTCCAGACTATGAGAAAGGACTTCAGGCACGTAAGGGGAAGGGAGCGAAAGGATCTGTTCCCTCTAAATAGCCCCTGTATTGTTTCAGAATAAGAAGCCGAAAGAGGAAACATTCTCTATGGTAATCCTTGCCAGGGGGTCTCCAAAGGAGGCTCATCGCTGGCCCCGTGTCACTCAGCCTGTCCTTAAACGGCCTCGCCATGTGCACTGCCACCTCTGCTGTCCAGATGGGCACATGCAGCACGCTGTGGTCACAGCCAGGCGGCATGGCAGGTACCGGCGGGCGACGTGAGCGGCTGGGGAAATCTAACAGGAAGCTGCAGCCCCTGTTAATGCCTCTCTCCTGGCCACAGGGATTTGTATCGCTGTGCCCGCGTCAGCTCCTGGGGAGACCTTTTACCTGTGGTTGCTCCAGCCCCTGCTGAAGAGCCCACGGAGAGTTGACAAGGATGTGGATGCGGATGTAACAAGTGTTTCCTTCCATCACACCTGCCAAGGCTGAGGCTACCTGGTGTCCAGGAAGACAGTGCTGGTACCCTGTGCTTGTTGTTTGAAATTTTAATAATAAATTTGTTAAGAACAGACGTGGATGTCATGACTTTTAAAGATGTGGGGTCAGTTGTCCTGGCCTTTTAGCGATGAAGAGAATGCTGAGATCTCAGGAGTGAGAGCCACTGCTTCTACCAGAGACACTTCCTTGAAAGATGGCTAGGGTTGTGGGGAAAGACACCTTGGGCCCTGTGGAAACTGGCTTAGCAGGTCCCAACCGGTGCTTATGGTGTTTATGTGGGCCTCCGAAATGGGAACTAGCAGTTAGCTGACTTTGTTACCCTTGTCTCTGCCGAGGTAACCTTGTCTGGAGTTGGCCTTGTCTTTCCCTCAAGGCTGGTCCCATCTCCAGCCTTATCTAGAACTACTTAGAATGCTTCTGTTTATTTAGTTTGCTTCCATTTTCCTGTTTCCTTTCTAGAACAATCTCAGTTCCCAGCAGGAAATGGTAATAAACCTTCAAACCCTCCAGGAAGGCAGGCAGGGCCACTCACTCGGGGATTCCGACCTAGAAAGGGAAAGGGGCAAGCTGGTAACTTACAGGTTTTGATGAAAATCAAGGTTCTTGGATTCCTTGGCACCAATGGACAGCTGGTAGAGCATTGAGCAATCTGAGGTTCTGCACACCAAGCCTGTAAACTGCCCTGTATGATCGCAATGACAAGCTTGACAGTTGGTAATTATAGGAAGAGCGGCAAGGACATGGCACAACTTATCTTGACCAAAAGGAAGAAGGTGCCCTACCTGGGCTTTGTGTTTGTTTGAAGTTTGTGGGTTTCTTTAAACTTTAGAGAAAGAGAAGCGTTTAAGCTTTTGTAAGAGAAAAAACAGATAACGATTTCACTTCATTACAGAAATGGCAGTCAGAAGCCGTGACAGGTGGGGCATGGTGGCCCATGCCTCTAATCACAGCGCAGGAGAAGCAGAGGCGGGAAAAATTTCTACGAGTTTATCAAGGCCAGCCTGGTGTACATAGTAGTTCCAGGCTAGCCAGGGCTACACAATGAGACCCTGTCTCCTCCCCCACAAAGTGACAGTATCTATGTTGTGACACCAGGAATCTCCACACACACCCCTGGAAATTTCCGTGCCTGGAGCTATTTTTTCTGGAATTAGAGGAAAGGGGAATCCCTTCACTTGTAATTCCCACAGAAGAGAAGCAGCCCTGTTCAGCCCCACCCCCTCTACCCTCAAGTGGCCCCAAATCCTCTCTGAAAGGGTTCAGTTCAAGTATCAGCATAGGAACCTGTGAGGCTTGGGACAGGGCGAGAGTATGGAAGGCTCAGGTTAAGTGTCCTGATGGTGGCCCGGCCAGCTTGCCACACACACATTAGCTGGGCCGTAAGTACCGTGGATGGTCCCATTTGAGGTTAGATCAACCCCAGACATGAACTAAGGCTCCCCAGAGCTCTTGGATTAGTCACAGCATTGAAGAGCTACACCTGGCAGGGAGTCTGGAGTTTCTGGTTTGAAAGCTCAGGAAGGCGTGAGGCAGGGGAGGGGCCTCCAGATAGTGGGAGGGCTGGTGGCTGGGGCCGAGCCCTCGTCTGCTGAGCAGCGCCCAGACCGTCCAGGAGTCCAGGACAAAGGATACCCACAGTCTCCTGGAATTCACGCAAGGCAGCGCTCCACTGTGGTCGCCTCAACCGCTGCATTTGTCATTCTGAAGCCTCTGCTCATCCTGCACCCCAAAGATGGAGGTACTGCTTGGAGTGAAAATTGGCTGCCTGCTTGCCCTTCTGGTTCTCACCCTGGGCTGTGGCCTTGCTCCCATCTACTTCAGATGGTTCCAGATGGATGCAGCTACAGGTAGAGCCCCACTCCGTCTCTGTGCCTTGCACCCAGACTTATCTCAGACCTTCCTGACACCTGGCTCTGGTTCTCCCGTCCCCCGAGACCTTGGGTGCTGCCTGTTGCCCTTCATTCATTCCCATGTATCTCACTGCTAAGTGGAGAATAACCTTTGCTTTGAGGTCGTCACTACAGAGTTCTGAGCCTCCTGGGCTGCATCTCTGCCGGCGTCTTTCTGGGAGCAGGGTTGATGCATATGACTGCTGAAGCCCTGGAGGGAATTGAATCAGAAATTCAGAAATTCGTGGTGCAGGTGGGTAGCGGGGCAACCAGGTGACCAGAAGCTGGGGAAGAGCGTGGGAAAGCAGAAGAGAGCCTGTGGGTGGAGCAGCAGCTGGTGGAAGATGGTCAGCTTGGGCTTCCAAGGGAAGCTTGGTTGCTGAAAGGGCAGAACAGGAACTAGCACTGCCTAGACTCGGTCTGATTTCTGGTTCTGTCTCCCCCAGAACAGTACAGGAAGTACAGGCAACTCTTCTCGTGACGCTGCTTCCGATTACGTACGTATCTACTGTTAGCGCCTGTACGGAGAGTGAGCCCGGGACTTTGCATGCCCTTCTGATGTGTGCGGAACCGGGAATCTCTTCCCCCTGCTCAAGTGTAAAGCGAGAGGGCGCCTACTAACCCTCTGCTTGTGGACCCTCAGGAAAAGCGCTTGCTTCCCTTCCTACCCTGGACCTTTATTTCTAACCCAAGTGACACTTGGTCCCTCCGCTCCTCTAGGCTTCTCACTTTTGCGTGCCTGCTCGGCCTCATTCCCCCTTGTGTTCTGTTATCACATTTCCCACTCTTGTCTCTCTCCTGGCCCATCAAGAGCTTCATCCCCTTCCCTCTTTTTGTTCCTAGGTTGAGTATCCCTATGGAGAGCTCGTCATCTCGCTGGGCTTTTTCTTCGTCTTCCTTCTGGAGTCGCTGGCATTGCAGTACTGCCAAGGGGATGCTGGAGGATCGACTGTGCGGGAAGAGGAATGGGGAGGGACTCATGCCTTCGGATTCCACAAGCACCCTCCGGTGCCCTCGCCGTCGCAGGGTCCCCTCCGCGCCCTGGTCCTTCTGATCTCTCTGTCCTTTCACTCCGTGTTCGAAGGCCTGGCCGTAGGCTTGCAGACCACAGTGGCGGCCACTGTGAAGCTCTGTGTGGCCGTCTTGGCGCACAAGGGGCTTGTGGTGTTCAGCGTAGGCCTGCGGCTGCTGAAGGTCAGCGCCGGCTCACGGTGGGCCACGTTCTGCATACTGTCGTTAGCACTCATGTCTCCCGTGGGCCTGGCCCTAGGGCTGACCGTGGCTGGAGCGGCCTCAGGACCAGGGCAGGGATTAGCCCAGGCTGTATTAGAAGGAGTAGCAGCGGGCACGTTCCTGTACGTCACCTTCCTAGAAATCCTGCCCCGGGAGCTGGCTTGTCCCGAGGCCCCTCTGGTCAAGTGTGGCTGTGTGGCTGCTGGTTTTGCCTTCATGGCTCTTATTGCCTTGTGGGCCTGAAAGCTTCCTCACTTCTTTGTGGGCCTCTGAGGACACCGCCTGAATGACTTTGGCCCTCAGACATCTTTTCAGTGAGGCTAAGCATTTACTAGGCACGGACTATCCCAGATTTTATATACGTGAGATCCTGTTCTTGATAAAGACTTAGAAAGGAGCCGGGCGATGGTGGCGCACGCCTTTAATACCAGCACTCGGGAGGCAGAGGCAGGTGGATCTCTGTGAGTTTGAGACCAGCCTGGTCTACAAGAGCTAGTTCCAGGACAGGCTCCAAAACCACAGAGAAACCCTGTCTCGAAAAAAAAAAAAAAAAAAAAAAAAAAGACTTAGAAAGGATATTTGTTTGAGTGTCCATTTAGCTGGGGAATTGGTATCCAGACCACCACCCCAGAGTTGCCATTCTGTGTAATAAAATGTCCTTTTGCCCCTTCCCACCAATCACATTGTAATCCATGTCTCTGAGAGGGAAAAGGGAGACGCGCGGTCGTTTTAGTGGTTACAGGCCATTGTTGCCTTACCCATGGGAGCTGAGAAACAGAACAGCATTTAGAGGGGAAAGGGTGTTTAAAAGCAGGAAACGGGCTAGTTGTTATTTTTCCTTCACTCCCTGCCTCCCCACTCTCAGTCCCTGCTTTTACATGGAGTCTTGTGTAGCCTCAGGGACACCATTGCTGTCCTCTGAGTGTCTCTCTTTCTGGCTGCCACAGGCTGAGGGATTAAAAACCAGTGTTTGCAGAGGGGGCCTGGCGCCAGATAAATACCAAGGGTGATCACTCTGAGGTGAACCACCGGGTGGCTTTCCTTCTGCCTGCCTGACCAACTGCTTGAGGAGTGGGGCAGCTGCTCCCCGGCCTAACAGAGGGCACTCCTGATTCCCACACTGGTGAAGAAGTAAGGCAGGGAAGATGTACCCTGGAGCCCACTCGCCCACACCAGTGTGATAGCCCAGCAGCCTTAGCATGAACAAACTCTTGAATCATTCTTGCCTGGGTCTTTGTCTCCTTCCCACCATAGTCCCCTCCTGAAGCAGTAAGCAATCTGAATCCGATCTCCACAAGATGCCATGAGGAAGCAATGGGCGGGCAGAAACAGGAGTGGGGAAAGTATTCTCCCTGGAGTGTGGGGGATAGTCTCCCAGGAGTGGGGGGGGGTGTATTCTCCCTGGAGTGTGGGGGATAGTCTCCCAGGAGTGGGGGGGGATATTCTCCCAGGAGTAGGGGGGGATAGTCTCCCAGGAGTGTGGGGGGGTATTCTCTCAGGAGTGTGTGTGGGGGGGGAGATATTCTCCCAGGAGTAGGGGGGATAGTCTCCCAGGAGTGAGGGGGGTATTCTCCCAGGAGTATGGGGAGGAGTATTCTCCGAGGAGTAGGGGGGATATTCTCCGAGGAGTAGGGGGATATTCTCCCAGGAGTGGGGGGCGGTATTCTCCCAGGAGTGGGGGGAGTAAGGTATGCAGGAGAACCTGGAGAGTGCCAATGACACGGACTTGGGCAGGAACACCTGCGCGTGACAGGTGCTGTGCTGCTCTTTGTACACCCATCACCTCTCTTGCACAACCCCGGCAGCGGCATGATCCCTGTAGTAACCTAGGAAAACTGGCATTCGGAAAAGGTGGGAAGTTAGATCCCTTAGCCAGTGGGGCCTCAAAGGTGCACAGAAAGCTCCATATCAGTCTTTCCCTGTGTTTCCTTCCCAAACACTGCTGCTCAGCCTGTGTGTTAGAATCTCAGATCAGCTCCGAGAGGGGAGGCAGCATGGGAGGATATTCAGCGAGGTGTGTGTGGGCAGGGTTCAGACAAAGCCGGGAAGCTGAGTAATCAGCCTGCCCTTAGTAGGAACTGGAAAGGACCAGCCCCAAGAGCTGTGTCCTTCAGGGACCCAACCAGGAAGGTGCTAACTTAATCTTATTTTCTTGCTCTGATTTGCTAATGCCCTATTGAGTAGAACCAACTAGAAGCCTGAGGCTAGAAAAGGTTGTAGACCGGTCAAGTCAAGCCACGGGACAAAATGCTGTCAGGCAGGACTTCCGCCCCCTGCCTGCTATGTTTACGGTAACAGGGTCTTGCCAGAACTTTGGCGGGGTAAGCTGAAAGAGCTGTGGTTATATGGAAGCTAGAGAGTTATCCAATCACAGAAACCTGTCTAACTAGGAAAGGAACCTGAAGGAGAAGCACCCTGGCCATCAGCTCTTGAGACAGAGGAGGCAGAGTTTGGTATCTCAAGTTCCTGGTGAGTCGTGAACCCTCTGTCCTCATCCACCCCAGGAATCCCCTCCAGTACTCCTTTCCTCTGTCCTCATCCACCCCAGGAATCCCCTCCAGTACTCCTTTCCTCTGTCCTCATCCACCCCAAGAATCCCTCCAATACTCCTTTCCACTCCATATCTATTTCCTTCTTTCCTCCCCCAAACTCTACCAACCAGGGCCAGACGTGTTTAGTTTGAGAATGCTGTGTCAAGAGCAGACATAAAGCTGGAGGGTGACCCCGTCTGGAGAACACCAGGAGAGCGTCTGGACCAGAAGGACAAACGGAAACCGCGTGGAGTAGGAGCCAGCATGAGAACCGTGACGGCAAAGAAGGGAGGCCTCTGCCGGCGGCGGCTGCAGCGGTGAGAAGGCCGAGCGAAGAGGAAAGATGATCCGGGCTGGTGGGTAATCAGGAATGTGTGCGTGACAATTTTACATCTTCCTGTGGGGGTGTGAGACACAGAGGAAGTTTTCTCTGGGGCCACATGGCCCAGAGAAGATGGCCCCACACCCCACGCTCCACCATGATGGCAGCTTTGAGGTTTGTAGTTGCTTTCCTTTGGGTCAGGTGGTTTGTTTTGTTTGTTTGTTTTTGTTTGTAGGACTTTTGGTTTTTGGTGTTTGTTGATGTTTTGGTTTGGATTAGTTTTTGTTCGTCTTTAGTCAGAGACTCTCTATGTAGCCTTTGCTAGCCTGGAACTCACTATGTAGACCAGGCTGGCCTCAAACTCCAAGAGATCCACCCACCTCCGCCTTCTAAATACTGGATTAAAGGTGTGCAAAGCCATGCCCAGCATTCACCGTCATTCGTTTCTATAGCAACAGGACAAAGTAATACAGCAAACCATCACAGGCCTAGGGTGCTGTCTGATGAGTCTTAGTTTTCAGGGTTAATGAAAGTGATCTATTAATTCATCCCAAAAGATGTTACCGGGTGGTCAGAAAGATGTCAAGCCAGACACAAAGGCAAAGTGTGAATGGCTGTCTAAGGGGCTAAAGACAGCCAAAATACACTGCCGTTCAGCACCAGACCTGCAGCATCCCAGCTTCTCCACAGTCCATCACCCTCGGAGAAGGTCAAACATGTGAACTTCTTTCTAGAAACTTTAGCACACACCCGTCACTGTCCCCATTTCTCACGGTCACTTTCTCGTGTATTTTGTATATACCTAGGAAGAGAACTCAAGAATTACGCTTCCTCCGGCTGACCTCCTGCAGAGAGCCAGCTTCCTGTTTCTGCTACCAACACGCCGCCACTGTCTTCTGAAGTAAAAACTTTCTGGGAGATGTCCTGCCTCTGCTCAGCTTTGCGGCTGGGGGATAAGTTTAGTTTGGTTTAGTGTTGCAGTCACAAGAAGAGAACTTGTGAAGAACACAAGAGAAAGCAGAAATTCAGAGAATTTCCTGGGGCATGCAGGCCATCAGTCTCTCAGTGTCCATGAGGGTTTGGGTTTGCTCCCCAATGCCACAGGAAGAGGGGGTGAGCTAAAGCCCTAGACTCACTCTGCTGGGGTAGCCTGGGCCTCTGTCCTTCCCTGAAGTTCTGGAGTGTCTTGTCACTCACAACAGAAGATGGTCTCTTGTTCTTCGATACAACGAACAGCTGTCAGAACTTAGTGGGACAGGATGTGAGTGACCTGAGGGTATCCCAGTGCCACTAGCAAAGGAGAGGCGGGGCGGATTGCGCCTCAGCGGCAGTGTGGGGATGCTCACAAAATCCTGCCTATAGGATAAATGTCTGGTTTGCGGTTTTGGTGACTTGCCCTTGAATGTCAAGTACAAAGTGCGCCCTACATTTCCTACTCACTCATTATTAGAGTCTAATGGCAAAGAAATCTGGTAAATGTAAGCTGCGTTGCTCCGGGCACTGTATTTCCCCACCAACCCCGAGCCTCAAGTCAGAAATCACTCAGTCTTTTCCAGTTATTCCTAAATCTATTTGTTTAAAGTGATGTCTCTCACATCATTTCTCCTGATCATGTTTGGGTTTTTTTGTTTCATTTTGTTTTGTTTTTTGGTTATTCGAGACAAGATTTTTCTGTGTAACAGCCCTGGCTTCCTAGAACTAGCTCTTATAGACCAGGCTGGCCTTGAACACAGAGATCTGCCTGCTTCTGCCTCCCAAGTGCTGGGATTAAAGGTGTGTACCATCAAACTGTAGGGCTCTTTTTCACTCCTTTCTTCTGACTTCTCATTCTCATTGAGTAGTTCTTAGCTTACCTGCCCCTGATATCTGGGGTACACTGACATTCCTTGGGAATAAAACAAGATTCAAACAGGATCCTAATCCTGAAGAGGAGAAAGTAAGCGGGGAGTTTGTGACTCTGCTTCTGTCAAACTGTGCTGCACCCCAAGGCCTCGATTTCAGGACAGCCTCAGTGTTAACTATGAGGAACAGTGACAGGGAAACCTCGGCCAGGTAAAGTTATTTGCTGACCACAGGGGGGCACTGTGTCTCCATGGGTGAACTAGAGTATGTCAGGCCAAAAAAAAAAAGGGGGGGGTCAATCTAGGACAGCAAATGCCATCCCCACCCCCAGTCCCTCCAGAAACATCTATAGTTGTATTCAAATACATATACACTTAAATGAAATTTGTTCTCAGTTGTGAAAATTACTCTGCTAACAATATGACCTCTGTAGGCAGATTCTAAGCAAAGTTTGTCTTCCCTTCCATAATAACAACAGCAGCTACACCAGCAGAGACTGGTGGAAACCCCAGTTCTTAGCTTTCTCCTCAGTTTTTCCCCCAGTGGCTATAGCGATACTCTGTTTTTCTTCATTTGTCATTTTAGCAGTGTTTGTTGCCTAACCCAACATCCACCCAACGGCTAACTAACCCACTAACACCCCCTTCTGGCACTGGCCTGCGTCTAGATGGGGTTAGGACTAGGGCCAGAGCTCAGTGGTAGGGCACTTGCCTAGCATGTACAAGGTCCTGGGTTCAATCCCCAGCACGAGAAAGGAAAGGAAAGAAACACCAGCATCGAGGCCATAAGCCTGTCTCACTACCACGCCTGAATGTGGCCCTTGATGCCACAGGGCTCAGTCTGCCACTCAGTGCTATGGAGGAAATAGTACAATTAAGGTTTCCATGAAGCAAAGTTTAACAACCCCATAATATTCTATCCACATTGTTCCATAAAGTACTTTCTCATTTCACTTGTGCACGTCTGTGTGTGCTGTGGCCCTAAGTGTTCGTGTGTGTACACCCATGTGCACGTCTGTGTGTGCTGTGGCCCTAAGTGTTCGTGTGTGTACATCCATGTGTGGCGGCCAGAGGGAGACTGAGCATATCCCTCCATCGCTCTACACCTAATTTTTTTCTTTTCTCGAGACAGGGTTTCTCTATTTTTGGTGCCTGTCCCGGAACTAGCTCTTGTAGACCAGGCTGGCCTCAAACTCACAGAGATCCGCCTGTCTCTGCCTCCTGATTAAAGGTGTGCGCCACCACCGCCCGGCTCTGCACCTCATTTTTTTGAGACTGGGTGTGGTCTAGCACAACCCTCTAAATGAAACAGCCACCATCGTCATGCCTGTCTGCAAAAGATCTTCATAGCTAGGCTTGTTGACACAAAGGAAGGACGCAGGTTACTGAACCCTCACTACCACTCCTCCCACCCATCTCTGAGGCCATGGACTCAGAGAGGAGCAAGGGTATACAGCTTGGGAAGACTAGGAGCGAGTTCCACCTGAACAGCAATGGAGAATCATCACCTTTATGAAATGCAGACCTTCCAGTGTGCCTGCCTTAAGGTCACCCACAATCTCTTTAATTGGTTTCCCAGAGTGCACTTCAGTTTGTCATTGGAACCTCTTGAGAAGGGGCTAGTTCCATTGCTTGGTTCTAAACCCCCAGAAAGAAAATTCTCCCAGCACTCGGTCCCAATTGACACTGCTGCCCACTGATTGGTTAGCCTGGCCAGGCAGTGAGCCACATAGTTTAACTCCCAGATCCCCCCGATTTCACCAGTGAGTAAAATCCTCAAAGGGACTTCCGTTTTGCTGTGACCTTCTTGAGACTTCCAGATGCCTAGAGCCCTTGGAGGGTAAAAGAGGGTGCTGGATCCCCTGAAACTATAAGGGTGCTAGCAGTGAGCTGCCATATGGGCTAGGAATTGAACCCAGGTCCCCCGAAGAGTAGCTAGTGCTCCTAACCACTGAGCCATCTCCCCAGCCCTTCAGTCAGCTCTCTTCTTTCTTTTAATACTTATTTATTTATTATGTATATAATATCCTGTATGTGTGTATGCCTGCAGGCCAGAAGAGGGCACCAGACCCCATTCCAGATGGTTGTGAGCCACCACGTGGTTGCTGGGAATTGAACTCAGGACCTTTGGAAGAGGAGGCAATGCTCTTAACCTCTGAGCCATCTCTCCAGCCCCCAGTCAGCTTTCTTGAAGAACACGATATTGACATCTCTGAAGTCCTAGTCTTCCTCGAGGACCCACAAATGATAAGCAAGCCCCCTGAAATCTACACCAGTTCTCTTTCCCAAGCTTACACACATTGTTAATAGAAAGAACAATACCATGTTTCTCAGATCCCATGCTCACAGACTGCACAAACTACCTCCCGGTTTGTGCACTTGGAGGGGGGCAAGGAGGGGGCAGGGAAGGGGCGGGATGCAGGCACATCCAGACCAGGTTAATAACGGTACTCAGTTTCCTCTATAGTTTATTGTCACCGCAGAAGTTGTGGGAGACAGGAGGTCACGCTCTACACACAACAGTATGGTCAGAGCCGCGGCAGCCCTTCCCACCTTGATGTCAAGCCCCAAGCAGTCTGGCCTGAGCTCTCTCCCCTAGGTGTGCACTGATAGCTACGGAAGTTAGTGCAGCCACATGGCCAGGCCCGCTCTGCTGCCCCAGCTCCCGTCCTTCCACCACTGTTCTTCACGTCCACCGTTTCCCATTCTTACTTCCTTTTTACGAGCTGGATAATTCCACCACATTTTAAGAACCACTGGCACACCAGCAAGCCTCCCCCAAAAAGGCCTGAAGAGTCAAGGCAAAGCCACTGCCAGCTGTGGGGAATGGAGCGCCCATCTCCCACCCTTGCACACACACACACACACACACACACACACCACTCTCTACCCTTGCAAACACGGGATACAGAGAGGGAGTGATGGGGGCCCCACAGCAGCTGTAACAGCTTCTGATTCCTCACCTACAGACACCTGGGTCAGGGAGAGAAGACACGAGACTTCTCAACACCAACATGGGAGAGGGGATAATTTAGGGGCCTGGATCTCTAAGAGATATTAGGACATCTCTCCTAGGAGCTAGAGGAAATCACAGGTTAAAGGTCAAGGTTAGGGTAGCAATTAAAGATCAAAGTCGTCTCTCTGCACAATCTGCCCATCTTCCTTCTTACTCTGTCCCAACGCCCCACTACACCTCCCGGGTTAACGCTGTGGGAGGGGAGGCTGGGTTCCACACCAGGGCCACGAGGGTCCTTTAACAGGAGACCTCCATGGTGTGCCCTGGGGGTGCAGATGGCAGAGTCCCAGACTCGCTGCTCTGTGACAGGGTGCGGGAACGGGATCGGCTGCCATCGATGGAGGCTGCACTGGTCAGTGAAGCTGTACGAGACCGAGACAGGCGAGTCATGCAGGATGAGGCCACTGTGAAAACAGAATGGTGAGCCAGCCATCGACTGAGAGACGGGGAGTTCGAGAGTCAGCCTCAAACAGGTCCGCCCTCATCATGACCCCCTTTTCCCCTCTGCCCCAGTACTCACTGTAGCCCATGCCCTGCAGGAAGTACTTGAAAGCCTCAGTCAGCTTGCCTGGCTGTGGGCATATCGCAAGGGAAGGGGACAGTCAGAGAGATAGGGATGACACCAGGAAAGCCCAGCGACAGAGCACAGATGAAGGACACTGATAAATCCCACTTCCCCATCCCATGGGTGGCTGGACACTCACCTGCGTCAGCTGCGGCTGGCCTCCAGAGTCAGCCATCTGCTCAGGAAAGGACACAGGGCTGCATGAGATGATCCAGGCCGAGGGAAAGGAACCCTGTCCTACCAACTCCCTCGATTAGTCCCTTTGTTCTGCTCTCCTGACCCACAGTGAACCCGCAAGGCTTAGACGCTGGAATTTGGAGTATGTGTGGTCCTGAACAGGCTTGGAGGAGGACTACTGACCTTGAGGAAGGAGGTCTGTGTGGGGTCCAGCTTGGAGTTACATTCCACCTGGAATAAGTAGGGGCAGAAGGAATGAGCTGCCCTCCGCACAGCCCTTCCCCTCCGAGGGACCCTGTTCTTTTCCATTTCTTTGTCAGCCCCCTACCCAATAATTTTTTTTCTTTTGGTTTTTCAAGACAGGATTTCAGTGTGTAGCTCTGGCTGTCCTGGAACTCACTTTGTAGACCAGGCTGGCCTCAAACTCACAGAGACCCACCTGCTTTTTCCTCCTAAGTGCTGGGATTAAAGGCAGGCGCCACCACCACCCAGCTCCAATTGTGTCTTAACAGAAATAAAACTTCCTAAAGTTGCTCCTCCAGTCCCAGAGGCAAGATCCACTTCTGACCGCAACATTCCCTCACTGCCCTGAAAGTCGCTACTGACCACAGCATCTTCGTGGGGCGCCTGGTCTCCGACCACCAGCATTACAGGGCACCTAGAGGCACAGGGTCGGGGGGAGGCAGTGAGCCCTGCCCTTCCTCACACACCACTTCCCACAGCCGCCTTTCTCCTGCTGACTCAGCAAGAGCACCCAAAGGGGCAGGCCCAAAGGGAGGCAGCCTGCTGCACAGAATGGAGTTAGAGGCAGGTAAGTTCTCTACAAGGGTTAGGGGTGCTGGTACCAAGGGACAGTCCAGGGACAGGGCAAAGCGGTGTCTATCTGCCAAAGTCTTACTTGAGGGTCATCTCGCCACCTCGCTCAAAGTTCAGGTCTCGGCGGCTGGAGAGGGTTCAAAGAGAAGTTGTTTTTGACAGGCAATGTTGTCTATCTAGATAAGCTACCTCCTCCACAGGAAGCTAGCTCCCCTTTTTATAGTCAACTGTTAGTGATGAAAAGTAAACACCAGGGGCTGGGGTTGCAGTTTGCTGGTAGAGTACCTGCTTAGCATCTACGAGGGGAGACCACAGAAGATGGCAGGGACATGCCAAAAGCACCCCACCCCACCAATAATCATTTGTGCCCTAGATCTCTGGTCAGAGGCACCTAAGGGTGAGGAAGGGCACAAGAACGAGAAATACGGAGCTGGAGAGGTGGCTCAGTGGCTAAGAACACTGGCTGCCCTTCCAGGAGACCCAGATTCAATTCCCAGCATCCACACGGCAGCTCACACCTGTTCGAGGGAATCTGACACCCTGCACGCTGCACACGGAACCCTGCCTGCCCTGCATGCTGCACACAGACCCTGCCCTGCACGCTGCACACGGAACCCTGCCCGCCCTGCACGCTGCACATGGAACCCTGCCCACCCCCCCACACGCTGCACACGGAACCCTGCCCGCCCCCCCCCACACACGCTGCACACGGAACCCTGCCCGCCCCGCACGCTGCACACGGAACCCTGCCCACCCCCCCACACGCTGCACAACGGAACCCTCTCTCCAGCTCCATCTCCTCTCCGCAGCTCACTCACTTGTTGTAACTGTTCCAATACAGTTCAATGTTCTCCAGGTTAGGTGCATGAGTGATGATATTTCTATACTTTTGTATCAATTCAGAATTTCCAGAAAGCTCTTCCTGAAGCACAGAAGAGGTAAAGCGGGGTTAGAAAAGGAAGTCGACAATGACTAAATTATCTCCACACCCCAGAGATCCTATCCCAGCTAAGGAAGTCACCCCAAAGCGTTCAAGTCCCGGCTGGTCACTTCTACTTCTGCCTTCCACGGCCACTTACCTGGCTGAAGAGATGCCCAAGGATCATCTCCGGAATGGAAGAGGTAAGGCCGGTCAGCTGCAAGGGCAGGTGAACAAGTTCAAGATGTTGTGGGGAAAGAGACCAGGCAAAGCAACTCAGCTTCGTCTCTGTGCCCCTCACACCCTCCTTGAAAGTCTGAACCTGTTCGGTTACACTGGTAGTGTCCCCACCCTGGATATCAGATCGCAAGCCTCTCCAAACCTTGTGGGCTGCCCAATCCATCCAGCCCTTGGCATTGGGATCAATGTTGATGAGAACGAGCCCTTCGACTGTGTCCGGGTGGGTCAACTGAGGGAAGACAGCAAGATCAGGAGCAGCCACACCTGCTCTCTCCCCTGCTCCCTATTTCCTTCCAAAAGGCTGGAATTCAGGGATGTGCACCATGCCTACAGTAGTCTGTCTACCGTGGGGTGCCGCCACCCCCAGTCTTACAGCATATCGTGAGAGGATGTAGGCTCCAGCTCCAACACCAACTCCAATTATTGTAGAGAAACTGTGAAAGAGAAATGTACGTGTCATAGACTCTGGCAGCCCAAACTTGCCATAGCCCGGTCTCTTCAAACTCCTCACCATCCTCCCCGAGGTCACAGCCACAAAAAAAGGACAACAAAGGCCTTTCTTTTGGGGCCCCAAGAACTCCTGTGCTTAGTGTAGCTCCCTGAAGTCTATGCTCAGCTTCCTCTCCGAGAACTAGTGTCGTGAAAAGAAGCACACATCTCTTCCTACACACACAGCTCATTCATTCTCAATCAACAAGTTCAAACTTGTTCTGAGCCCTGGTTCCTGAGCAACAAGAACTAAGGACCTTAAAGCAAAATATTGAACAGGTGTGATATCAGTGAACAGAAAGAATGGAGAAGACGGGCAAGGAAGTAATCCAGAGTTACTGAGAGCCAGGGTGTCCAGGAAATGCTAAGCTAAGGAGCCCAGGAATCGGGCCAGCAAGATGGCTCAGCAGTCAAGAGCACTTGCTACTCTTGCTCAGGACCCAGACTGGATTTCCAGCACCTACATGATGGCTCACAAGAATCTATAACTCAAGTTCCAGGAATTCCAATGCCCTTTTCTGGCCCCTGTGAGCACCAGTCATGTGGGTACTCATACAGACATGTAAGAGGCAAACACTCATATACATAAAATAAAAATAAATAAATAAATCTGAGAGAGAGCGAACACCCTTCCTCTTCAGCGTCTTCCTCTGCAGGCCGGAGGGCCCTTGTGAGGCTGATCTTCCAACCCACTAACACCTGACTCCCAGTGTACCAAATGTGACTAAGGAAGACAGGAATGGGGACCAAGACGAGTCTATCTAGTTCCTCGGGGATGAGATCATCTGAACCTCTCGTTACCTAACTCCCAGATCAGAGAAGCTGCCCCCAAGCCTAGACGGAGCCCAGTACAAACCCTTTTCACTCTTCCTCTCCCTCAGGAGTGAGACTGCTCTGATAGTTCCAGTCAATATTCCAAGCCCCCTGCCTTTCCCCATAACAACCAAGGCGGAAAACACGGAAGAAGAATATATTGAGACCAAAGTCAGCCCAGGAACCATGGTAGCCACATTCTAAGGGCCTCCTTCCGCTGTAAAGAACACTGGTTCAAAGGACTCCAAGGGGGCTCTCACTTTAAGTACTGCAGGATGCAAGGAATCATGTCTGCAAGCTGGTCCAGGGACGGGTACTGGTACCTAGGAAGGAAAGAATGTTGACGTTACCAGTTGGCCCCATGTGCCTCCCCATCCTCTGCCAGAGCTCTCTCTGCCTCCCTCGCTCCCGTGCTCTCTAGTGCAGTGCACTCCTGTTCACCAGCACCCCGTCCTCTCTAGTGCACCCCACGCACCTGCTTATGCAGAGGGGTAAGGAACTAAGTCTTACCCCAAAGGGAACACAGGAGCCCCTTCTTCCATTCCAGGGGCGTCCACATGAACCCGCACGAAGTTCTGGATGATTTCTTGCATATCCCCGAACTGAAACAGTGGCTGGAAGCAAGATTTATCTGGAAAGAATCCACATTCCCCGCAACAACAAAATCAGAAGGAAAACGCATCCTCAATTCACGTCCCCTCCTCTTGCTCTGACGCCAGCTAAGCAGGAGGAGAAATTCTCTCTGGAGCATCATACTGAGGACGGCCCCAGACACGCTAGGGGTTCCCCTCCCCTCCTCTTTCCAGCAAGGAGAAGAAACGAATGTCTTACAGTTGAGTCCTACATCATGGTAGGTGAAGATGGCTGGGCGTTTGGGTTTGGGGGTGCCATACACGGTAAAGGTGACAGAGCCATAAGGAGTCTCCACAGAGTGAGTCTGTAGAAAGAAAGGTCACCATCAGGGAGAACACACACCGAAGGTTTTCAAAAGGGGGAAGGTCAAAAGAAGACACGATTGATTGGTTAAGAACAGGATCAATGGGTTTTTAGGAAAAGGCTGACAGCAGAACTGGGTTGGAGGCAGGAAATAATGACAGCCTGGAGATTAAGGAACTCTAAAGAGAGAAAGAAGGGAAGAGAAGAGGAAGTGGGGAATGGGGAAAAGTGCAAAGAGCCAGGCTGGGACCCTCTCAGTATCGGGAGAGAAGAGCACAGCCTCCCACCCGGCACTGTCCAGTTACCTGTCCCTGGTCCAGGAGGATTCGGGCAGCTAACTCGGCCTCCTGGAGAGACACACACAGACAGAGACACACAACCACAGAGTGACAAGCAGAGAGAGACACAAAGAGGTAGATACAGAGAGACCAACAGAGACCAAACACAGAAAGGTTGACAAGAACAAGACAGGAGAGGATTGAGGTTAGTGACGAGACAAGGTCTGGGCTCCCTTTTGCAGCGTCTAGGATGAGGGATGGGAAGAGAAGGGTAAAGGAGGGATGTGCATTTGAATGAGAGCCATGGAGCTAGGGAAGCCGGGAGGCAAGGGGGATTTGTCAGAGTATGGGACCGTGTGGCAGGGAAGCCAAAAAGTCACCATTAACCTTGGCAGTTTCAGGCGTTTGTCCTGGCAACAGTGGCTTCTCCTCAGTGATCTGTACCTCCTGCAGTTCTGCCATGGTGGCCTGGTGGGATAAGAAAACAATAAACCAGGCAGGCAGTGATGGTGCATGTCTTTAATCCCACCACTCGGAAGGCAGAGGCAGGTGAATCTCTGTGCAGTCAAGACTAGCCTTGTTTACAGAGTGAGTTTCAGGGCTATGCAGGGAAACCCTTGTGAGGAGCCGTTTCCCCCCTAAAAATCATTACAGGAACCATCACACTGGGGAGTCTGCAGGGAACCCCACACCCATAATTATGTTAAGAATAGTTCTATTGACAAAACCTGCCCCACACCCAATTAGCTATTCGCTAATTGCTAACGAACCTAATCTGTTAGCGGAACTGCCTTAAATTCCAGCTATCCAGGGAACTAGGTGTGGCAACTCCTGACTTCTTGGCCTACCTGACCCCGGGACCACGCGGCCAGATTCCATGCTCCTGTGCCCTGCCCCCCAAGCCCTCATCCAGGGGCTATATAAGCTGTAACCCTGTCCCTAATAAACTGAGGCCGTGACAAACTTAGCATGGTCTCCTTCTTCTTTTCTAGCTCATTTCCTTCCAGGTAGCGCCCCTCCGAGAGACCCTGGAGTAATTGATTGCCAGGTGGGTTATGACCCCTAGACTGTAGCCCACCCAAAACGCAATCCACAAACCCTGTCTCAAAAAAAAAAAAAGGAAGGAAGGAAGGAAGGGAGGTAGGGAGGGAGGGAAGGAAGGAAGGGGGAGAGAGGGAGAGGGAAGGGGAGAGAGAGAGAGAGAGAGAGAGAGAGAGAAAGGTAGGAAGAAAGAAAGAAAGAAAGAAAGAAAGAAAGAAAGAAAGAAAGAAAGAAAGAAAGAAAGAAAAAACAATAAGCCTGGAGGCTGCTCAACCTCAACCTCACTCCTCTACTCTCAGCCCAGGTCAATACACCGCTTCCAGGGTACCGAGGAGAGCTGCAAAGGATGACAACATCAGGACAGCGGTCCCTTCGGACCACCAGCCCCGTTGCTGCCCCTTCCCCTCTAACAGTCACACCTCCCTCTTGAATGTTCCACAACACCCTCTCCTTTCCTGCAGGGAAACACCAGGGTGGGGAAGCAATGTGGTTCCGGTTTCTTAAGCTATATTTAGGGGCCACCCACACCCCCTGCTGTAGATCACTGACTGGGCACACTCTAAGTGTACCAAGGGATAGGATAGTGAGAGTTCACAATTGACTATGACCTTCAACTGTAGCTCCAATGCCAGCATCTTGAGGGGCTAAAAATGACTAAGGCAATGGCCAACTGGAAGGGGTCAACATAGGACACAGATATCCAATCCAACCAACGCCTCACTTTCTCTGGCGGCTCAAAACCCTTCCCTTCCAAGTACAAGTAAATGAGCCTACATCAACACTGGAAGGTCTGGAGAGTCGTCGAGCACCCATACAGACCTGCAAAGAAAGAAGCCTGGAGCTTGGGATGGGTGGGGTCAATTTACTGAGCTCCTATTGGTTGGGTGCAGTGAGGCTAGAGGTCAGGGTTCTTAGTCCTGACTCTGGGGTCTGAGAAAACACACGAAGGTGAATGACATGGGAGACAGACTTCGGTCTTTTAGGGACATACCGCCACAGCCAAGACCCAGACTCCAAGGGTCACTAACCCTCCCTAATCTCCACTAATGTCCAGAGAGCACGTCCTCTCTGGGCGTTGATCAATACAAGCTGGAGGGGCCTGCGGGACAACACAGGCAGGGTACGGAGAGAAGGGAGCAGTGATATGGGGACAGAGCATGACTGTGTCAGAACCTTTGGGTCCTACCCCACTGCCACTACCATGTGACCTTGTCCGGTCGGCTACTACTCAGTTTGGACAGCTCTTAGTTGATATGTAAGTAGTTCAGAATGACGTTTTCCTCCACCATTTAAAAACAAACAAGTCCTGTCTTCGTCTCTCTTCTCCACCCAATCTAACTGGAGGTCTAGTGGAGAAAGCCAAGGGGGGAATAGGGCGGTCCCCGTAACCTCTCGACTTCCCCAACTGCATGTGCCAGCCGGAAAAGAATGGGTAGCACCTGTGACTGGCCGCTCCCTGAACCCGAAACCTGGCCCTATGAGTCCCTGGCAGCTGGTCCTCGTCAGGACCAACACTCTCGCACGGCCGACACGTAGCACCCAGGACCTGGACACCATCTCAAGAGCGCCCCAAACACCTCCTGCACTTTGTAGCGCCTCCGCCTTTGTGCGCAGCAGCGGAGCGTCTCTCTAGGCCGGTCCCTTCCCCGGAGCGCAGCCCGGGCACCAGGACCACAATGCCCACCCTCCCGGCCCGCACCTTCCCAGCCCAGCGGCGGCGCGCTCGCCCCTCCCCCTACCTGCTCCAGCCGCCGCGGACGCTGCCACCTTCACTTGCCTTTGACTTAGGTCCGCCCAAGCTTCGGCTCCTCACAGACCCGCCCCGAGTCCGCCCCTGGGCCATCTCCCTACAGATCCGCCCCGACCCCCATAAACACGCCCCGGTACCTCGCCCCGGCCGCTCGGGGAGGGGCGAGAGGGGAAGGGTAGGGAGCACCCTATGGGGGATGCTCGTAGGGTCTCCTCCCGGTGCTTCCCACAACCCCGAGCCGCCGCTTGTAGTGGGTGTGCGCAGGGACCCCTTAAGCCTCCAAATGACCCCCACGCCCACCTCAGCGGCGCCCCCTACTGTGACCTGGCTCTGCCAGGCTCGCTTTTGGCTCTCTTCCCAGACCCCCAGATTGAGTGGCGGCGACGATAGAGAGGGGAGGCCAACCCAAAGTGCCCAAGTCCCACGATTTCAGCTCCGCCCGCCCGGAAGCAGAGAGCTAGGTCAAGGAAAGGGGGAGGTGGGCGAGGGCCACCGCTCAGACCCGGTGCCCCGGCAGGTAGGGGCAGTGGTGCCAGGGTGTCTGGGGACGGGGCGTCGAGGGCGCAAGAATTCCGAGCGCATGGGGTGCTGGTACCTCCTCAGCCGAGTCCCGTCGCCTGCTCTCTGGCCGCTCTGTGAGAAGTTGGACAACAAGCAAGGGGGGGTGGGGGTGGAAATGCTGGGGGCCGCTATAAATAGAGGGTGAACGAAGGAGGGGGAATATGGTGGCCAACGGCGACTCCCGGGTCAAGGCCCCAACGCGGGGGGTGGAGTGGGCGTAGGGGAGGGGCTGGGGACCCCCAAGGGCTCTGACTCCTGTGTACACAGGCGCGGAGGCGGAGCTAACCCTGCATGGGTGGAGTAAGGGTTTGGGGAGGACTCGCTGTCCTGGGCTGAGACCCAAGAGACCCTGTGGCTGAGTCGCTAACCCCTCCCAGTCCAACCCCGAAAAAGAGGGCGAGATCTGCACAGAAAGGCTGAGTGGCAGTGCCCCGTTGCAGATGTCTCCTGAGCTGCTGGCTCCTGGGCCGACTCTCATGTCTAGGTGGGGTTATCATCCTATCCTAGGCTTTCACAAGATTCACATCTGAGACACACCCTCCTTGTGATCTTCAAAGGAAGGCTTGCTGGAGTGGAATAGTTGATGTGGCTGTGGGGAGAAAGTTGTGTTAGGCAGCTAGATTGAGTTTCTCCACAAGTCCTCATTCTCGCACCCCTGCTCCCAGGATCAAGCCTACCCCATCCCCCTTCAGCCCAGTTCCAGACTTGCCGTTTCGGGGGCTGGGCGCCAGGCCAGTTGAAAACAATGTCCAATGGAACTGGAGCTGCCAACGGCAACACCAGCACAAACTGCTCTCCCCAAGACCCCCAAATTGCCCTCCCCCCTGCCTGGGAACTATCCTCACCACCCACAGCCCCTCCCCAAGAAGCATCAATGCCCCTTTCATCCCCACTTGGCAGGTCTGTTGGAAAGAAGGAGAAGCCAAGAGGGAGGAGGAGACCTGGGTAGGCTCAAACGCAGCCTTCAAAAAAACACCCTAGACCTAAAGAGTTTCCTATATCACCCCGAATGGCGCCTCGAGTTTTCATCTGTTCTTTTCTCCTGCTCCCTTCATAAGAATTGCCCTAGAAACTGGCACAGAAACCTAGCAATCCAGCCTTCTGCCTAGCCCCTGCCTGCAGGATTCATGCTCTCCTGGACAAGAGAAAGGGCACGGCTACAGATGGGTAAGATAGGAAAGGACTCCACAGCCCGTGTGAGGGACTCAGCCCTTCAGCCTGAGGACTTCTTTCACGTGTCTAAAGTAGCTGTACTTGGAGAGGGGGAGGAGGGATAGACTGGAAGGTTCCAGCATCTAAATTCGTCTCTGGGTCAGAATGACTCAGGGGGAACCTGATAAGGGGTAGACACAGGGGCTTGGGGAGGGCAGAAGGTGGGACGCTTAGACTGAGATTGGCTATTTGCTGGACCTAGGGGTCTCTAGGAAGCTCCTGATTACACAAAGAAGGATGGTTCTGTTCTGCCCCTGAGTTCTTTACTGTCAGGGCAGGTTCAAGACAGACATGAGTGCAAGTGTCCCATATGGACAGGATCTGACCTCCCTTCTCTGGGCCAAAAGCAGCTTCAAACTATGCCTTCGGCTACCTGACAATTTCCAGCACTCTTAGCATGAGAACCACCAGATAGATGACATTCAGAAAAGTGCTGTGTTTCAGTCAGCTTGTGATCCAGTGATTGAGCAAGCACATAAATACAGAAAAAGCTAGGGGAACTAGAAATAAGACCAATGTATAGAGAACAAGTCTTAGAGCAGGCCCCCACCGAGTCTCCATGGAAGAGAAGGATTTTCATTTCCACAGGATGATATTGTTAAGCTGTGATGACGAAAGAACAAATTAGAAATTAAGAAATACTTAAAATAATGTTTGCAGTACTCTGACAGTCAAATATGCACTAGCAAAGCATATTATTTAGTGCTCACACTTAATCTTCCAGAGCCCCTGGCCGTACTTCTGGAACCTGCACCCCAGGAGGCTGGAGCCCACAGGCTAAAAGCCATGTTTCTATAATTCAGAAGAATGGGGTTTTGTTGCTAGGGAGGACCATCCACATGAGAAGTGGGATATTTGAGTGGGAGAAAAGGACGTTTTATTCAGGCAGAGAGCAGAAGAGAAAGTATAGGCAGAAATGCAAGAGCGACCCTGAAGAGTTTCAGAGCAGGTAGTACGGGTAATCCCAGCGCTCCATTGATGTCCTTAGCCATATAGATGTGGGAACTAAGCCCAGAAACGTTAATGACTTGCCCATGGCCACCAGCCGGAACACTCTTAGGACTTGAATCCAGACTCATTCCCCTCCAGGGACTATCTCTTTCCAATAGGTAGCCTCTTGAGTGTATAACTATTATGCCATGAGGGCCCCCGACTAAAAGCAGTGTTAGTGACAGGCAGAAGACACTTGGTGAGTTAGGCTGAGGCCAAGTTTTGTCCTTGAAGGCTAAGCAAAAAGATTTGGCAGTAAGAACCACAGGTTACGCGCTTTCAAAAAGATGTTTTATTTTCATTTGTGTGTCAGAATGTGAGTGTATATGTGGAGATGCAATGGCCATGAAGGCATCGGGGCTCACTGGAGCTGGAATCACGGGTGTTCTTAGCTGCCTGGTATGGGTGCTAGGAATTACACCCAGGTCCTCTGCAAGAGCCTTGTATGTTCTTAACCACTGAACCATCTCTCCAGTCCTGAGTCTTGAGTCATAGCATAGTCATTCTGTGAGACAGGGTATCAGGTATTCTCACACTAGCCACGTGTCTAAGACTGGCCTTGAACTCATCCCCTGACTTGGCTTCCAGAGTTCTGTGATTACAGACGTGTCATGGGTCATAATCTGCTCTTTAACAGGAATAGAGGATAGAAAATCCTGTTTGGAGAACATTACACTAATGGAAAGGGGTAATAGAGCTAGTTTGGGGAGTAGAAAGGAGCAAAGCATTGAATTTGGAAAAGGGGTCATTCGAAAGCCTCAGAGAAGAGGCCCACATAATTCTCAGGATGTGAAGTAAAAAAGACTTGGACCTGGAGAGAGAGCTTAGTGGTCACAAGGCCTACCTGCTCTTCCAGAGGACCTAGGGGTCCTGGGGGTTGATCCCCAGCACCTACAAGGCAGCTCTTGACTGTCTGTAACCTTGGGTACAGGGGATCTGATGCCTTCCTGATACCCTCTTCTGGCCTCCATGGGCACGGCCCACACATGGTACAGAGACATACATGTTGTGGTACAACTGTACACATAAAATGAATTTGAAAAAGTCTTGAATAAGGATACAAGACTAGGAATGGAAAGGAATGAATTTATTATTTGTTTGTTTGTTTGTTTACTTATAGGCCAGGTTGGCTTTGAACTCAGAGATTAGCCTACCTCAACTTCCTAAGTGCTGGGATTAAAGGTGTGTGTCACCACCGCTGCCGCAGCCACCACCCACCCCGCTCCCAACAGTAATGAATTTATAAGATTACAAACTGTTTATGGGAATTATAGGAAACCATAGGAATTTATAGGAAAATAGGGCCTGATTATCTAAGACAAGAAAGTGACCGATCTCTGCATTGGGATCCCGGAATCTCATCTCTTATAGAGCGCTTGTCCAGAAAGAAACCACGAAGGCACATTTGGAGCTGCTCAGAAGCTCCTCTGGGGTTTTGAGAGTTTGAGGCTTACCCTCCTCCACATTCCACACTGCTTTTATACAGACTGCTTCTACTTCAGGTCCTCAGCTTTTCCCCTCCTGAGCCAACAGTAGACATGCTTTAAAATCCCTGCTGGGGTTGTTTTTCTGCACTCAGAGGGATTCTGCATGCTGGTCAGTACTCTTGGGAGATCAGCCAGGAGGGCAGTGTTAACTCCAGCCTGCCTGTCCGCCTCAGTCCCAGATGCTTCAGTGTTTGGGGCTCCCCATAATGTACATGCTAAAATCTTGCCTCCCAACGTGATGGTATTGAGAAGTGGGACTTGGGGGGGCTCATGACGAGGTTTCAGGAATTAGATCATTTACAGGCCAAGGGAGTTCTATCACACGAAGACATAGTGAGGCCAGAACCCATAAGGTTAGTAAACTGGGCTGATGTGATTGGGGCATCTGGTCATCTGAAAATGCTAACAGGCTGGCATCCATGATTCCACAGTATTACACAGCTTGACGTTCTTGTTCATTCTGATGCCGTGGCTGGACAACTGATGTCATGTAACACTGTGACATCACAATGTCCTTTTCTGCTGTCTTCCTGTTACCACACCTTCTCCCCCGTCGTCTGGTTCCCATAATAGCTGCACACACTTGAACACAAGATCACAGACACCATCCGGGCACCCAGGTATGTGGAAGTGGGAGGGAGGGAGGGAGGGAGGGAGGGAGGGAGGGAGGGAGGGAGGGAGGGAGGGAGGATTGCCAGTGCACAGGAGTTCCGGGGGAGGGAAGGCTCCTGCTGTAACCGCAGTAGAGGGGTGGAAAGGTGAGGAAGCTGGAGAGCAACAGGGACAGAGACAATTGTTCCTGGTCCCTCACTCCCCAGTCCCCTCCCCTACTGTCTGCCCCCACCACCACCTGCAGTCAACCATGGCCTCAGAAGCAGAAAGAACATTCCATCGGTTTGCTGTCTTTGGAGACTCATCCAGCAGCGGCACTGAGATTAACAACAAGAACTTCTCCAAACTCTGTAAAGACTGTGGCATCATGGACGGCAAGGCGGTGACCTCCACAGACGTGGACATTGTGTTCAGCAAAGTAAAGTAAGGAGCCAAAGGTGGGGGTGAAGTGAAAACATAGTTGGTCACGGCACCGTTCTTCTTGTGTTTTGGGTTTGTTGTTGTTACTTGAGACAGGGTTTCTCTGTGTAGCCCTGGCTGTCTTGGAACTGACTCTGTAGACCAGACTGGCTTTGAACTCAGAGATCTGCCTGCCTCTGCCTCCTGAGTGCTGGGATCAAAGACGTGCACCACCACTGCCCAGCCAGATGGTCTTATGATGGAAGATTTCTAAGGAGTGCCTGGCAGGTGCCAGGCACTGTCCTGGTCCCTGTCCTCAAGATTCATTGTCAGGATAAAGAGGCCATGCCTAAGAACAAGGTAGACGTTGGGAGGCAATGACTTCACACTCCACAGTTACTGAGTTTCTGTCTGACTGGCCAGGGCCAAGAATGCCAGAACCATCAACTTCCAACAGTTTCAAGAGGCGATGAAGGAGCTGGGCCAAAAGCGGTTCAAGGGGAAGAGCGTAGACGAGGCTTTGGAGAACGTTTATAAACTCATGGAAGGCAAGGACCCTGCTACCACTGGTGTCACTGTGAGTGATGGTCTCCGTTTTGTGTCTGTCCTTCCTCCCTCCCTTTCTTCTTCCCTCCCTTTCTTCCTTCCTTCCTCCCTCCCTCCCTCCCTCCCTTTTTGTCTGTCTGTCTGTCTTTTTATAGCAGGACCGTACTGCTAGCTTAGACTAGCCTGGAACTGGACGTGTGACCCAGGCTAGTTTTGAACTAAGGTCTTCATACTTAGCTTCCCTAGTGCTAGGGTTCCAGGTGTGTGCTGCCACAGCTCCCTTAATAGTAGCATTCTTCCTCTCCAGCCCAGAGCCCCAGTTCCCTAGACTCCACTGCTCTGGCCTCGGCTCCCATTCAATAAATCCTGTCAGCAGTGTGGCTCAGGATACAGAGTGGAAAGCCTCTACTGGAAGACTTTAGACCGTTGTCATCATTCTGGGAGTGGGAGAACTGTGGCGTGGAAAGACAGACTTGCTCCGGCTCCTACTGGCGCTTCCAGCTGCACCTTTAGCCACGGCATAGCTATTTCACTAGTGATGTTCAGACTCGCTCTCAAGTCTCATGTCTGGTCTAGACACCTCAGCCTTCTGTGACTTTGGAGGCACATTAGCATTGGAGGAACTTGGTGCCTGCTCCCCCAGTTCTGCTCCTACATATTTTAACCTCAGACCTCCCACCTCTCACCCCTCTTCTTCCTAAATTATTTCCTCTGTACTAATACTGCTTTCAGCTCTGCACACTGGGGACAGGGCTTGGGACTGAAGCCCTCTGGCAGTAGCCTGATCAGAATAACTCCTCTGGACACAGAGAAATCCGCTGACCTTTCCGGCGGCAGAATCCACCTGTCTCATGAGTAGATAGCTCTGTCAGAGCTCCTGCCCACAGCTGTGTCTGGGCCTCAGAAAGCAGCACCGTGCCAGAGGCAGGACGTGCACTCCAGCATGTGCTCGAAGGTTCTAAGACCGTGTGGGGAAGGGCTGCGATACACAGGGAGAGGAAGATGGCTCAGACTCCCCCTCCTTCCCCTCTTGCAGAAAGCAACAACCGTGGGTGGAGTAGACAGACTGACGGACACCAGTAAGTACACGGGCACCCACAAGGAGCGCTTTGACGAGAGTGGCAAGGGTAAGGGCATCGAGGGACGGGAAGAGACCACAGACAACTCAGGCTATGTGAGTGGCTACAAGGGGGCTGGCACCTATGACCAAAAAAACAAGTAGAGAGGAGCCGTCTTCACCTGCTAGTTTCCTGACCCCGTGTTTCTAACACCAGGAAAACTAGGAAATAATAAACTTCGTGTGTGCAGCAGCTAGTGAGTTCTATCTCATGAGTACAAGGACCAGATTGGTCCATAGACAGAGAAGCGGAAAAGAGAATGCCCACGAAGCAGGGGTTTCAACCATGGACCCTCCTCCCTACTAAGTCCCATGCATACCAACCATAATTAAGTAGTCTCCTTGGCAACTGCTCTTGGGAGCAGTGTAGTAAGAGGAGCGGCCAGGCTGTGTTCCCCCGCACTTGGCCGCCCGCATGGCTTTAGCTTAAGCCCCAAAATAACAACACACAAACTGTCTTTATTTAATCACTGCCTGGCCCATTAGTTCCAGCCTCTTATTGGCTAGCTCTTGCACCTGGACTAGCCCATTTCTGATAATCTGTGTAGCACCCCAAGGTGTGCTTACCGGGGAGATTCTAGCCTGCTTCTGTCTGGAATGCGGGCATCATGGCAACTCCTTCTGACTCAGCTTCCTTCCCAGAATCCTCTTCTGTCTACTCCACCCACCTAAGGGTTGGCCTATCAATGGGCTCAGGCAGTTTCTTTATTTTAACCAATGAAATCAACAGATAAGATACAAGACCCACCTCCATCATTTCCCCTTTTTCTGTTTAAACAAAAAAGAAAGGCTTTAACTTTAACATAGTAAAATTACATATAACAAAACAGTTATCAAATAAGAATTACAGTTACAATATTTATATCTACTTTATCTTTTATCATAGCGAAGGAAAACTATAACTATCTATCCATTCTTCAACTCCATCAAAGACTCCAGAAGGATATAAAACTACCTAAGTATATAAGAAATCAAATGCTCTAGAAATGACAGAGACATCTCGCTGCCTGGACAGTCACCCAAAGTTCTTTTGTACCGTTGGGGCATCCATCTTCAGCCTTCAGGCCCACAGTATCCAGCAGACATTTCCATGAAGCAGGAAATTTTAAAGACAGTTCAGTCACTTTCTGCTGTGTCCTACAGAATGTCTCGTAGACTCCTTCATGAGTCAGGAACCCCGAAAGATCATCTCACCTTTAGGCAAGTTCAGCAGTCCTCTCTCTGCAGGTTCTTTGTGTCCAGTTTATGCATCAGTCCAGGCAAGAACAGTCTCTTGCCCAAATGGCTATCAAACTCCATAAGGATCCTTTTCGATGCCCATCTTCCTCTCGAAGTAGATTGGTGCTGCCAGGAGCAGATGTGTCTCATTGTCATGAAAAACCCTAAGTTATTAAAATATTTAAATGCCATATTCTGCAATCTTTGAGAGATATGAAGAATGTCTATCTAACTGAAATATATCTCTATATATCTAGAAAATCTAACATGACTACAAGCTTGACTATTATTTATGATTATTCAGCAACAACCTATATTTCCTAATTATACATTACATTTTAAAAATGAACTACACAATCACAATACCTTAATTAAGATCAGAAATACATATAACAAAATTGACCTTAAAATCCATACCAATGCAAATTATTCATATCTATATCATATCCCCCTTTAAATGTAAAGAACATTTATAAACAATATTTTGGGAACATGGGCGCAGGTTTTTCTCTCCAAACTGCTTCCTGCTGAATGGGGGCATCGTTAATTAGGTCTTTCACGGTATAATCTGTGATAGTTTCATCTCAGTTGGCAGTTGAGCGAAGCAATTTTCTGAGGGTGTTCACAGCAACCTTTCAGGAGGGCGTGGTCTATCATACCAAATCGGAATAGAAGAAATCCACAGGGTCTCATCCTCTGTGAAAACAAAAGAAGACCCTTTCCGAAGCATCATATCCTTAGACCCAAATTTTGAAATCGTAAAACCCTTATATCCATTCTGGTTCCGCTTGGCAGTCCATATAATGAAATGACTCTCTGTATTTAGCTCCTTTACAGTCAAAAATTTTAAAGAAAACACAATGTACACAATCCAGACTCTCTGTGAATTTTCCATTTTTACGTGGCTTATTTTCTTTATTTCTTTTACTCTCTTAACTATCTGTACTCTGTCTCTTTAAAGACTTTACCTTTTTAATTTTAAAGGCATTAACTTTATTCTCTCTATATATTTTTTTTCTCTCAAGCCCACGTACATTTATCCAACATTGTGACTCATTTAGTAGTCTGTCTGAATCTGTTTTATTGTGAATCTGTAATTTTTTTTTTATCCAGGAGCATTTCTTAAAATGTTAAGCATTTCTTAAAAACTTAAGTTGCACCATGTAGGAGTAATACGGTACTGCCTGTGTCCTGTAAAGTCTAAACCTTATGTGTGCTGTTATCACAGTAATTACGGTAGTTCCTGCTTGAGACCAGCTCAGTTCAGCATGGCGGAGCTGAGCTGCTCCTGCCTCAGAGCCATTGGGTGCCCCTGAGCTGCACACAATTCCAGGCATACAGCAGTCCACATTGCCATCAAGCAAGCCGCAGAGCTTTAGTCCAAATGCTCCATTCAAAAGCTCTGTCTCCCACAGGAGCCAGACAGAGATCACAATGGCGGCACAGCCCAGAAAGCCGGCATTTTAAAACAGCCAGTTTTTTCCTGTTGCTGAGTCAGGACAATTTCTTTGCGGTACGCAACCCAGAAACAGCAAAAAGCTGTCTTAAATTCTCTTTCTGTCCTTTTTAAGCCCTCTCAGGTTTTACGTGGAGTTCATTAGCACGTTGGCGCGCCAATCTGTTGTAATACGAGCGGCCGGACTGTGTCCCCTTCATCCGGCCGCCTGCATGGTTTAGCTTATGCCCCGAAATAACCACACGGAAACTGCATTCCTCTAAACACTGCCCGGCCCATTAATTTTAGCCTCTTACTGGCTAGCTCTTGCACCTGGACTAGCCCATTTCTGATAATCTGTGTAGCACCCCAAGGTGTGCTTACCGGGGAGATTCTAGCCTGCATCTGCAGGGACTGGGAACATCATGGCGACTCCTTCTGACTCAGCTTCCTTCCCAGAATCCTCTTCTGTCTACTCCACCCACCTAAGGGTTGGCCTATCAATGGGCTCAGGCAGTTTCTTTATTTTAACCAATGAAATCAACAGATAAGATACAAGACCCACCTCCATCAGAGCAGGACTGGGGAATACATTTGGAGATGAGTTACATCAGATGCAGAAGAAAAAAAAATTGCTTACTGTGATCACACATCAGTGGCCCTCATTCCTTCTACCTCCCCAAAGGGAGTCATAGGTCTTGGTTTGACATACCATGTCCCAGATAATCACTGGGAGCCTTTAATGTGCCTCCCAACTTGCTCATCTGTTAGAATCCGTGTTTTGTTGGGAGATAGATAAAAACCAGGAAGGGAAGCCTAACACTGTTATAAATCACAAATCTCTTTCTCTTTGTTTGCTTGTTTGTTTGGTCTGGTTTTGGGGACAGGGTCTCACTTATGAAGCCCTTGCTGGCTTGGATGCCCAGAACTCTAGATCAGGCTGACCTTGAACTCACAGCATGAAGGGCTTCACTTGCCCCCAACTTTATCGTCCTTCCGACAGAACAGTTGTGAAGGGTGGCCAGAGGTGGTAACACCAAAAGCAGGGAGGGAATTGAATCGCAATGGAGTTCAATGTGTTTTTTTTTTTAACTTTTTATTTGGAAATTATTACAGCTTCACAAGAAGGCAATGCAGAAAGGAGCTCATGAGCCGTGTGCCCAATTTCTCCCAGTGGTTTCTCCACAACTGGAAACTGGGTCTGCCACAGACCCCAGAGTCTGGGAAATGTTGGGTAGAGATGAGGACAGGGAAAGGGGACCGAGAGACTTTGGGAAGAACAGAAAAGATAACTTGAAAAGACTGGTGGACCAAGGTGACAGAAGGTGAGAGACAGAGGCTGGGACAAGGCAGGCAGCATGGCTACCAGTGGGCAAGTGGTCGGAAGAACAGGGAGACAACACTGGGCTCCGTGGTGGGAGGAGGTGGGGAAGGGCAGATCACAGAGAGAGAGGGCTGGGAACAGAGTGAGACAGTGAGCCTAGGGGTCGGTCCGGAGGCTCCCAGGAGCGGCAGGAATTATAAGGGAAGTGGGGGAGACTGACACTAGAAACAGGGATAGAGAGAAATACTGGAACTGGGTGCCTGTTGCTATGGCATGAGTTGGGGCCTGGGCCTCCATCCAGAAGTCGGGATCTGGCCCAGTAGACGGACAAGCTCTGCCAGCTGGACACCGGCAGCTTCTTGGGTGGGTTTTACTGCCGCTGGGCGAGGGAGGCTCATAGTGGGGGTGATGAGAAGGTGCAAAGAGCCTGGAGGAGGGCGGGGCTCTGCCTCAGAAGCCGGGAACAGGCTTTGGGGTGGCATGTACAGGCCCGTCAGAGGTGGGACTGCTTGGCAAGCCTAGTAGAGGCCAATGATGCCAATCGGTTCAGCATTTTGCTTGCTGGAGCAGAGCAAGTACAGCCTCTGGTTGGTCAGGGTGCTGTTGTAGCTGCAGCTGCTTGGCGGCTGTTTGGAGCCCAGGGTGCAGATGGTGATGGGGAAGGAGTTCTGAGTGAGCGTGCAGTACTCATTGAAGTTCTCGCAGAAGTTCTCGCTGTTTCTGCAGAACTTTTGGATGACTTCCCAGGGGGCATGAACCACGTAGTGGATCTTAGGGCAATACCAGTCCTGCATTCTGCCCCTCACATAGGCCATGAGCCCGTTACAGTACCCTTGGAAACCCTTTGGGTAGTTAATCCTGGGGTAGTCAACGTGTAAGGTGCGGAAGTTCTTGATGGCGATCTCCATCTTGATGCCTGTCACCAGAGTTGGCCGTAGCACAAGCTGGAGGCAAAGGAGCCAGACCCCGTCTCTCGTCATGCCTTCTGCTGGCAGAGTTACGGTAATGAGAGGCACGTTAGGCCCGAAGAGACTGTCCACCCTTCCCAGAGCCTCCAGTATTCTCCAGTGTCCCCTTTGGGCCTCCCTTATCCTCGAAGAACTGCTCAGTAACTTACAGATCCTGTAAGACGAGGAACTTGCTCAAGGCCCCCACTCCTCCGTCTCCAGCCAGCCGCTCTCCCCTGAGGTGCACCACTGAGTCTGTCTCACCCAGTGAGAAAAGCTTCTGAATGCTCGCTGTTTCCTGGCACTCCTTACGGTAAATACACGAGTGGAGAGTGGGCAGCCTGCCTGTCTCTGATAGCGCTGCAGTCAGAGGAGTGGGAGGCAGGGGTGCATCCTGCCTGGGGCCACTTACAGCCTAGAGGTTTCTGGATAGAGTCTGGAAGGAGGGACTGTCCCCTGGGTTTGAGAAACCCTGTGCTAAGGGCGTTCTATGAGGAGGAGGAAAGACACACTGCCGTCTGATTTCATCTTTGGTGTCTTCAGAACACTTAGTTCCAACCTCCTGGCCAAAAACCCCTAAGTCCCTGGGCCTTCTTTGATGCTTGCCCACTGGCCCACTGGTCCTGCTCTCAGCAAAGTAGGAAGGAAAGAACCATCTTGTTGCTGAAGAATGAAGTGTTTACCTTTGATCATGGCATCACCAACCTGGGGGCCGTGGGCATGGGCACCTCCCACCAAAATGACAGAGAACAAAGAACCTTTGCAAGTGCCAACACCCTGCACCTGTGACCCGAGGCCTCTGAAGCGTGGCCAGGGACTTGACAGAATGTGAACCTCTGGGCCAGGTCAGATTCTTAGTATTGGCTGCTTCGTGGTAGCTTGTCCCGTGGAGGAAAGGGGTAACAAGTCTATTGGGTGTCTGGACCTTCTTCAGAGTCAAGAAGCTAGCTCCAAGGACCTGCTAGCTCTAGCCCTGCCTCCCACAGATCTTGCAGCCTCTTCTCCCTGCAGGTCTTCTGCACATTTGCACATTTGGGGGCTTTATTTGGTGATAAGGTCTCACTATGTAGCCTAGGCTGGTCTCAGATTGGTTATCCTCCTGTCTCAGCCCCTTGAGTGCTGGAAACACAGGCATGTATCACCCACCCTGCTCCCTGGGCTTGCTCTCAGGAGAACATCTTCACCTTCAGCAGTAGCTGAAGGGAGTCAGAAAGACTGGGTACTCTGGGGTTCCCTGTGGAGCTCAGGGGAAGGGGGAGTTGGTCCCAGAGAGCGACTGCTTGGTGTCTCTCTGTGGTCCTTCATTTGCAGCCTCCTCTGGATTTGCTCTTCCCAGTTGCACAAACAAGATTCCAAAATTAAATCTGTTCTCCTCAAACTTAGTTCTCTGTGTCTGCCTTTATTTCCCTGTTGCTATGGTAAGAAACTGACAAGAGCTGCTTCAGGGAACAGGGTTTATTCTGGTTCACTTATCAAGGAGAGCCCTTCGGGGTGGGGAAGTCAAGGCAGCTGGTCACATAGAATCCAGTCAGGAAGCAGATATAAATGAACACTGGCTGCTGCCTAACACCCTTCTTCATTCATACAGCCCAGGACCCCAGCCAAGAAACAGTGCCGCCTACAGGGACTGGGTTTCCCACCTCAATTAATGCAATCAGGATCTTGCCCCAAAGATGTGCACAGAATCCCATCTCCCAGGTGATTCCAGAATCTGTCGAGTTGACCTTATATACTTCCTCAGTCTTTAGTGATAGGCTCCTCTCTCACCCTCACCATCAACCGCAAGGCATGATGGTAAAATCAACACTCACGTCTGGCTCCATAGTTTATAAGGCATATGCCATCACTTGAGTTTACCAAGCTTGTAAGAATAGGACCTTTTACCTCATGGTGTATTAGAACTCATTACGATGTCAATCATGAGCTTTTGCCTAGTGCCTGGCTTGTGACCACTCAGTAATGCATACGAACCCATAAGCCATGTAGCCCTCGGGATCTTTACTTAAAACTCTCCCCAAATCTGTCCCTCCCGAGCCTCCTCCTTTCCCAGCTCAGTCCCTCCTTTTACATGGACACCATGCTCCGATTCCACTAAGTCTTAACTGTCTTTCATTCGACATCTAAAGAAATTACTTCTCATGGGGCTGGAGAGACGGCTCAGCGGGCAAGAGGACCCGAGTCAGTTCTCAGCACTCCCACAATGGCTCACAAACACCACAGCTCCAGTTCCGGGGGATCTGCTACACTCTTCTGGCCTCGGGGTCTGATGCAACATCTCTGGCCTCATCACCAGGGATACAGGTGATGTACATATATTTGTCCAAGCAAAATGCTTGTATACATTAAAAATAAAACCTTAAAATGCCCTGTTTTGTTTAACCCTTCACATCAGTTTCCCGTTTCTTACACTATATAATCCAGTCAGTTTCTCATAGGACACAAGACTGTCAGGATCTTGCTCTTGTGCATGTCTCTCTGTATGTGCATACATCCCTGTCAGCTTCTCGTCTTGTACTGCATCCCACACCTGTGCCCATGCTGTCCCTTTACTCAGAATGTTGCCGATCTTCCATATCGAGTTCATATGAGAATAGTCCTGGGGTCTCACCACAGAATTCTCAGCGTAGAAGACCTCCCCTGAGGGTTATGCACAATTCAGACAAGTAAGGGTCAGGCCCACAGAGGCACGTGGCTGTCCTTGAGGCTGCAGGACAGTGCCTAAGCCTGGCCATAGCTGTGCTTTTAGGACCTCGACAGTCTATGGTCCTGGTTTTGGCCATGCCGCCGCACCCAGCCTCCCTCCAGGCTGCAGTTGGAGCTGTTTATCAATCTCTTCACCCTCATCGCCACTTGCTAGCTCCTCCACCCACCGTCACTTGCCCTGCACATAGGGTTCCAAACGCTGACAGCACAGTATAGCGGAAGGGGTCCACGTGTGGACAACTGCATCCACATAAAGCCTGGGGTCCACTCACTGGCTCTGGGCTCATCTTCTGTGAGGTGAGACACCTCCCTTAGTTCAGAAGGCTGTGAGAATAATGTGTTATAATAAGTATGAAATGTCTTTTAATTATTAAACAGTTGCAGATAGGTAACTGGAAACACGTCTCCTAGGTTCTATGTCAATTCGGAGCCTCATTTATTCCCTAATGGCAAATACAGATCCCTGCACCCCCCAACCCAGAGTCCCCTCGAAACCAAGCCTCTGGGACTCATCTCCACAAAGCCTTCAGTGATCACTATGACAGAATTTTTAAAAATGGTTTAATTTATTCCTTGGCGATTTTGTACATGTATTTACATGATTCTTACCTCCATGCCCTCCTCCAGTTCCTCCCAGACCACCTTTGCCTTCTCCCATCTTAGTGTCCTTTAAAAATAATCTACCAAATCCAATTAGTGCTGCTCACGCATGGGTGCAGGGGTATCTGGACCATGGGCACCCTACCAGAGGATAGCTACAAGAAGACTGACTGCCCCCCAGCAACCAACTGCCGATGGTTCCTCAGTACTGGGTGGGGCTTCGCAAGCCCCTTCTCCTTCACGCTGGAAGCGTGGCTGCCTTGAGCAGCCACAGCTGTTGTGAGAGCTGCAGCCCTGTCTGACTGCTGGGATAGCATCTCCTATAGTATATCCACTTTCCTCCTCCATGGTCCCGAGCCTTCCAGGGAGGACGTTAGTGGGTGAATCCAGACTTCTGATGATTGATAGTCTGAGAGAAAACAAACGTACGAAAAATAACCAAAATCCAGACAGAAATCTGATTTATTATTATTATTATGTGCAGGGAGCCGATTTGAGTGGCTGCCATTATAAGATGACATTTGACCCCAGCCTCACTTGATAACTCCATATTAAGGTCGTAGTTCTTCCACCAGAAAACAGGATGAGTTGTTGTGATCTAGCTGCCCGCACTTCCCCTGACCGGCAGGGGAACTTCCTTGTGGTCTGTAATTGACAGGGATGTTCCCCTGCTTTCTTTCCTGCCGGTGGGTCTCCAGAAAGGCAGTTAAGGTATCAAAGTATCGGGGCTGGAGAGATGGCTCAGCGGTTAAGAGCACTGCCTGCTCTTCCAAAGGTCCTGAGTTCAATTCCCAGCAACCACATGGTGGTTCACAACCATCTGTAATGAGGTCTGGTGCCCTCTTCTGGCCTGCAGACATACACACAGACAGAATATTGTATGCATAATAAATAAATAAAATGTTTAAAAAAAAAAAGGTATCAAAGTATCAAAGGTTGCTAGGCAGAATCCCTATATAAGCAGCTATAGTTCAGAGTTCGGGGCCCCTTGCTTTCTGCTCTCCCTTCAACCAAGAGGCTCCAATAAAGCGTGATTTGAGAAGAATCCTCGTCGTGTGGCTGTTCTTTCCTGCTGGTCAGGGAGTTCGCCGCAATTATGATGATGATGATGGTTTTATACAGAGTCTTTGAGTTATTGTCCCTCTATTATGTATGTAGCCCTGACTGTCCTGGAACTCATTATGTAAATCAAACTGGCCTGGAACTCAGAAATCCACCTACCTCTGCCTGCGAGTGCAGGTATTAAAGGCGTGTGCCACTACTCCAGGCATAATTTCTTTTCTTTTTTAAGATTAACTTTTTGTTATTTTAAAAATGATGTGTAGGTGTGTGTGTGTATAGAGGTATGTGCACATGCGTGCATAGGACTCCATGGAGGCCAGAGACATAGAATCCCCCGGAGTTGGGGTTACAAGCAGTTGTAAGTCCCCTGATGTAGATACTAGGAACTGAACTCAGGTCCTCTGGAAGAGTAGCAAGTGCTCTTAACCACTAAGCCATCTCTCCAGCCCCCCAAAAGACAGTAAATATTATAGAATGCAGAGATGAGAAAGACCTCATCGCTGGCAGCTGGAGACATATCTCAGTTGGCAGCGTGTTCCAGTCTCAGGCTTGATCCTGAGCGTTGGTTGCAGTGGGACACAACTGAAACCCCAGTACTGGGAGGTTGAAGCAGGAAGATCAGGAGTTCAAGGGCACCCTCAGCTACACAGCAAGATCCAAGCCAGCCTAGGTTACACTAAATTCTGTCTCAAAAAAAAAAAAAAAAAATCAAAACCAAAATTATCTCTGAATTGGGAGGATATGAAAAGTTGTCCTGAGGAGGGAGGTGGTTATCCTGGGAACCCTGGGCCCAATCTCACTGGGCTGTTAGAAGTTAAGCAGCATGAAAAATATATTATGAAAATCATGTCTACCCATGGCTAGGACACTAAGTGGGAGAAAAGTCAGAGACAAAGTTAGAGAGGCAGGTCTGCCAGACGGTGGTAGACTTGAGTAGGGCTAAAGAACTAATTCTGGATATAACTAAGGCTTGTGGCGCTGGAAAGGGCTTAGGGCACCGACCAAGCTGATAACCTCGCCCTAAGACCAGGTCCTCCTAGCTTCTCTAAAGGTCTGGGAGGCAAGGATTTTAACCTTCGGTCAGGGCTGCCTCCTGCAAACCCACAGCTGTTCCAGGAAAGGCCATGGGAATCCAGAGACCCGAAGAGAGTCCACAACTGACCCCAGCTTTGCAGTGCGTCTCACTTTCTCCAAATATAAAAACGAGCCTCTTGCCCTTTATTTACCCAGGATCTACATCAGGCTGACAGAACTTGGATCTGCTCCTGGCTGGAGGGAAACACTCTCCCACGGGCTTTCCAGTGGTATCGAGAGGCTGTGTGGAACTCCGGAAGAAAGGCTTGGCTCGGAGGGTGGGCACTCATCCAAGTCCAGCCTCCCTCTCCCCACCCCAAGCTCCCTCCCAGTGCAGGCTGGAGGAAGCTGCAGCTGTTGTCCTGTAGGGAACACAGGCAACGATCCACCTGGCACTGCTGGGATTTTCATAACACCCACCCGGCCGGGGTGGAGGCTCTGTCTTCTCTCCTTCCTCCTGTGGTCCGCATTCTCTCGTCTTTCCCTCCTTTTGCCATGAATGCAATGAACATAAAGAGGCAAACTAACCTACCGGGTGCAAAACGAAGCCAACCTCACCAGTCGGATAGTATAGGCCAATAAAGCCAAATCCAAGTAACAAAGAATTCAACCTGAATTGTATAGACTGTAGGACTCTACTTTCCTACTTCAACTTCTGTGTGCGACTTGAAGCTCCACCTCCTTCCCCTTTGACCTAAGATGGTAGAGCCTTGTTGGTCTCCTTGGCACCCAATAGGAAGGCAGCCTCTGGGAAGCCCAGAGCGGCAGAGTTGGGAGCGGATAGGTTAATACGGTGACGGTGCGGGAAAACAGCGCGGTTCAGGTCATGGTTTGGAAGCACCACACTTTGGGGGGACTCTAAGCTAAGAATGTTAATGACCTTACAGCCTCCTGTCCCCTCCTGCCCCCCAGCCTGCACTCCCAGGGGCAGAACTGGACTGAACTGACATGATTTGGGCCCATGACCTACTTTAAAACATGGGTTCTGGGACTCAGTGTGTACAGGCATATGTGTCAGCATCCTGCCAGCCTGAGTTCAGCCCCTGGTACCCACATGGAAGGAGAAATGGCACTACAGCTTGTCTTCACCTCGCTGCTCTCTCTTTCTCCCACGTCCTTTTCCCCTTCCCCTCTCTCAAAAAGTATAAAGAAAGAAAATGCAGATTCTGTCTGTGTACTTACGCACACGTGCACAGTCACGTGATTGTGCCTGTGTCTCTACAGCAGCGTGGTGTCATTATCTGGAAGTCCTGAAGCTCAACAGAAGAGAATGGCTCTCTCTCTCTCTCTCTCTCTCTCTCTCTCCTCTCTCTCTCTCCCTCCCTCCCTCCCTCTCCTCTCCTCCCCTCCCCTCCCCCTCCCCTCCCCCTCCCCTCCCCTCCCCTCCCCCCCCTCTCTCTCTCTCTCTCTCTCTCTCTCTCTCTCTCTCTCTCTCTCTCTCTCTCTCTCTCTCTCGCCAGAGCCCCAGAGGAAACACAGTAGGGCCTGTGTGAACTTGTCCTTGGCGCTGTCTTGCCATCTAGTGGCCTTGTCCTTCTCCAACACGACTTGTGTTTACAGAACTTCATCCTTACCACAGCTGCACTCTCTAGCAAGGTGACCTCTCCCGGTCTCCAAACCTACTCACCTTCCTTACTCAAAATTCCAGCATCCGCAGGGAGACAGATGGAGGGAGTGACTGGCATACATTGCATGCAAGCCTAATATACTCAAAGGATTTATCAAAGTATATTTTTTAAAAAATCCTAATTTCTAGACCAAGCACCAACTTCATAATCAACATAGTTCGTGTGATTTGTCTGTGGTTGTAACCCACATACATTAGGTGTCCTTTAGAACAGGGTGAAGCTGCAGCCTCTCCTGTATCCCTAAGGTCTCCCATCTCTCTGGGCCACGCTGCTCTCCTTGCTATGCTCCTCCTGCACCCGCTGTCTGTGTGCCTCACTGGCTTTGCAGCGCTGCCCTCTCATCTTGATGTCTCCATCCTAAAGCCACCTACTTCAACGACCTCCTCAAAAGTCTTGGCCACCCATCCCGTTATACCATTTTCCTCAGCACTTATCTCTGAGCAAAGTTATGTGTGTTTTCAGTCTTTCCCCAATGTAATGCAAGCGCCGCAAAGATTAGGATGTATGTCTTATTCACTGATACATATTGGATATACCACTGCCTTAAGGCAGCTGCTCTTGGTTTTTTTGTTTTTTGTTGTTGTTGTTGTTTTGGTTTTTCGAGACAGGGTTTCTCAGAAGCTATAAAGCCAGTCCTGGAACTCACTCTATAGTCCAGGCTGGCCTCGAACTCACGGAGATCCGCCTGCCTCTGCCTCCCGAGCACTGGGATTAAGCCTGTGCACCACCACCACATGGCAGCTGCTGCTCTATGTAATGTTGGGGGAGGACCTGAACCTAAGAGTTTGAGATCACTTGTTTACCTGTGAATTCTGAAAAGAAAACAGAAACAAACTATCATTCACCTCCTTTCTGTCCTAACAGAGATGCTTCTTAGCTCTGAGCATCACATTTTCAGCTCCCAGGAGCTCCCAAAGCAGCGCAGACCAAAGCTGTAACCGCCACAGGAGCAGGAAGTGCACAAGAGGGAGGGGCTGAGGCCTAATGCTGATAGCATTTCAAACACTTGGTAAGGGACTTTCTATAAAATAGGGAAGGCCTGCGGGAAAAATGGGAGGGGCTAGGTGCGGTCTCTTGGTAAGGGAAGGTGGCCTTGATCAGTAACAGGAACTGGAGAGGCTAGCGAATCTTGAAATAACTGAGTTGTTGGGCAAGGCACTGAAGACGAGGATTCATCATGTCTATTGCTGTAGATGGATTTTTCTTTGGGCTGCCAGCTCACAAAAAAATGACACAGAGACTTATTAATTATGAAGGCTCAGCCTGTAGCTTAGATTTGTGCACTACGTCTTATAATTAATTTAGCCCACTTACATTAATCTATTTTCCCCGTGGCTTTACCTCTCTTCCCTCTCACATGTGCAGTTTCCTCTCGGTTCCCTCTGGTGTCCGAGATTCATCTCCTCCTCTTTCCTCTCTGCTCAGAAGTCCCGCCTAACTTCTTCCCGCCTCGTTCTTGACCATTCGGCCCTTTATTAAACCATTCAGAAGGCACCTTGGCACAGACACATCTTCACAGTGTACACAAAGAGTATTCTACAACATCTCGCTTCCTCCAGGTCCTCCAGGAGAAAAGCCGTATACCTGGATGGCAAGAAGTTGCGCGAGCTAACTTTCTGAACCACTGTCTGTACAGCCCGGAGAAAGCACAACCTTTAACACCACAGAGATTGTCTCTTCGCTAGATAATGAGCCGGAGGTACATGTAAAAGAAGATTAATGTCGACTCTCTCTGAAATTCAGCTGAGTCGACACCCGTGCCAGATGTTTTAATAGGAGTCACTAAAACCATGTGACCAGAGGTCAAATACAGTATAGTTCTGGATGTGAGGATTCAAGATTCCCTATTGCTGAATGTGTTTGGGCAGACTCATTAGCTTACTTGGTATATGTAAGTAGAGAGGTTTATTTAATGATATATGGGTTGTTCCCAGCCTGCACTTGGTATATGTAAGTAGAGAGGTTTATTTAACGATATATGGGTTGTTCCTTGCCTGCACCCAGTCAGAGGCAGCTTAGCTCTTGCCTGCCTTTTTTTTTTTAAAAATGTGTTCAGTGAGTGCTCTGGCATGTATGCCTGCAGGCCAGAAGAGGGCACCAAATCTCATTACAGATGGTTGTGAGCCATCATGCGGTTGCTGGGAATTGAACTCAGGACCTCTGGAAGAGCCGCCATCTTCCCAGCTCCTCGTGCCTGTCTTAAAGAATTAGGCAATGTGCACAGATCCTCAAAGAACTGCCAGTCCACCTAATCCCCTGTACCAATCATGGTCCAAGGACTGAAAGAGATGAGGGCCAGTGATGTGCTAAGTGAGAAGGGAGGACAGAGGAGGATAGGTTTGGACCAAGTGAGTTCTAGTCAGGTCAGCAGTAAGATGGACACATCTTCAGAGTAGGAGGACACTCATGCGAGAGGGGGGTGTGGGAGAGAGGACAATGATGTAGGGAATAGGAAAAATTGAGACAAAATGGAGATGCAGAGGTAAAACCCAGATAGGACATAGGGAGTCCAAGGGTGTCCCATCCTGTCCAGCTTGGGTCTAAAATCTGACAAGGGACAATGAGAAATGAAAGAAGGACAGACACACACACAGAAAGACTGCTGTCGTGTGGACTGTGTGCACTGAGATAGAGTCACACCAACTACTGCAGCAAGCTGGAACCCCAGCTCGCTTCTTACAGACAGCACAGGAAGTGGGTGTCTTTTTTTTTTTTTTTTGGTTTTTTGAGACAGGGTTTCTCTGTGGTTTTGGAGCCTGTCCTGGAACTAGCTCTTGTAGACCAGGCTGGTCTCGAACTCACAGAGATCCGCCTGCCTCTGCCTCCCGAGTGCTGGGATTAAAGGCGTGCGCCACCACCGCCCGGCAGGAAGTGGGTGTCTTAAGATACATTTTTACTGCTATGATAAAACGACACAGCCAAGGCAACTCATTTTACGAAGCATTTAATTTGGGTTTACTGCTTCAGAGGGTTAAAGTCCATGACGTCGGAGTGGAGGCGGCAGCAGGAATAGCTAAGAGCTCACATCTTGATCCTGAAGGAGGAGGCAGAGAGAGTGTGAGCTAACAGGGAATGAATGGTGTGAGCTTTCTGAAACCTCAAAGCCTAGTAACACACCCCCTGCAACAGGGCCACTGTCGTGTCCTTCTGCTGCTCTACAGAGACTCTATGACCAAGATGACTCTTATAAAAGAAAACGTTTTAGTGGGGGAATTGCTTGGTCACAGTGTTAGAGGGTTAGCTATGACCATCTGGTGGGAAGCAGACAGGCATGACCCTGGAGCAGTAGCTGAAGGCTTTTTTTTTTTTTTTTTTGAAACAGTCTCTCTACATAGCTCAGACTGTCCTGGAGCTTACTATTTAGAGGAGGCTGGGCCTGGGCCTGGACTCACAGAGATCTACCTACCTCTTCCTCCAAAAGTGCTAGAGTTAAAGGTGTGGACCACTATTTCTGGTCCAGTAGCTTAGGATTTTACACCCTAATCTTTAGGCAGCAAAAAGTCACTGGGCCTGGCTTGGACTCTTGAAACCTCAAAGCCCATTCCCAGTGACACACATCCTCCAAGGCCACACCTCTACTCTTTCCCAAACCGTCCAGCTAACTAGGGACCAAGCATTGAAACATACAAGCTCATGGTGGCCATTCTCTGCACTATCTGGACTCAGCCTTGTAACTGCACCACATTGCAAATGCATTCAGTCCAACTTCAAAAGTCACCAGTCTTTAACAGTCTCAGACTGTTTAAAAGTCCAAAGTCTCTTCTGAGTCTTAAGGCAATTTCTTAACTGTGAACTCTTGTAAAATGAAAAAGGCAGGTCCCAGTCTTCCAACATACAATGGTAGAGAATATGCATTGTCACTCCAAAAGGGGGGAAAGAGAAAGAGAGCAGAGAACAAACACTGGCCCACAGGTCATTTCAGATGGCTTGCGCAGTATCCCATTCCCCCACCTTTGTTGACTGCAACACACTTCTCTCTTTCGAGCTGGCACCACAATTTGAATGCAACTTTCCTTGGCAGGTGTCCGTAGCTCTGGCATCTCCAACATCTTGGGGTCTCCAATGTAATCCAGGATCCACCTTCACAGGTTCATGAAATGGCCTCTCTGGGCCTCCAATCAGGGCTACCCCGGCCACATGCCTAACCTCAGCAGCTTTCCTTATGGAGGAAGATTCTACCACCTTTTTTATCTGTCTTGACTTTAAATCTAGAACCACATGGTCAATTTCTTCTGCCTGTTGGGGTCGTAATTCGGCCCCCTCCTTTACTTGCATTTGCATAAGCTTTCAGTTGATGCTGGTTTCTAAAGAGAGGAAACCCCACTGGCTGCAGGATTGCCTGTTCCTTTCACAGGCTGCAGGATTGCCTGGGTGGCATCTTGTCCTGAGAGTGGTCGCCACCTTCATTCCATTTTGATTCAGGACTCCCTTTAAACTTCTTATCTCTTATTCAGCACAAACTTTGGCCCCAACATGACACTTTCCAGTGCCTCTTTTCTCCTCAAACTGTGCCTTCTGTATTTCTTTTTGCCCCACTTGATCCTTTTCATGGTGGATTTGCATAGGCGTGATCGCTACTAGCCATGTGACATAGTTAGTACCAGGCTGTCTTGAAATCTCTGCTAAGGGCATTAATCCAAAGTCTTCAGTTTAGACTCCAACAAATGTTTTGGTCAAGGGCAGAAAGCAGCTACATTCTTTTCCAAAATATCACAAGAAAGGTCTGTAGGCCACTTACTAATATTCTCACCCTCTGAAACTTCTGGTGTCAAACCCCTATAGTCCAAATCCCCCTCCACACTACTGCCTTCTATGCTCCTACTCTGATGGCCCGTCATCTTAGGGTTTCTATTGCTGTGAAGAGACACCATGACCATGGCAACTCTTATAAAGGAAAGTGTCTAATTGGGGCTGGTTTACAGTTCAGAGGGTTAGTTCACTACTGTCATGGTGGGAAACATGGCAGCATCCAGACAGACATGGTGCTGGAGAAGGAGCTGAGAGGTTTACATGCAGGCAACAGGAAGTAAACTTGTGCCACCCTGGGTGCAGCTTGAGCACAGGAGATCCCAAAACCCCGCAGTGACACAACAAGGCTACATCTACTACAACAAAGCCATACCATAATAGTGCCACTCCAGGGAGGGCCATTTTCTTTCAAAACACTACACCCATTAAGCCCCATTGTCTTCGTGAGGATTTCTATTGCTGCAACAAAACACCATGACCAAAAAACAAGCTGGAAGGAGAGGGATTATTTGGCTTTCACTTCCACATTGTTGTTCATCCCTGAAGGAAGTCGGGACAGGAACTCACACAGGGCAGGATCCTGAAAGCAGGAGCTGACGCAGAAGTCATGGAGGGGTGCCACTTAGTGGCTTTCTTCATGTGGCTTCCTCAACCTGCTTTCTTATGGAACCCAGGACCACCAGCCCAGGGATGGCCCCACCAACCGTGAACTGGGCTCTCCCTCGATGATCCCTAATTGAGAAAATGCCCTACAGCTGCATCTCATGGTGGCTTTTCTTCATCTGAAGCTCCTTCCTCTCTGATGACTCTAGTTTGTGCCAAGTGGACACACAAAACCAGCCAGTACACCCACTTAAAAAGTTCGACCACTTTTCTAGTCCAAAGGCCCCAAGTTTTCCACATTTCTGCAAACGTGGTTAGGCCTGTCACAGCAATGTCCCAGTCCCTGATACCAGTTTCTGTCTTTGTCACTTTTCTACTGGTATGAAGAGACACGATGACCAAGATAACTCATATAAAGGAAAGTGTTTTATTGGGAGATTGCTTGGTTACAATTTTAGAGGGTTGGTTCACGGTCATGATGGCAGGAAGCAGACAGGCTCCAGAGCAGTAGCTGAGAGCTTTGCATTCTGGTCAGCAGGCAGCAGGCAGTGAGAAGGGCGTTGGGCCTGAATAAAGCTCACCCCCAGTGACACAGCTACTCCAACCTGAAATGGAAGCTCCTCCTCAGTGACACAGATACACCAGGACTGCCATGCCTGCCACTCATTCCCAAACAGTCCACCTAGCAAACGGCCAAGCATTCAAACATAGGGCCAATGGGAATCATTCTCATTAAAACCTCCACAGTCACCCTTCCTAATCTTTCCCAAACCGTTCCACCAAATTTTTACAAGGTGGAATCTTATCAGGGTGGAGTCTTACCCCAAGGATACCCCTCCTATGCTGGCTAGTTTCTGCACTTACTAGAGTCACCTGAGAGGAGAGAACTTCCAATCTCAAAAATCCCCTCATAAGACCAGGCTGTAGGGAAACCCCTGGGTTGGTGGTCCTAGCTTCTTCTTCCTCCCTCTGGAAGTATCTAGTGTTAGCACAATAGTGCTTAACAAATTTCACATTAGGGACACTAAAGATGTGATGACCAGTTTCTTATTCCTTTCCTGGATCAAGTTAGCTCATGGAAGATCAAAGGAAAAACAATTTCATTTTTACAAGAAAGATCACTTAGAATTGGTTTTTCTAAGGAGGAAATCCACTTGGCATTTTTAAAAATCATACTTTACATTTTATCACTTATGTGCACTAATTGCCAGTGGGTGACCTCAGATGTTGTCTGCTTGGGAAACAGGAAGTTGTGTGTTGGATGACATCACTGCATTCCCCGAGATCCAACACAGGTTGGGAATGGGATGCTTGGTAAAGACATGGTGGCTCCTGTAAGCATCCTCAGTCCCTCTGGCTTCTCCTCAACACAAAGCAGGGAATTATTCAAAATCCCTCTTCTTTTTTAAAAAAATTGTTTTTTATTGAGCTATATATATTTCTCTACTCCCCTCCCTTCCTTTCCCCTAATCTTCAACTCTCTCCCATGGTCTCCATGCTCCCAATTTACTCAGGAGATCTTGTCTATTTCTACTTCCCATGTAGATTAGATCTATGTATGTCTCACTTAGGGTCCTCATTGTTGTCTAGGTTCTCTGGGATTGTGGTTTGTAGGCTGGTTTTCTTTGCTTTGTTTAAAATCCACCTATGAGTGAGTACATGTGATAATTGTCTTTCTGAGTCTGGGTTACCTCACTCAAAATAATGTTTTCTAGCTCCATCCATTTTCCTGCAAAATTCAAGGTGTCAGGTTTTTTTTATCTTCTGTGTAGTACTCCATTGTGTAAATGTATCACATTTTCCTTACCCATACTTCAGTTGAGGGGCATTTAGGTTGTTTCCAGGTTTTGGCTATGACAAACAGTGTTGCTATGAACATAGATGAGCACATGTCCTTGTGGCACGATCGAGCATCCTTTGGATATATACCCAAAAGTGGTACTTCTGGGTCTTGAGGAAGGTGGTTTCCTAATTTTCTAAGAAATCACCACACTGATATCCAAAGGGGCTGTACCAGCTTGCATTCCCACCAGCAATGCAGAAGTGTTCCTTTTTCCCTACATCCTCTCCAGCATAAGTTGTCATCATAGTTTTTGATCTTGGCCATTTTTGCAGGTGTAAGATGGAATTTCAGAGTTGTTTTGATTTGCATTTTGCTGATGACTAAGGATGTTGAACATTTCCTTAAGTGTCTTTCAGCCATTTTAGATTCCTCTGTTGAGAGTTCTCTGTTTAGGTCTGTACTCCATTTTTTTTAATTAGATTGCATGTTCTTTTGGTGACCAGTTTCTTGAGTTCTTTGTATATTTTTGGAGATTAGACCTCTGTCTGATGTGGGGTTAGTGAAGATCTTTTCCCATTCTGTAGGCTGTCGTTTTGTCCTGTTGACAGTGTCCTTTGCTTTACAGAAGCTTTTCAGTTTCAGGAGGTCCCCTTTATTAATTGTTTCTCTCAGTGTCTGTGCTACTGGGGTTATATTTAGGAAGTGGTCTACTGTGTCAATGTATTCAAGTGTACTTCCCACTTTCTCTTCTATAAGGTTCAATGTGGCTGGCTTTATGTTGAGGTCTTTGATCCATTTGGACTTGAGTTTTGTGCATGGTGATAGATATGGATCTGTTTTCATCCTTCATGATGCTATCCAGTTATGCCAGCACCACTTGTTAAATATGCTTTCTTTTTTCCATTTGATATTTTTGGCTTCTTTGTCAAAAATCAGGTGTTTGTAGGTGTGTGGATTGATATCTGGGTCTTCTATTCAGTTCCATTGGTCCTCCTGTCTGTTCTTATGCCAATACCAGACTGTTTTCAGTACTATAGCTCTGTAGTAGAATTTGAAGTCAGGAATTGTGATGCCTCCAGAAGTTCCTATATTGTACAGGATTGTTTTGACTATCCTGGGTTTTTCGATTCTATATGAAGTTGAGTATTGTTTTTTTCAAGGTCTGTGAAGAATTTTGATGGGATTTTGATGGTCATTGCATTGAATATGTAGGTTGCTTTTTGTAAGATTGCCATTTTTTCCTATGTTAATTCTGCCTACTCAAGAGCATGGGACATCTTTCCATTTTCTGGTGTCTTCCTTAATTTCTTTATTCAAAAATTTAAAGTTCTTTTTTTTAAATATTTATTTATTTATTATGTATACAATATTCTGTCTGTGTGTATGCCTGAAGGCCAGAAGAGGGCACCAGACCTCATTACAGATGGTTGTGAGCCACCATGTGGTTGCTGAGAATTGAACTCAGGACCTTTGGAAGAGCAGGCAATGCTCTTAACCTCTGAGCCATCTCTCCAGCCCAAATTTAAAGTTCTTATCATACAGGTTTTTGTTTGGTTATAGTTACTCCAAAATATTTTATGCTGTTTGTGGCTATTGTGAAGGGTGATGTTTCTCTGATTTCTTTCTCAGTCCATTTATTATCTGTGTAAAGGAGGGCTACTGATTTTTTTTTTTTTTTTTTTTAGTTAATCTTGTATCTTCCTACATCACGAAGCTTTATTATAAGCTCCTTGGTAGAACTTTCGGGGTCACTATCATATCATCATATCATCAGCAAATAGTGAGAGTTTGACTTCTTTTTCGATTTGTATCCCCTTGTTGTCTTATTGCTCTAGCTAGAACTTCAAGTACTATATTGAATAGACATGGAGAGAGCGGACAACCTTGTCTTGTTCCTGATTTCAGTGGGATGGCCTTGAATTTCTCCCCATTTTGTTTGAGGTTGGCTGTTGGCTTGCTGTATATTGCCTTTATTATGTTTAGGTATGTTCCTTGTATCCCTGCTCTCTCCAGACCTTTATCATGAAGGGATGTTGTATTTTGTTGAAGGCTTTTTCAGAAAGCATCTAATGAGATCATCATGGGTTTTTTTTTTCTTCTCAGTTTGTTTATATGGTGGATCACATTGACAGATTTTCATATGTTGAACCATTCCTGTGTCTCTGGGATGAAGCCAACTTGATCATGATGGATGATTTTTCTGACATGTTTTTGGATTTTGTTTGCCAATATTTTAATGAGTATTTATGCATCAATATTCATGAGTGAGGTTGGTCTGTAATTCTCTTTCTTAGTAATATCTTTGTGTAGTTTGGATATCAGGATAATTGTAGCTTCATAAAAAGAGTTTGGCAATGTTCTTTCTGTTTTTATTGTGTGAAACAATTTGAGGAGTAATGTTATTAGTTCTTTTTTGATAATCTTGTAGAATTCTGTACTGAAACTATCTGGCCCTGGGCTTTTTTTGGTTGGGAAACTTTTGATGACTGTTTCTCCCCCCCCCCTTTTTTTTTGGCAGCTATAGGTCTGTTTAATTTGCTTATCTGTTCTTTGATGTGGGATTTCCCTCTGTATGCTGTGAATACCATTGAGCTGATAGGTTCAACAGAGCTAGGCAGAGAAAACTAAACTGAATGCTGGGAAAAAGAAGGTGGAGTCAGGGAGAAGCCATGGAGCTGCCACTAGAGAAAGACATGCCGAAACTTTGCTCGTAAGCCACAGTCACATGGTAATGCACAGATTAATGGAGATGGGTTAGTTTAGGATATGAGTTATCCAGAAACACGCTTAAGCTCTTGGCCAAACAGTATTGCAAACAATATGGTTTCTATGTGGTTATTTCAGGGCTGAACAGCCAGGAACAAACAACTGGCCTCCTAAAACAGGTCTTCATTTAATTTTGGTGATATTTATCCAGAAAATTGTCCATTTTCTTTAAGTTTTCCAAATTGAGGGAGTACAGGTTTTTAAAATATAACCTGATGATCTTCTGTATTTCCTCCATGTCTGTTGTTATGTTCCCCTTTTCATTTCTGATTTTGTTAATTTGGTTATATTCTCTCTCTCTCTTTCTCTTTGTTTGTTTGGATAAAGGTTTGTCTATTTTGTTGATTTTCTCGAAGATCCAACTTTTTGTTTCATTGATTCTTTGGATTGTTTTCTTTGTTTCTATTTTGTTGATTTTAACCCTTAATTTGATTATTTCCTGCCATCTAGTCCTCCTGGGTGAGTTTGATTCCTTTTGTTCTGGAATTTTCAGGTTTTCTGTTAAATCACTAGTGTGGGATTTTTCCAGCTTCTTTATGTAGGCATTTAGTGCTATGAACTTTCCTCTTAAGAGTCCTTTCATTGTGTCCCATAAATTTGGGTATTCTGTGTGGTCATTTTCACTGAATTTTAGGAAGTCTTTAATTTTTTTCCTTTATTTCTTCCTTGACCCATTGATGATTCAGGTGAGCATTGTTTAATTTCCATGTTTGTGGGCTTTCTGAAGTAAGTGTTGCTGTTGAATTTAATTTTAAGCCATGGTGATCCACTAAGATACATGGGGTTATTCCAATTTTTTTGTATCTGTTGGTGTTTTCTTAGTTACCTAGTATGTGATCAGTTTTTGAGAAGGTTCCATGAGTTGCTGAAAAGAAGGTATATTCTTTTCTGATGGGATGGAATATTCTATAGATGTCTGTTAAATCCATTTGATTCATAACATCTGTTAGTTCCCTTATTTCTCTGTTATTGTCTGTCTGACAGACCTGTTCAGTAGTGAGAGTGGAGTGTTGAAGTCTTCCACTATTAGTGTGTGGTGTTTAATGTGTGATTTAAGCTTTAGAAGTGTTTCTTTTACATATGAGGGTGCCCTTGTATTTGGGGCATAAACTTTCAGTATTGAGATTTCCTCTTTATGGATTTTTCCTGTGACTAATATAAAATGTTCTTCTTTGTCTCTTTTGATTGATTTTAGTTTGAAGTCTATTTTGTTAGATATTAAGATAACTACACCAGCTTGTTTCTTAGGTCCATTTGAAGAAAAAAAAAACTTTTTCCTAAACCTTTACTCTGAGGCGATGTCTGTCTTTGAGGTTGAGGTATGTTTCTTGTATGCAGCAGAAGGATGGATTCTGTTTTCATATCTAGGCTGTTAGCCTTTGTCTTTTTATAGGTGAGTTGGGTCCATTTATATTAAGGGATATTAATGACCAGTGATTGCTAGTTCCTGTTATTTTAGTTTTTGTTGTTGGTAATGTTATTGTGTGTGTTTTTCCCTAAAAGAGAAGCTACCAACCAGAATAAGATTCTGCTCCAGACACTGTGGGTAGCTGAAGTCCCAGTCAGTACCAAGCCTAGTCATGTGACCTCATCTCAGAATTTAACATGCAGAGCATGGAGCCCAGCTCTTAAGCATGCAATTCAGCAAAGGATCACACCAACGAGTATGCAAAAGACAGCAAAAACCTCAACATCTTCCTGCATCCATCCTTTCCAAGTGTGACCTCCATCTACCAGACCCTGACGGTAGCCTGCAAGAATGGCCAGAAGAACTCTGTAGTAAGAGGAGTGGCAGGACTGTGTCCCTGGCACCCGGCCGCCCACATGGCTAGCTTATGCCCTGAAATAATTACACGGAAACTGTATTCTTTTAAACACTGCCTGGCCCATCAGTTCCAGCCTCTTATTGGCTAGCTCTTACATATTAATCTAACCCATTTCTAATCATCTGTGTAGCCCACAAGCTGGCTTACCAGGAATGATCTTAACCTGCATCTGCCTGGAATGGGAGAATCATGGCGACTCCTGACTCAGCTTCTGTCTCCCAGCATCCTGTTCTGTTCACTCCGCCCACCCAAGGGCCGGCCCACCAATGGGCCCAGGCAGTTTCTTTATTAATAAGAAATCACTCCCACATCAGAACTCCCACCAAAGTGGAGAGCATATGTCCCTGACCTCTCCTCAGGGATGTTCTCATCTTACAGTTAGCATCTTAATGCATCTTACACAACAGCCTGCAACTCTCCCCCAGAAGATGCTCTGGGAATCCCCACTGGTTCCTATGCACTTGGACCAAGTTTTTTTTTTTTTTCAATTTTCCAGACTTCTTACTCTTTGGCCAAGTCCTGAACCCACCCCTGGGTACTACTGTGCTCCTTCTCCACCAGGGCCTTTTTCCTCCCCCATTTCTTTTGCCCTTCCTGTCTCAAGCTCTTCAGAGAGGAGCTGGGGCTGACACTTTGGGGGGCCAAGCTCCAAGGAATGTGTCTTCGTATTTTTGTTCATGTTCAGATAATTTCCCAGGATTCCAGCTCTACTCTCTAGTGGGAGAAATAACGCCTGCCGTTCAGGTGACCAGGAGATGACATGCCCTACCTCAAGTCCTCAGGCCCAGGCAGACTGCCAGTGCAGAGAGCCAAGGATTTGGCTCGCAGAAGGGATGAGCAAGTTCAGGGGGGATGGGCTTCCTGGTCTGTGCCTTTGGCCATCTCCCCTCTGCCTTATCTTATGGAAATATGACAAATGGAAGAAATAAATGGAGGAGCATTTGCAATTCATAGGCAGTGCTGCTTCCAATCCTGTGGTGGAATTTTTCCAACTCTGATCTGCTGAGGTGACTTCTGTGGGGACAGAAATCTGGAAGGAAAGAAGACAAAGAAATTCCGCACCGTATTTCTCTACCACTTTGCACCTTTTGTGAGCCATCCAGAGAAATCATCTAATCCCTGCTAAAGATGGACTCGCCTCCTTCATAGTTGGGGAAACAACTTTCAAAAAAACAGAATTTAAAAGAAGCTTGTCTGATTGGCTAGTGTGGAGCAGAACCTTGACAATTAAAGAGGTGTTCTTAATTGTGCTGCCGTACCAGTTGGATGAAAAAAGAAAACATTGCAGAGACAAGAGGAGTAGGTAAAAGTTCACGCATGAAGAAATGGATTCTGGGAGTTCTGTAGCGCTGGGTTCCCTGTGCTGGCCACTGCACCAATGTAGCCAAGAGACTGTTTATGAGGTTAGCTGGCACATTCATTCTCTCTCCCTAGCCCACTGTGCTGCCAACCTAGACTCCAAGCTGGAGCTGCCGGATCCATTTGGCCTGATGGCTGGGGTGAGGGGAGTGTCCCAGTTCCGTTACATTCTCCATATCACATTTCCCTTGACCTTAAGAAACTTCCGTGGCCCACAGCCTGCTTGTCAGAAACAGACTGGCAAAGCTGACAGAGTTTCCTTCCTTGCAGTCGCTCTCCCTTGCCTCTGCGCTCCCTGGCTCTCTGCACTGGCAGTCTGCCTGGGCTTGATGGGGTTGAGGTAGGGCACGTCGTCATCATCTCCCTGTCGCCTGGACAGCAGAGAGTAGAGCTGGAACGTCTGGGCAAGTATCTGACCTTATCACACCTTACCTCCTCCTTTTTCTCAGTCCCAAAGCGCACTGTGTCCCCTGCCCACTTTATGCCAAACAAGCCCCACTGTGAGACCATCCTCGCTGAGTGATTTCCTCTCCTCCCCTGCTAGTGTGCTCCGCACCAGAGACAGATGAGCTTTGGAGCCAGGCAGAATTTCATAATCCTGGCTCCTGGCTCAAGTGACCTTGAACACTGCTCCTGGACCTTTCTCCAGGGTTATTCTTTAAAGCAAAAACAGGAATAATCCTACCTATCAAACAAACAAACACAGCATTGTATGTACAAAGATTTAGAAATAAAATTTTAAGGTCGGGCAGTGGTGACACACACCTGTAACCCCAGCACTGAAGAGGCAGACAGACTTCTGTGAGTTTGAGGCCACCCTGGTCTACAGCAAGGGCTATAACACAAAGAAACCCTCAAAAAAAAAAAACAGAAAAACAAACAAAAATAAAAAACAAAATATAATTTAATAAGCCCCAGAAACCAGAAGGCACCAGATACTGGCAAACCCCCCTTTGGCGACAACAGCTTTCCCTCCAGGCTTGCCAGGGACTTTGATCGGCTCCTCTGACTCTCACTGGGGACCTTAGAGGAAAACCTTCAGGCACAGCCCTGCAGAATGGAGAAGAGTTTGAGAGGAGGGGAGATGCTCAGTGGCGAGTACTAACTGTGTGAGAACCTGGGTTCGATCCCCAGTTACTGCCTGGAAGAAGGAAAAAAGAAGGAACAAAGTATTAGGGAGGGGAGCTACCACCGGGAACGTGCCGATTCAAACAGGGTGTGCAGCCAGTAAGCCAAAGAGTTGGCCCTGAAGAGGCTGGAGAGTAGAGACACAGCAAACATACACAGTCACCAAAGACCAAACAACTGAGCCAAATCACCACTTCCTAAAGACAGGGCACTGCTGTCACATTGTGGCAGGCAGAATACTCAAAAACTATATCAACTTTTCCTCAAAATCATAATAATCACCATACTCGACGTTTATGCATTTATGTATGTGTGTGTGTGTGTGTGTGTGTGTCCGCTACTGGGAATTGAACCTAGAGACTCGTGTATACTAGAAAAGCATTCACCACGGAGTTATATACATTTCTCAGTCCACTGTATGCTTATTCTAAATAAATAATTTTTAACTGAAAGGCTTAAGAAGGCAAACACTTAGAGGCATCTGAAGTTTTTCACAACTCTTTGTATTTTCAATTTGTAAAAAAGTTTTTTAAAACTTCTCAGGCTGGGCAGTGGTGGTGCACACCTTTAATCCCAGCACTTGGGAGGCAGAGGCAGGATGATGTCTGAGTTTGAGGTCAGTCTGGTCTATAGAGGGAGTTCCAGGTCATCCTGGACTACACAGAGCCTTGTCTCAAATAAATAAATAAATAAATAAATAAATAAATAAATAACAAGTTCAAAAGTCGGTGCAATGGCAACGCCCTTGGCTCCACAGAAGGATGCTGTGGGCTTGGTGGGGTGGGGGGGGAGAAAGAGCAGGTCTAGGCAGGAGAAGGAAAGGGGTCATTCTTAAAATAAACCAAGTGCGTGAGTAACTCATCCCTTTAATCCCAGAACTCAGGGTCAAAGGCAGGAGGAGCTCAAAAGCAGCAGAGAGGACTAGGCTAGCCTGGGCTACACAGTGATTTCTAGAATGAAACTATCTATAAAGTGAGACCCTATCTCAAAACATAAACAAAACAGTTTTCAAGATATTTGTGTTGACAGAAGCCTTGGGGAAGAATAGGAGGGAACATGGGTGCTTTCTGAGGGCGTGGAGTTCTCTTGTCATCTGAAGATGTTTACTGTGTGAAATCTGTGGACTTAAGATTTGTGTGCATTTCTCTGCATCATAAAGTTATACCTCGTTCTTTCTAGAACCTTCCAAGAGACAGTTTTTAAGAATGACTTTATTTACATGACAATTGTTAATACAACAATAAATTCCTATGAGTATTATGTAATTAAATCATAGGTAGAATATAGTTTATGTTCTTTTGGTTGTATTATTTGTTAGATAATACTTTTATTATTTACTAAATTGTAAAAATATATAGTTCTTCTAAGATTCGTTAGCTCACGCAGCTTCTCCTAATACTTATCTTCTCCCAACCCCACACTCCAACCTCAGAAACAGGGTTTCTCAGGGTACCCCCGACTGTTCTAGAACTCACTCTGTAGACTAGGCTAGCCTCAAACTCACAGAGATCTGTCTGCCTCTTCTAGAGTGCTGGGGTTAAAGGCGTGCGCCACCATGCTCAGCTTCCTAATGCTTATCTTGCCTGTCAGCTAATATTTCTGTTTTCTAGTTGTGTAGAAGAAATTTAGTAATCATTTTATAAATAACAGTATAAGTTTTTGCAACTATTAATTATTAAATTTTTATAATAAACATACAGGCATACTTGTGCGACTGATAGAATTTTAACATTTTTAATTTATTGTTTGTTTGAGACAGGGTCTCACTCCATATGTAGTTCAGGCTGGCCTGGAACCCCTGGAAGTCTAACCCCAGCCTCCCAAACCCTGGGATTACCAGTATGAACCATCGTGCCAGGCTGTGCTTTCAACATTTTATAAATTCATAGGAAAATTTTCCTCTAGAGACACAGTGAAGATGTGCAGCATCGTTTGGAACCGCCTTGTGTTGGTAGTAAATTGTTGTGGAATAACCATTTTCTACACTGTGAGGATGTGCTACTCAGATTGGTTTAACAAAAAGCTGACGAGCCAATATCTAGGCAAAATTTTCAGAGCAGAGAGGATGCTGGGGAGAAGAAGATGGAAATCCCAAGAGACAGGGAACAAGCAAGACAGTCAGGAGAGACAGCAACCACAGGCTAGCTGGCAGCACATAGACTAGTAGCTATAGATTGACTTAAGTTATAAGAGCTGGTTAGGAACAAGCCTAAGCCAAGGCCAAGCTCTCATAATTAATAGGAGTCTCTGTGTCGTGGTTTAGAGCTGGCTCGTGGGACAGAGAAAGACTGGCTACAGTGAACGCAAGGACTGGCCTGATTCTCCTTCTTGGCAGCTCAGTTGGGCTTGATAGGAACCCATTTGATCAGAGGACATTTCAGAATGCCAGGAATAATAGCATCCCAAAAGCCAAAACTGAGGTCTCAGCTGATCATAGCTAAGGCCAGAGCCCAGGCTGGTGGAAGCCTGATGTATTAACTTAACAGTTAAAGAATTGGGCAAGGGTGGGGGAGACTCGACTTCTTGCCATGTCTTCTCACAAGACTTAGAATCAAGCAATTCCTGGCCAAGAACCAAAAGCAAAATCATCCTATTCCTCAGCGGATTCGAATGAGATCTGGTAACAAAACCAGGTCCAGCTCCAAGAGGAAACCCTGGAGGAGAACAAGGCTGATCCTATGGAGTCACATAGGCAAGGCTTGGGGTTTGCACTGAGCCATGGACGGAGTTCAACATTTTCATCTGGAGACTTAGTCATCTTTAAATTGGGGGAGTGGTCTGCCCAGTAATAAAATGTAGAACTTTTCAAAAGACGGAGAGAGAATGGGGTGGGGGGAGTTGAAAAATTAGTCTCTCAAGATTTCTGTTGCCGAGGGTGACAATGGATGTCAGGGGTGAACTGTTCAGTCACTGCACACGGCTTTCAGGATTATTTAAACCTGGATCTAAGGAACAGAAGTGGAATCCTGTAAATAAATGAACTTAAAAGTGGAGCCAAGGTAAGCCAGCTTTCCTAGCAATGAGGCCATTCAATTCAATGAGCTTTGGATATCCATGGAGACAGAGAAGCATTAGGGAGCCCCTTGCTAATGACAGTCTGCTGGAAGTCCACCGTTTACAGGAGGAAAGAAAAGATGTCATGATAGGAATCCCTCTTCACCTAGGGCATGAGGAGGAAGCATACATCCTAAGACACTCGGTGTCACGTGAGTTCAAAGTGACTAGCATAGAAAGTGCTCGCAACGGCAGCTAGCGTGCAGGGAACGTTTCACTCCAGTGTCAGGCCTGTGAGCATGCTCGACTTCCATGACAGAAGAACAGAGGAACCTTATGGAGGAAGGTCATTGGTTAATAAAGAAACTGCTTGGCCTGATAGGTTAGAACATAGGTGGGTGGAGTAAACAGAACAGAATGCTGGGAGGAAGAGGAAGTGAGGCAGATGCCATGCCTCTCCTTTCCAGGGCAGACAAGATGAAGCAAGCCACCAGGTCAGACATGCCGAATCTTTCCCGGTAAGACTGGTGCTACACGTTCCCTGCACACTAGCCGCAGTTGTGAGCACTTTCTATGCTAGTCACTTTGAACTCACATGACACCGAGTATCTTAGGATGTATGCTTCCTCCTCATGCCCTAGGTGAAGAGGGATTCATATATTCCTAAATATGGCTTAGGCAAGATGTGAGAATTAGCCATTAAGAGGCTAGAACTAATGGGCCAAGCAGTGTTTAAAAGAATACAGTTTCCATGTAATTATTTCGGGGCATAAGCTAGCCAGGCTGCTGGGAGCCAGGTAGCAGGAACGCAGCTCACAGCTCCCTTCTACAGGAGCCAAGCAAAGCAAAGCCAAACTCCTCATCTTCCTACTTCCCCATAGGAGCTGGAGAGATTGCCCAGTGGTTAGAGCACTGACTGCTCTCCCAGAGGGTCCAGTTCAGTTCTGCATGGTGGCTCACAACCATCTGCAACTCCAGTTCCGGTGCATCTGGCACTTTCTTCCGACCTCCTCAGTTAGCAGGAACATTTATGATATACATTCATACATACATACATGCAGACAAGATGCTCATAAAAACTCACACACGTAAAATAAAAAATGAATTTTATTTTCAAAAGGTTCCTAGACAAAAGCAGGTAAAGTAAGGTTCAAGGTCAGACAAAAAGAACTTTAATTCCTTCAAGTAAGGTAAATTATCAGAGCTGGAAGAATGCATTTAATTGGGGTGCAGGGGGGGAATCAAAATTCTGTTGAGCATACCTGTAATTCCAGTCTTTAGTAGGATCACCGTGAATTCAAGGCCACACTAGGCTACATAGAAAAGTTGTGTTGTAAAAAATTTTAGGGGTGTGCAGGGTGATGTGCAAGCGTGTTCACGTGAGTGTGTGTGGAAATGCACGTGAAAGTGAGAGGCTGACGCCAGAAAACCAAGGTACAGAGAGATGTCTTGGAAACATGCCCAAAGCTGGGTGGACAGCACATGTCTTTAATCCCAGCACTTGGGAAGCAAAGGTAGATGGAGCTTTGTGAGTTCGAGGCCAGTCTGGTCTACAGAGCTAGGGATACACATAGAAACCCTGCCTCAAAAAACAAAACAAAAAAAAGGAGGAAGAGGAAGAGGAAAAAGAAGGAGGAAGAGGAAAAAGAAAGAGGAAGAAGAAGGAGAAAGAGAAGAAAAAGAAGAATAAAAAGAAGTGTGCTCAAGATCATACTGGTAATTTAGGCAAGTATGGTCTTTCTTTCTTTCTTTCTTTCTTTCTTTCTTTCTTTCTTTCTTTCTTTCTTTCTTTCTTTCTTTCTAGTTCAGTGATTTTTTAAGCTTACATTCCCAATAGTAATCTTAAATGGATCTCAAGCATTTTCAGGTGTCTAATCCACAATACATAGGCCTGGCAAAAATCAACCGGCAAATAGACTCCTTGATTTGAGACAAGAACATATTTATCCAAAAGGGTATTTAATGCCCATGTTGCTGACATGCATGGATCCCTGTATGCAAGCATTTTATCATTCAGGTAGGGGAGATGGCAAACAGTTAATGTATGTATTAACTGTTTGTAGGGGCAGGTGTGCACAGATGTGGAAGTCAGAGGACACTTGAAGTCATTTTGCCAACCCAGTATCTATTTTTAGGTTGACACACTTAAAGTTGGGTTTTCACAGTCAAGTAGAGGCTGCAGAACAATGATGTCCAGACTTTCCCCTAAAGTACAGTAAGAGCAGAGGAGAATTATCTCAGACTCCTAAGGTGTGCTTGTCAAGCCTGCGCTTTCTCTGAAGTCCCCTTCTTAACTAATACTTAGAGACAGGCATTATGTGGATATCATATGTATGTCTTAAAATCCACTTGTTATAATAGTAGATCACTTGTTATAATAGGATGTCATATGTATGTCTTAAAATTCACTTGTTATAATAGTAGATCTATTGCTCATTTCCCTGTCTTGCTGGCAGTACTGTGGCCAGGAAGGCAAAGGTCCTTGTCATTAGCAGATAGTCACTGAAGTTTTAAGAAATAGTGGGTAATTATGTTAGGAACTCATTTTTGAAAGTTCAGATAGTCGAACAATGGGAAAAGTGGGTGAAGTGTCTAGGGAAGCTTGTACCCCACTTTTGTAAACTTTTGCTTAAATTTTGAAATTACTCCAAAGTAAAGGTATTTAAAATAAAAAATTAATTTATCAATATACACTATGATGCAGTTTTATTTCCCATGAAAAATATGCTATAAGGGATGTCTTTGAAGCTGTACATATAATTAGCTCAGGAGCAGAGTACTGGTGTGAGGTCCTCAATTTAGATCCCCAACACAATCTGACATTTGCCCTCCTTTTACTCTCTCTTCGGGCTGCCAGTACTTTGACCCCCACCCCACCCTTGTTTCTTGAGGTTTCAGAGCCAGAGGACATTTTAGGAATTTACCAGTGAGCTGGGTAAATCAGCTCACAGTCAAGCTCAGCACTTGGAGAACTGCTGGAACTGGAAGCTAGCCTGGGCTCACAGCAGGTTTCAGGTCATCTGACGCTATGGAGTGAGACTTGGTCTCAAAAAGCCAAAAATGAAGAAGAAATTACTTAAGTGAAACTGTTTATATTGCAAACACTAAGCAATTGCTGAGGTCAACAAGAGGTGGCTGTGCCCCTGTGAGCAAGCAAGGGGCCAGGTCTCGGGGGAAGAGGGGGACAGCAGCAAGTTCAAAGACAACCAGTCTTGTTTGCCTACAAATGCAGTCATTTAGAATAAACTTTGTTAGAATAGCTCATACGTGGAGGAAAGTGAGAGACACTGGGGTAGTGGACTGTGCATAAGATACAGATACAGATGATACAGATATAGGTACAGACGATACAGGTACAGACGATACAGGTACAGATGATACAGATACAGATGATACAGATACAGACGATACAGATGATACAGGTACAGATGATACAGATACAGACGATACAGATGATACAGATACAGACGATACAGATGATACAGGTACAGATGATACAGGTACAGATGATATAGATACAGATGATACAGGTACAGATGATATAGATACAGATGATACAGATGATACAGATACAGATGATACAGGTACAGATGATACAGGTACAGATGATATAGATACAGATGATATAGATACAGATGATACAGATACAGATGATACAGATACAGATGATACAGATACAGATGATATAGATACAGATGATACAGATACAGATGATACAGGTACAGACGATACAGATACAGATGATATAGATACAGATGATATAGATACAGATGATACAGGTACAGATGATACAGATACAGACGATACAGATACAGATGATACAGGTACAGATGATACAGGTACAGATGATACAGATGATACAGGTACAGATGATACAGATACAGATGATACAGATACAGATGATACAGATACAGACGATACAGATACAGATACAGACGATACAGATACAGATACAGATGATACAGATACAGATGATACAGATACAGATGATACAGATACAGATACAGATGATACAGATACAGATACAGATGATACAGATACAGATGATACAGATACAGATGATACAGATACAGATGATATAGATACAGATGATATAGATACAGATGATACAGGTACAGATGATACAGGTACAGATGATATAGATACAGATGATACAGATACAGATGATACAGATACAGATACAGATGATACAGATACAGATGATACAGATACAGATACAGATGATACAGATACAGATGATACAGATACAGATGATACAGATACAGATGATACAGATACAGATGATATAGATACAGATGATATAGATACAGATGATACAGGTACAGATGATACAGATACAGACGATACAGATACAGATGATACAGATACAGATGATACAGATACAGATGATATAGATACAGATGATACAGATACAGATACAGATGATACAGATACAGATACAGATGATACAGATACAGATGATACAGATACAGATGATACAGATACAGATGATACAGATACAGATACAGATGATACAGATACAGATGATACAGATACAGATGATATAGATACAGATGATACAGGTACAGACGATACAGATACAGATGATACAGATACAGATGATACAGGTACAGATGATACAGATACAGATGATACAGATACAGATGATACAGATACAGATACAGATGATACAGATACAGATACAGATGATACAGATACAGATGATACAGATACAGATACAGATGATACAGATACAGATGATACAGATACAGATGATACAGATACAGATGATACAGATACAGATGATACAGATACAGATGATACAGGTACAGACGATACAGATACAGATGATACAGGTACAGATGATACAGATGCAGATACAGATACAGAGCTAGGGAGAGCAAATGAGGGATACAGGAGCGTGACTGGAGATTTTCCAACTGAGAAAAGATGTAGGGAGATGGCAACTTACCAAGATCTAATAAACAACATTACATATGATCCATAAGACCCAGAAGAGAGGGCTGAAGAGATGGTTCAGTAGTTAAGAGCATCGCCTGCTCTTCCAAAGGTCCTGAGTTCAATTCCCAGCAACCACATGGTGGCTCACAACCATCTGTAATGAGGTCTGGTGCCCTCTTCTGGCCTGTAGACATACACACAGACAGAATATTGTATACATAATAAATAAATAAATATTTTAAAAAAGACCCAGAAGAGAGAGGTAGGAACCCCACAAAACTAATGAAGGACGTAGCATTGCCCCTCACTACGTTTGAAACCCTTGGGTGTTTGGTATGTTAGCTATAAAAGGGTGAAGGCAAAGAACGGTCAAAGCGGACAAATATTTTCTTTCCTTTTTTTAATTTATTTATTTATTAAAGATTTCTGTCTCTTCCCCGCCACCGCCTCCCATTTCCTTCCCCCTCCCCCAATCAAGCCCCCCTCCCTCGTCAGCCCAAAGAGCAATCAGGGTTCCCTGCCCTGTGGGAAGTCCAAGGACCACCCACCTCCATCCAGGTCTAGTAAGGTGAGCATCCAAACTGCCTAGGCTCCCACAAAGCCAGTACATGCAGTAGGATCAAAAACCCATTGCCATTGTTCTTGAGTTCTCAGTAGTCCTCATTGTCCGCTATGTTCAGCGAGTCCGGTTTTATCCCAGGCTTTTTCAGACCCAGGCCAGCTGGCCTTGGTGAGTTCCCGATAGAACATCCCCATTGTCTCTGTGTGTGGGTGCACCCCTCGCGATCCTGAGTTGCTTGCTCATGCTCTCTCTCCTTCTGCTCCTGATTTGGACCTTGAGATTTCTGCGGACGAATATTTTCAACTACAAGTATTATTTAAAAAAGAAAGGAAGAAGAAGGGTGGCCTTACAAGGGAGACTTTTTGAGAAAGACTGTTAGGTAACAGAAGTGGCTGCAGGGCCGAGAGCAGCGATCCTGCTGTCAGAGGCAGTCAGGCTAAATAGCACTGCCGGAACAACGGAGTGGAGCTCCAGTTCACACACGAGTTAGGATTAGGTGGACTCCAGCACTTTGTAGCTTCTGTGCTTTGTGAATGTGGATGCATGCGAATTGATCACACAGAGGGGTGCCAGAATGTAGGGCTGTCAGTATCTGGTTCGATATTCTTACACTTCAGTGTTTCAACTTTGCGTCAACTCATCTCGTGGAAGGAATTTAAGTTGAAATTTGAGTGCTGTCCAGAAACACTCACACAAAAACAAAATCAGCAAGAATTGGTTCTAAGGGATGGAGAGACTTCTTGGTGCTTAAGAGCACTGGCTCTTCTCCTTCCAAAAGGTCAGAGTTCCGTTTCTAGCATCCACATGGCCGCTCACAAACATCAGTAACTCTAGTTCCACAGGACCTTCTGGCTTCTGCAGGTACCTGGCCCACATGTGGTGTCCAGACATACATGTAGGCAAAACATCCAGACAAATGTACTTCTTTAAAAAAAAAAAAAAAGGAATGAATGAAAAGGGGAGGGAGGGAGGGAGGGAGGGAGGAGTGCTGCTACACACAGGCACATTCGTGAAGGTCAGAGGGGCAATGAACTAAAAAATAAACACGGCAAAGAGTCATAAGAGGAAATTAGGGGCCAGATAAATGTAATTTCCCCCATTTAATGTGTGAGCTACGCACATATGCATGGGTGTGGATGGGTGCATGTAAACGTGGTACATGTGCATGTAGAGGCCCAAAAATGAAATGACATGGGGAACTATTCTCAATTGTTCTTCCACTTGGTCATGAATCAAGGCTCGCTCTCTCTCTCTCTCTCTCTCTGGTTTTTAAAGACAGGGTTTCTTTGTACCTCTGGAGCCTGTTCTGGCACTCCCTCTTTAGATCAGGCTGGCCTCAAACTCACAGAGATCTGCCTGCCTCTGCCTCAAGTGCTGAGACTAAAGGTGTGCACCACCACTGCCCAGCACTGAATCGGGGTTCTCAATCAAGGATGGCCTTGAGTTTCTGGCCATCCTGCTGGCACCTCCCAGGCCCTACATTTTATGCTGCACTAGACAAGTACTCTACCAAGTGTGCTCCGAATCCTAGCCTTTGAGAACTACCTTATAGTCTACCCTAGACCGCCAGAGTGGGGCATTGTCACACTTGATGGATAAACAGATACCAAACTTTAGTGTCTAATGGGTGAAATTGCCCTCAGACTGTAGCTATTGGAAAGAATCATGATGAATGATTGGAATCAAAAACCACGACTCCTGAGAGAGGCTGGCCACCTTGGGGGAAAGCGTGTTTGCAAATCACTTGGATTCAGAATCTACGGAGTCTATGGCGTCAGTCATCTTGATCTTCAGGAAATGTTCAAACCCTGAGTCTCCGCCACTGTCTCACTTCACTTGGGGATCTCCCTATCGTGGTGAGAGAGGCTCAGATGAGGGACCGCAAGACAGAAACGAGTTACTCCCTGATGTTAAGGTCATCTGCCTGATGGTAGAAAAGAGTCCCTCTAGGAAGAGCATGAGAGAGATCTGTTAGTGACACAGGTTCCACCCCGGGGCAAAAGAACCAACATTGCAGAAACATCACACCCATAAATAAGATTCTGGGATTCTTAGCTAAAGATCTCTCTCTCTCTCTCTCTCTCTCTCTCTCTCTCTCTCTCTCTCTCTCTTCCCTTCTACCCCTCCCCCCCCTCCTCAGAGGCAGAGAACTCACAGAAATCTTGATCAGTAGTAGACTAGCTGTGTCCAAGACACAAACACTGCTTGAATATTTGGTCCCCAGTGAGTGAAACTACTTGGGAAAGATTGAGAGGTGTGGCCTTATTGGAGGAGTTAAGTCACTGAGGGTGGGAGACTCCTGACATTTCCAGTCTCTCTGTCTCTCTCTGACTCTGTCTCTGTCTCTCTCTCCCTCTCCCTCCTACTTTCAGACCAAAATGTGAGCTCTCTGTTGTCCCCACTTCCATGCTTTACTTTGGACTCAACCCCTCTGAAACTGTGAGCCCAATTAACCCTTTCCTGCCTTGGTCATGGTGTTTGGTCACAGCAATAGAAAAGTAGCTAAGACACCATGTGACCTCATCTCAGTGATCTAACACTCAGCACACATAGCTCAGCCAACAAACATGCAACTTGGTTGTGGCCACATCAACAAGCACACACACAAATGCAAAAATATCAACATTTTTTGCATGAGTCTTTCTCTAGTATGTCCTTCACCCGACAGACACAAGCATAGCCTGCAAGAATAGCAGAAATTGTTTATATCTATTCTCTAATTTCAGCCCATCTTGTAAATGTTTTTTAAGATTGCCTCTTCCAAGTGGGAAACACTACACTAAAGAATGGCATCTACCTCTGAGTGGAGACGTGGCACTGTCTCCTGCTTTGGGAGTTACTCCAACTGGGCGAGTCAAAGTGTCTCTAAAATCATTACTGAGAAGGCCTCCCCAAGTTTTTGAGATATGTCACTTCCTAGTGCATATGCTTTGATATCCAGAAGACTTAAATTTAAGAATGAAATATTTAAAAGAACCAAACACATAGCATTGGCAGGTTTAAGAAAAGAACATACTTGATATGCTAGGTATTTGCAGCATTTAAGAGAATGTAGGGTTGGGTGCATAGTGTCAGATCCAAATGCAGTGCTGGTGACCATGTCCTAAGCAGAGGGCTTTGACCAGGTCAACAGAAGGATTGCTGCTGGGTAAATAGATGTCAACTGTGGAGTTTCTACTTGCCAGGAACCTCCCTTAATACTCCTGCAAACTCAACTACCTTGAGTAAGAGCATCTAGTTCCAAATCAATCCAAGCAGACTGTATCAACTCAAAGACCCTATTGACTGTTCTATAGAATCTGTTTGCTTTTCTGACTTTTTTCTCTACTCTTTGCCCCCACTCACACCCCAGAGATGGCTTTGGCAATTTGATCCCCAATAAACTTTTCTTTCTTCCCATGAAGTGGTCTAATGCAGTGATCTCACTATGCCCTCACTTTCGTGTGTCATGTGAGAGCTGGGTCCAAACCTGCTAGAAAGGATAGCTATTACATTAGCAAGTTAGACCAATGACCTAATGTAACAGCTATATGACTTCAAGAGGAATTTCCTTTTTAGATTAGTTATGAGACAGATAGGAAAACATAGGATCTAATCACTTTTATAAGTTGTTATATTTATATGACTTTTAGGACTACAGGGATGTCCTATTGGTTGGCTTAGATGAATAACTTAATAAGAGTGTTATGCCCAAATCCGCGAAGTCCCCCAAAAGCCAACAAGGAGGCCGAGTCCCATATGTAAAAGCAAAGAGCCTTTATTTTACACAAGTTTGCAAACTCGGTCTCGTCGCATGTCCAATGTATTGGAATAAACAGAGAGCCCTGAGTTCAGCTAGAATAGGGTTTTATAGTAGTAAAGTTGGGGGTGAGGGGTTTCTGAGGTTCAGGACCCCTGATTGGCTGACATTGTCTAGGGGTGTCCTGGTGAGCGTATGCTGGCAGGTGATCCTATCTACAACGGTTGGAATGTTAGGCATTTCCTTAGGATGGTCTGTTTTTGGGTGGTGCTCAGGTAATCTCAGTTTGTAGTTCTTCTTGCAACCAGGTATTGCTTCAGGGTAAACTACTGAGACTCAGACCTCTTAATTAAAATGACAGCTGAGTCCTACTCTGGCAGGTGATAATGGCTGGCTGGAAGTAAAGAGTTTCCTTTGGGTGATCGTTTCATATTTAGCTTATCATGGCTGGCTCCTACATTTCCCCCTTCACAAGCACCAATAACAAGGACCCAATCTTGGGTCCTGATTGCTCTTGGTTTTAAGGAGGTATGGAACTATTTAAATTAATAAATCCATTAATTGACAACTCTGACCTATTTTTAGTACCTCATTAGGAACTATAGGTAGTTATCTTGTCCCCCATGCCAGGGAGTTCCCCCTTGTCTCAGCCTTTCAACCTATTCTGGGCAGGGGGCATGGGATGATGTGTTTCTTTCTGCAACTACTTCAAGTTGACATTGGAGCATTGTTATCTGGGCCCAAACAGGTTGAAAGGTTAGCCAAAGGTAAGGAGGAAATTCAGGCAATGGGACACTCTTCAGACTCCATTGAAGGAACAGGGAGTGTTCCTATCAGCTGGACTGGTCCACATCAGCTTTCAGAAAGTTCAGAGATCGGCACCATTCAGAGCAAGTTGTAGTCAGCAACTGATGCTTAGGTGCATCTGCCAGCCAAGTGGAAGCCTATTGAGATAAGTTTAAAGTAGAAACACAAGGGGCTGGAGAGATGGCTCAGAGGTTAAGAGCATTGCCTGCTCTTCCAAAGGTCCTGAGTTCAATTCCCAGCAACCACATGGTGGCTCACAACCATCTGTAATGGGGTCTGGTGCCCTCTTCTGGCCTGTGGGCATACACACAGACAGAATATTGTATACATACATAATAAATAAATAAATATTAAAAAAAATAAAGTAGAAACACAAGTTAAAAATTATTTAAAGAAAAACCCATATTGTAGAAAAAGAACAGATAACGAGCATCTGTAAACAGAAGGAATAGACTCATACCTTTGGGTCCTAGCAAAAACTACAGATTTTGGTTAGATAATGTATATTTTTCTGCTGTCCAGAGAACCATGTATGGTTTGAACAGAGACATCTTTGGCCCAATGAGAAACCCTTTTAAGTTCATATTTGAATGAAAACCAGAATAGATCTAAAATCTTGAGCTTGTGACCCATACAGTAAGTAGTCATTGCTCTATCAGCTTATTAGAACTCCATGGGGGGAATTAGAAGCATTTTTTATATCTTAAGTCATTTTTTAGACCCTTAAAGCTTATGAACTTTTATATCCTCAGACCTTAAAACATTTTTTAATGAGCTAACAAGCTGGCTGTAGCTTTGTGGGAGGATCTGGATACATTTTGCTGCTAAACTGACATTATAACTGCCCTAGCCATCCATCAATACTATCAGAGATCCCAGGAGGATAAATAAAGTATATCTGAGTGCAAACCGAATAGTTTCTGAATCTATTAAAACTGACAGGGACCAGCGCCCATACACAGTTAGTCATGCCCAGGTCTCCATGCATCTTAGCCAGGCCCATAAGGTAATTTTTTCCTTTTTTTGTGGAAGAGGGACATGGAAAAGACTGACCTCTTTTGTTTAGGCAAAATCAGTGAAATCAGTTCTCCAAGGTCCTGCTGTTTGTCCACAGTGTGGACCGGGTCCTGGGAGCTGGTGTTGCACTGGGGCATCTCGTCCAGTGGTCAGAGTCATCGTAATCCAGGTGGAGACATCATGGTGTTTCGTAATCTTTTTTGGAGACCTTGGGTTACTGTTAGGATCTCAGAGTCTCTGTCTAATATAATAAGCTTTTTAATCATTATTTTAAATTCCATATTCTGCAGATCTCTGAAGTATGAGGGCTGCCTAGGCATTTCTGATTAGACAAACTTTGTTTCTCATTATTTGTTTTAAGTTTGACTTTGAAAACATATACAGGGAACTAAATAAGGCTTATTTTTGTAACTAATTATATCAGAACTTTAAAGATGATGACTGACTAACTTGTATTTCCTAACAGTCTATAATAAGTTAGCAGCTTTCACAACACTAGAACTCCACACTCTGCAATGATTTTTTTTTTTTTTTTTTTTTTTTTTTGGTTTTTCGAGACAAGGTTTCTCTGTGGCTTTGGAGCCTGTCCTGGAACTAGCTCTGTAGACCAGGCTGGTCTCGAACTCACAGAGATCCGCCTGCCTCTGCCTCCCGAGTGCTGGGATTAAAAGCGTGCGCCACCATCGCCCGGCTGCAATGATTTTGAATTACAGCTAATAAAGAAACCGAATTAGTAATTCCTAGGGTAAACACAGAACAAGTTTGTATCTAGCTGTTAATGTTGTCTCCTGCAAAGGCAAGGAACGGGTTCCAGGATGAAATGGGAACCGAAGGGAGTCTAGAGTTAGCATTGCCCTAGGGCAAACTGAGACAGTTCCACACGTCCTTAAAGCCAAGTCCCGGTCTCTGGCCTCCATCTTTTTTAAAAAAATTTATTTATTTATTTATTTATTTATTATGTATACAATATTCTGTCTGTGTGTATGCTGCAGGCCAGAAGAGGGCACCAGATCCCATTACAGATGGTTGTGAGCCACCATGTGGTTGCTGGGAATTGAACTCTTAACCTCTGAGCCATCTCTCCAGCCCCTCTGGCCTCTATCTTTGGAGGCCCCGTCCAGGTGCCTGCCAAGCCTTGACCCCTCCCTGGAGGAGTGTCAAGACAGCTCGCCAAAATCTTGACGACACGCTCAGTCTATTTAAACTGCCCTCCCCCCCCCCGCCCCGTGGCACCATGTACATGTGGTACATTAACATACATATATGCATACTCAAAATAAAATAATAGATTCAAAAATAGAAGTCGGAGCTGGGCAGTGGTGGCGCACACCTTTAATCCTACTACTTGGGAAGCAGAGGCAGGTGGATCTTTGTGAGTTTGAGGCCAGCCTGGTCTACAGCATGAGTTCCAGTTCCAAAACAGGACTACACAGAAAAGCCATGTCTGAAAAAAAAACAAAACAAAACAAATGTTGAAGCTGGAGAAATGGCTCAACAGTTAAGAACACTTGCTGAAACATCTGTGTTCCTGGACCATGGTCATTCAAAATGGCTCCAAAATAAACTCTCTCTTATCTCTTTTCTCCTTTAAGAAGAAAGTTGCAGTTTTATCAACAATTATGGCATCACAATGTTGGACTCAGGATGATTTGCCTTTCTCTGGAGGAATCAAGTGAATGGAAGCCGACCATCCGCATGAACCCACTGAGTCTAGGCTGCCTTGTTATTCCTCAGGCAGATTGTTGGGAGTTTTTCCAGGCCTCTGGGCCTCCCTTAACTTGATTGGTCCATGGTCCATTTTGTTTATTCTGAACTAGTTAACAAGAATGCTATTTTGGGAGCTGGAGAGATGGCTCAGTGGTTAAGAGCACTGACTACTCTTCCAGAGGACCCAAGTTCAATTCCCAGCATCCCCATGACAGCTCACAAGTATTTGTAACTCCAAGATCTGACATCCTCACACAGACAGAGGTGCATGCAGGCAAGACCCCAAAGCACATAAAATAAAAGTAAATTATTAAAAAGAGAGAATTCTATTTGTTAAATACCTTTTAAATTCACTTTTTAAATATTTGGTTTAAGGCAGTGTTTCTCAACATTCCTAATGCTGCAACCCTTTAATACAGTTCCTCTAGTTGTGGTGACCCCAAACTATAAAATTATTTTGCTGCTACTTCATAACTGTAATTTTGCTGCTGTTATGAATCATAATGTAAATGTCTGACAGGGGACCTACAGGTCACCACCCATTGGCTGGGAACCACTGGCTTAAGGCATCAGATCTCTTTGCCTTGAAGCACTTTGGTCTAAACATTTGGTGTGATTCTTTGCTTGCTTTTGGACCTGTAAAGTCACTTTAGACTCTGACTGTTCAGCTTGTTTTCAGTATCTGTTCACTTTTGGAACTTTGAAGACATTTTAGTTTTTATTTGTGTTGGTTTTCATTGCTTTTGACAAATTTGATTTGTTATCATTTGGCCTTTGCTAGAGGCTTTTCTGCGCCCAGCCCGGTCTAGCAGCTGCTTATAAAATACAGAGACTTAATATTAATTATAGTTGTTTGGCTGATGGCTTAGGCTTATTAATACCTAGCTCTTACATTTAGATTAACCCATTTCTATTAATATGAATCACCACATGGCCTGTGTCTTACTTATAGATGCTCTGGCGTCTTTTCCCTCCAGGAGCTAGTTGCTGGCATCTCTCCCAACTCCGCCTTCTTTCTCCCTGTATCTCTGCTTGGTTTTCCTGCCTATTTATGTTCTGCCCTACCAAAGGCCAAAGCAGCTTTACTCATCAATCAATAAGAGCAACACAAATTTGCAGCGTACAGAAGGGCATCCACATCACTTCTGTGGGTTTTGACTTCAGTCTCCTAATATTCTTCTATCTACATAAATCTACATTTTCCTGTTGCTTCTCCTGTGACCAAAGGCACTGACAATGTGAGGTGTGTGTGTGTGTGTGTGTGTGTGTGTGTGTGTGTGTAAGAGAGAGAGAGAGAGAATGGGGAACAAGAACATGATTTCCAAAAGGAGGAAATGGAGATAAAAGGCCACCAGGCACTCTAGCTGGCCTTATTTGTGATGATCCCTAACTCTCAAGTATTTGGAAACATGAAGACAAACATTTACTACTTCCAAACTGGCGCTGAGTGCTTATCAAAGTCCCAGACAATAAAGTTTCAAGAAAAAAAAAATCACAAACAGGCAGGTAGCTTAAATTAAAATATAAAATGATTTGGGGGCAATAAAAGTGGCAATTAATCATAAAAAAGAACTCTTTAAAAAAAAAGCAGTACCTGTGAGTGTTGAAAGAGAGAATAAGTTAAAACTCTTTGTGGTGTATGCCAAAACCTCAGGTAAATTCTAAAGCGTTCTGTGTTCTCCGGCCTTCCTCCTTCACCTCTGGTTTTTAGTCTTCCTTGAGCAGTTTTCTCTCCCCTTGCAGTAACGTGTCTTCATTATACAAACCAGCCTAAGCTCCTTTCAGCCTTAAAGCCAAGAATTTCAGTGCCAGCTTCCTCCCCTCCCTCCCCCAAGTGGAGGTCCCTACAGCTTAGGGGAATTCAGGTTGATGATAATATGTACCTGTGCTTTCTGAGGCCAGCATTCCCGGGATTCTCTCCTCAACCATCTTCAAGCATCTTGGGGAGTTTGTCTGTCATTGGACTGACCAATCTTATTAAACATGGGCTCTGTGTTCCTCTGCTTCTATAGTTGAGTGATCTAACATCAAAACAGATATTTCCAAGACACACCCACACTCTGCTTCTGGGTCACATGGCTTTTCTGCAGAACATCTTTGAAAATCTGATCCCCCTCCCCGCTTCTCCCTACTCGGTATAGTGGGGTCTGGCAGACATAAAGATTCTAAAGAGACCCCGTGTCTCTCCGTCTGATTATCAGATCGCTGAAAGAATGGACCCCGAGGATGTGGGGGTTTCCCTGGAAATCTGCTGTGAGAGGGCTCTGGCCACACAGAATTCGCCTCCCTGAAAGAGATCCAACAGTTGTCAAGACAACTTGTCAAACCACCTTATCGGATGAAACTAAAACCTTGATAATACTGAGTATAGCAGTACCTTGTGTGTATCGTGTGTGTGTGTGTGTGTGTGTGTGTGAGAGAGAGAGAGAGAGAAAGAGAGAGAGAGAGAGAAAGAGAGAGAGTGTGCGTGCATCTGTGCGTATGTGTGCATGTGTGTGACTGTGTGTGTATGTGTGTATATGTGTGTATATGTGTGTATGTATGTGTGTATGCGTATGTGTGTATGTGTGTGCATGTGTGTATGTATGTGTATATGTGTGTATGTATGTGTGTATGTATGTGTGTGTATGTGTGTGCATGTGTGTGTGCATGCTTGTGGGTGTGTATGTATGTGTGTATGTGTATATGTATCTGTACATGTGTGTATGTGTGTGTATATGTATGTGTGTATGTGTGTGTTGAACTTGGGTTCAATTTCCAGCACCCACACGGCAGCTCACAACTGTCTGTGCCTCCAGTTCCAGAGGATCTGACACCCTCACATAGACATACATGTAGACCAAACACCAATGCACATAAAATAAAAACAAATCATTAAAATATTTCTCAGAATGATTATGTATATAAACGTTCTATCTGCATGTGGTTATGTTTTATTTTTACATAATTATACTTACTGCCAAATTGGCTTGTAAGTAAGTGCTTATGTAAACTAAAGTTGTTAACTTGGCTCAGCTTCATTTTGGCTCATAGTGAAATTAAAATATTAAGAGATAAAACACAAAAAGTATATTTAATAAATGTGGCCACACAGGTAAAACAAGTAAAGCTGGGTAATGGTCCTTTTTGGGGGGACAATTAATATGAGTTTTTAAGTTTAAACAATTTAGGTGTACTCTTAAGGACATGAGACCATGTTGTTGTGGTCAAGCTCCTGTCTCCCTGATCCTGTCCCACTTGAGATCTACACATACATAGACAATTGCCCTCCCTTGAGATACTCAACCCTATTGCAAAGATAAAGAGGGTAGGGGCTGGAGAGATGGCTCCAAAGGTTAAGAGTACTGAATGCTCTTCCAAGAGACACGGGTTCAAGTCTCAGCTCTACATGGTGACTCACAACTATCTGTAATTCTAGTCCCCAAGGGTCAAATACCTCTTCTGGCCTCTGCAGGTACCAGGAGTGATGTCGTGTATACATATACCTGCAGGCAAAACACCCACACATGTAAAATTAATAAATTGAATAAATACATTTCAAAAGAGGATAGTTCGTGTCTTTGTTTTCAGGTATGTGTATATAGGACAAACATTTTAAGGATTTTTTTATATATTTATTTATTTATTTATTTATTTATTATGTATACAATATTCTGTCTGTGTGTATGTCTGCAGGTCAGAAGAGGGCACCAGACCCCATTATGGATGGTTGTGAGCCACCATGTGGTTGCTGGGAATTAAACTCAGGACCTTTGGAAGAGCAAGCAATGCTCTTAACCTCTGAGCCATCTCTCCAGCCCTTTAAGGATATTTTTGGCCATTACTGCTTCATTTATTTATTTATTTGTTTATTTATTTATTTATTTATTATGTACATAATAGTCTGTCTGTGTGTATGCCTACAGGCCAGAAGAGGGCACCAGACCTCATTACAGATGATTGTGAGCCACCATGTGGTTGCTGGGAAGTGAACGCTGGACCTTTGGAACAACAGGCAATGCTCTTAACCGCTGAGCCATCTCTCCAGCCCCATTACTTCTTCTTTTAAAAATGAACAAATAAACAATTGGGTTTTTCAAGATTCTTATTTTAGCTAGACCTAGGTAGGAGAAAACTCTTAAGTATTTTTAAATTGTCATTTTGAAAGCCTACTTTGAGGCTTGGACAAACGTCTTATAGTTTAGAGACTGTCTTAATGTGTTACACTATAATGATGTATTTTAAATTATTTATCTCTATTTTAGTTAGACATAATACTAATAATCTAAATATCAAACTTTAACCTGTTCTGGATGTCTTATCCTACACCGGACACTTCATAAACATGAATAAAAAGTAATGCTTTTTCTAGCAAAGACCAATTTAAAGTACCTGTTACAATAACTTCTATCTTCAGCAAGAAATTCACTTAAATTTGGCTAGGAAAACAAATTATTAGTGTACTTTGCTGTGAATATAGGTTTCTCTCCTGCCACCAGTTCCTGAATAACCACTCAGAGGTTTAATATTACTTATAAACGGTTGGCCGATAGCTCAGGCTTATTACTAGCTAGCTCTTACTTCTTAAATTAGCATATTTCTATTAGTCTATGTATTGCCACATGCCTGGCATTTCCTCATTTTTTACATGCCTTAATTCCTAGGTGGTTGCGCTTACGTCTCCCAGCTGTATATCTGCTTGGATTTCCCACCTGGCTCTTTCTTTTCTTGCCATACGGCAAAGCAACTTTATTTGTCAGACAATAAGAGTGGCACATATTCAGCACATACAGAAAGAGCACTTTGCCATGTTTATAACTGTCATATATCTAAGAAACATATTTTTCTGTAGTTTAGATACAGCCTCCTGAGCTTTCATTTAAAATTGTCTCATTAAAGTTGTTTTCTAAATTTTGTGATAACAATAATGATGTTAAGATTAAGGTATACTGCAAACATTTGTTAAAAATATGATTAGAACTAAGTTAAAATACTATCAAGCTTATAAAATGTTTTAAGGTTAATTCTGTGCCTTGAGATAAAATTAATGCTTGATTTTCTACAATTTTTGGTTTTTGTTGTTGTTGTTGCTGTTGTTTGGTTTTATTTCTTAAGACAAGGTTTCTCTGTGTAACTCTGGCTGTCCTAGAACTCACTCTGTAGACCAGACTGGCCTTGAACTTAATGATCCACCTGCCTCTGCCTCCTGAGTGTTAGGATTAAAGGCATGCACCACCACTGCCCAGATTTCTACAATATTTTCTTAAGAGTTGATCTATTTTTAGTATCTCTTGGTTAAATGAACATTTTAAATGTATGATTAAATTTTAGGGTGTTTTTAAATATGTTTTCCCTTTGGGCAAAGACTTTGCTTTTTGGATTGTCAGTCATTGCTTTAACCATTAAAAAAAGTTTCTGTTGAGAAACTGATCCTTACTTAGAATATCCTTACTAAATTAAACAGTGATTATGAGACTTGTTTAATGGACAAATAGTTAAATCTATTTATAAAATTTGGTCTATTAGATAAACAAGTAACATAGGGTGCTGTAAAGGACTTTTAACTATAACTAAGTTCAAAATTAATTGTAAAGTCTTCTCCAAAAGATAAAATCCAGACGATTTCAGCTAAGAGGAAAAAAAAGCCCTCGTGTCAACAACGTCATTCTGCCTTAAAGACCAGGACTGCATCCAGGTGCTCCTAAGGCACTCCTGGGGATGCTGAACCTTATGTCACCTAAGGGCATGTTCATTCGGACTTGACACCAACAATGGAGTACCAGCGTGACTAAATGTTTCTCTCACTGTTTATGTTTCTTAAAGGTTTTTGTTGTAGAGCTTTAAAAAGTATTTATGATACCTAATACTCTATCTGACACATTTCTAATCTTGGTGCTAATGAAGTTGCAAATGAAAGTATGGTGTCCCCTCACTTGATTGGACCTTTTTGTGCGACTGTGTGCTTACCCTAGACCCCTACCTTATTCAAAACAATGCTTGAAAACTCAAAGTTTTCATTGTCTTTGTGTATACATATATAGTCTCTTATTCAGTATATTTTGGATAAAACAAATAAAACCTAGTTTTTAAGTTACACTTAACTCCATTTACTCTAACTAGAGATACCCAGAGATTTGGGTTAATTTTTCTTCTCCAGAGCATATAAGACGTCTCTAATAACAACATCTATGATGAATTGTAACTTAAGTATTGATCTTTTTTCTTTTTCTCTTTCTTTCTTTCTTTCTTTCTTTCTTTCTTTCTTTCTTTCTTTCTTTCTTTCTTTCTTTCTTTTTTCTCTCTTTCTCTCTTTCTCTCTTTCTTTCTTTTTAAAGAGTTTTCCGATACAGGGTTTCTCTATGTGGTCCTGAAACTCACTCTGTAGACCAGGTTGGCCTCCAACTCTCTAGATCCTCCTGCCTCTGCCTCCTGACTGCTGGGACTAAAGGCTGAGTCACCGTACACGGCAGGTATTGATGTTTCTTGATGTAATTAGCATCCAAAATAGTCTATAGTACAATTAACTGGGATTAGAAAAATTAATTAAACAATTTTGTATCTTACTAATAAAAGAGGAGACAACACTTCAGTGACCCCTTCAGAAATCCCGTTTCCAGCCACTTAAATATAAGCAAGAGAAGTCCATCAAGTACAAAACTGTATATATGGGAGAAACTGTTAGTCAATTTCATTAAAAATATGTAAATTTTTGTTATTTTAGAAGTGTTTCTTTCATCTGTAACCTCACTCTATTAGGCCAAACTCTGTTCTTAATTACTTAATTTTTAGATATAGCAATTTATAATCATGGGTAAATGCTATTACCATGTTAAAAGAAGGTGTTAAAAAAATAAGATCCAGATTATGGTGGCTAGTAGCGTTGCTATGACCCAGGAGTTTCTTTCTTAATTGTCTTTACCAGCTATTGCTTCCTCCTGCTCACTGCTTAACCTCAGCTACCTCAGATCCTACGAATGAACTTCCTTACTATAAAGGATCTTAAAATATTTAATAAATAAAATGTGGTCCCTGCATGCACAAAATGCGGTGCTTGGCCATGGGAGAAACTCTTGAAATGAACTGTCTGCAGAGACTGTTAGAATCTCAGTACTGTGGAGAGAATGAATTTTGTAAGTTCAGAGACTAATTATCTCATCTTGGGCTAGTTCTGGCTCTCAGGACCAGCCATTTCTTGCTCACCTCTGTGCTGGAGCTAACATCTTATGACTCAATAGAGAGAAACCTTTTAGAATCTATTAGCCTGGCAGAACACTAGCCTCCACCAATCCAAACCTTTTAGAATCTATTAGCCTGGCAGAACACCAGCCTCCACCAATCCCAAAGCTAAGCAAGTCATCAGATCGTCTTGCATCCTATAGAAAGCTTCTCCATCTCAGTGTACCTGTCTCTCGGATGTACCCGCCGTGTATTTTAAACTTCCCTTGATTTATGACTCTCTTTGTTCTGTAAAACTATAAGCTTTATGGAAGTTTTTTCATGTCGGAACATGGAATTTGAGGCAGCCTAAATTTGTGTTCCCAGGCTATGGTTACTCAGAATGGCCCCAAAATAAGCTATATCTTATTCCCTCAGAAGGAGGGAGAGGGTGGGACGGAGGGGGAGGAGTTCCCAGCAGCCACCTGGAGGCTTAGACCACCAGTAACTGCAGGTCCAGACAGACCCAGGAGATCTGTGCTCTCTTCCTGCTTCCAAAGGCACCAGGATACACACCCATGCTTAAAATAAAATTAATGTTTAGATAATTTTGCTTAATATAGTTCATTGTTTCAGCTTTCATTAACTTTTATAAGTGGGAAAATGGTAATCAAACACTTCTTTAGAATGAATTTTAGAATTAATTTGAAAGTTAAGAATAAACACATAGCCGGGCGGTGGTGGCGCACGCCTTTAATCCCAGCACTCGGGAGGCAGAGGCAGGCGGATCTCTGTGAGTTCGAGACCAGCCTGGTCTACAAGAGCTAGTTCCAGGACAGGAACCAAAACCACAGAGAAACCCTGTCTCGAAAAACCAAAAAAAAAAAAAAAAAAAAAAAAAAAAGAATAAACACATAAAGGAAAACTAGCCTTCTGATCTGCAGCTTTAATGGTGGGAATCTTATTATTTGTTTATTTATTATTGTGTGTATCTACACAGTACACGTGTGTGCATGACATGGCGTGTGTATGGATGTTAGACAACTTCTGAGATTTGGTTTTTTCTACCCACAGTGGTATCTAGGACTTGAACTGAGGTAATCAGGTTAATTTGGCAAGTGTCTTTACCCTCTAAACTATCTTGCCAGCCCAGGGACTTCTTCTCCTTCTCCTTCTCCTCCTCCTCCTCCTCCTCCTCCTCCTCCTCCTCCTCCTCCTCCTCCTCCTCCTCCTCCTCCTCCCCCCTCCTCCTCCTCCTTCTTCCTTTTCTTCTTCACTGTGACACGGTTCTACTGTGTAGTGCCAGCTGGCTGGAACTCATTGTGTAGACCAGGCTGGTCTCATACTTTTGTGGGTCTACCTGCCTCTTCCCCTCAGATGTTGGGATTAAAGATGTACTCTACTACATCCAGCCTTTATTTATTTGTTATATTTTTACATGTATTTATTTATTTAAATGTGAGTGTGTGTGTGTGCGTGCGCGCGTGCGCGAGTGCATGTGGCTACACACATGCTATAATACTGTTGTGAAGGCCAGAGGACAACTTTCAGCCTTCTCTCTCTCCTCCCTCCACTCCCATGAGGGCTCTAGGGATTAAGCTATGTAATTCTTAGGCTTGGCAGCAAACACTTTTGCCCAATGAGCCATTTCACTGAAACCTGAGAACATAAATTTAAAAAAAAAAAAAAATAAAGCTTGTTTATTTATTATGCATGCATGCATGTGTGCACACACGGGTGAGGAGGTCAGAGGAAGTATGGGCAGTCTGTTGGTCCTGGCGACAGAGCTCTGATGGTCAGGCTGGGCGGCGGGTACTTCCCTCTGCTGAAGCATCTCCATGACCCAGAGGACTTCATTTCTTTCTTAATCACGTGGTCCTGTGAGTCTCCTTTCCCAGGCATAAAGGGGCTTTTAAGACGTTTTCTGTTGCTTGTGTTGGGAGCAAAGCACTAAGGTCCTTGGGCCCACAGATCTCCAGAGAAACCAGGACGGCAAGCACACAGGATTGTCTTTCCAATGGGAAAGATGAAAAACCTGTTCTTCCACCCAGAAAGCAGCCTGGAGACCTGTGTTATCTTTTGGGCCAGGACTGGAGGTGGCTAGTAATCCAAATGACCCTTACAGCCAGGGGCTCCTCTAACTTCCACAACCAGGACCTAATAGTCTAAATGACCCTACATTATCTGTATAGCCAGAAGCTCCCCCAAGCTCCTACAACTAGGAATAGAGGTAACCCAAATGACCTCTACACTGTATGTGTGACCAGACTCTTACTTAAACCCTTAAGCCCGTACAGGTACCCTGTCTCCAGAAAGCATCTTCTTGGAAGAAATGACATGTACCCTGAGTCAAATTTTGATGTAATTTATGCTTCCTTGCTTCCTTGTGCACCAGGGGTTGTAATATGCCAAAACCTTTTCCAAATTATACTGTGTTTAAATTTGTTGGAAACAGAGCTGGAGTTATGGCTCAGAGGTTGAGAGCACTGGCTGCTCTTCCAGAGGACCTGGGTTCAATTCCCATCACCCACATATCAGCTCACAACTGCCCGTAACTCCAGAATCTGACACACACACACACACAGAGGCAGGCGAAGCACCAGTGCACATAAAAGAAAACTAAATAAGTTATCTTTAAAAACTGTGTTGGATTAAACTGCAGGTTCCCTGGAGTCTTGACCCAGGGTGAGGAAGCCGATCTGAACCGAGTTTCTGCTCTCATCTCTTCACGTTCACCATTCACTTCCCTGCCTGCTGGGTCCCTTTCAAGTTTGTTTGTCTAAAATTTTATGGGCTAGAGAGATGCTCTGCCAGGGGTCCTGAGTTCAATTCCTAGCAACTCACAGCCATCTGTAATGAGATTGAACACTGTCTCCTGGAAAGTGTATATATAATAAATAAACAGATTTTTTGAAAATACTTAAAATTTTATGTGCATGGGTGTTTTGTCTGCTTGTGTGTCTGTGCACCACGGGCATGCCTGGTGCTCACAGAGGCCAGAAGAGGCTGTTAGATCCCCTGAAACTGCAGTTACAGGAGATTGTGAGCCGACCTAGGTCCTCTGGAAGAGCATCCAGTGCTATTAACCACTGAGCTGTTTCTCCAGCCCCCAAAAGGGGCATTTTAAGAACTGAGAGAGAGAGAGAGAGAGAGAGAGAGAGAGAGAGAGAGAGAGAGAGAGAGAGAGAGCTCACAAAAGCAGTCCATTCTATGAGGTGTTTTCAGCTGTACTACATAGTTGGTTTTACTGGCAGTTTAGCGGGAGGCATGGGGGTTTGAATGGAAATGGCCCCATAGGCTCATCGGCTGTGTCATCATTTAAAAGAATTAGGACAGATGGAGGAAGTGTGTCACTGGGGATGGGTTTTGAGGTTTCAGAATCTCAAGCCAGGCCCAGTGGCTCATTCTCTCTTCCTGCCACCTGCCAATCCAGATGCAGAACTCTCAGTGCCTTCTTCAGCACCGTGTCTGTCTACACACCACCATGCTTCCCACCATGACAACAGCGAGCTAAACCTCTTAACCTGTAAGACAGCACAATTAAATGTTTTCTTTTATAAAAGTTGCTGTGGCTGCCAAGCAGTGGTTTAGTCCCAGCACTTGGGAGGCAGAGACAGATGTATCTTTGTGAGCTCAGGGCCAGCCTGGTCTACATAGTGAGTTTCAGGATAGCCAGGGCTACACAGAGAAATCCTGTCTTGAAAAAAAAGCTTTTTAAAAAAGTTGCTGTGGTTATGATGTCACTTCACAGCATTAGGTCACTAACTAAGACAGGAGGGACACTGTGGTGACATCACTAAGACAGGAGGACACTGTGGTGACATCACTAAGACAGGAGGGACACTGTGATGACATCACTAAGACAGGAGGACACTGTGATGACGTCACTAAGACAGGAGGACACTGTGATGACGTCACTAAGACAGGAGGATACTGTGATGACGTCGCTAAGACAGGAGGACACTGTGATGACGTCACTAAGACAGGAGGGCACTGTGATGATATCACTAAGACAGGAGGACACTGTGGCAGTGTCACTAAGACAGGAGGACACTGTGGTGACATCACTAAGACAGGAGGACACTGTGATGGCGTCACTAAGACAGGAGGACACTGTGGTGACATCACTAAGACAGGAGGATACTGTGATGACGTCGCTAAGACAGGAGGACACTGTGGTGACGTCACTAAGACAGGAGGACACTGTGGCAGTGTCACTAAGACAGGAGGATACTGTGGTGACGTCACTAAGACAGGAGGGACTCTGTGATGACGTCACTAAGACAGGAGGACACTGTGATGACGTCACTAAGACAGGAGGATACTGTGGTGACGTCACTAAGACAGGAGGACACTGTGGCAGTGTCACTAAGACAGGAGGACACTGTGGTGACGTCACTAAGACAGGAGGAGACTGTGATGACATCACTAAGACAGGAGGATACTGTGATGACGTCACTAAGACAGGAAGGACTCTGTGGTGACATCACTAAGACAGGACACTGTGGTGACGTCACTAAGACAGGAGGACACTGTGGTGACGTCACTAAGACAGGAGGACACTGTGGCAGTGTCACTAAGACAGGAGGACACTGTGATGACGTCACTAAGACAGGAGGACACTGTGGCAGTGTCACTAAGACAGGAGGATACTGTGGTGACGTCACTAAGACAGGAGGACACTGTGGTGACGTCACTAAGACAGGAGGACACTGTGGTGACGTCACTAAGACAGGAGGATACTGTGGTGACGTCACTAAGACAGGAGGACACTGTGGTGACATCACTAAGACAGGAGGACACTGTGGTGACGTCACTAAGACAGGAGGACACTGTGATGACGTCACTAAGACAGGGGGACACTGTGATGATGTCACTAAGACAGGAGGACACTGTGGTGACGTCACTAAGACAGGAGGACACTGTGATGACGTCACTAAGACAGGAGGACACTGTGGTGACGTCACTAAGACAGGAGGACACTGTGGTGACGTCACTAAGACAGGAGGACACTGTGATGACATCACTAAGACAGGAGGACACTGTGGTGACGTCACTAAGACAGGAGGACGCTGTGGTGACGTCACTAAGACAGGGGGACACTGTGGTGACATCACTAAGACAGGAGGACACTGTGGTGACGTCACTAAGACAGGGGGACACTGTGATGATGTCACTAAGACAGGAGGACACTGTGATGACGTCACTAAGACAGGAGGACACTGTGATGACGTCACTAAGACAGGAGGACACTGTGATGACGTCACTAAGACAGGAGGGACTCTGTGATGACGTCACTAAGACAGGAGGACACTGTGATGACGTCACTAAGACAGGAGGATACTGTGGTGACGTCACTAAGACAGGAGGACACTGTGGCAGTGTCACTAAGACAGGAGGACACTGTGGTGACGTCACTAAGACAGGAGGACACTGTGATGACATCACTAAGACAGGAGGACACTGTGGCAGTGTCACTAAGACAGGAGGACACTGTGATGGCGTCACTAAGACAGGAGGATACTGTGGTGACGTCACTAAGACAGGAGGGACTCTGTGGTGACATCACTAAGACAGGAGGACACTGCTGGGGACACAGCAGCAGCTGAAGCTCGCGGGCATTCCATAGACAATGATGATACCGGAAGTGAACCCTGACTCGTCCTGAGTGTTCTCCCTCCTCTCCATGCTGCCTGCCCCTGGAGAATTATTCTGACTTAACGAGACTCCTAATGGCTTCTGGAAGAACTGGGCGAAAGAAGCAGGCCTTCTCTGAGGCCGCTGGTGGTGATGGTAGACAAAGCCCACCAAATGCATGCCAGGAAAAGCTAAAATTCTGCCTGTGGTTGAGTCACCATCTTCATGATAATAAAAATCACCATAGGGATTATTTTCTTCTTGAGCAAACTCGGATTTGTTTGTTTCTTGTTTCAGAAGCCTGTAGACTTGAACTTTGTGCTCAAGGATGACCTTAAACACCCGACCATCCTGCCTCTACCTCCTAAGTACCTGCATTTATGTGAATGGAATTCAGGGTCGGGCAAATACTACCAGCTAAGCTATATCCCCATCAAACCGGGAGTTTTGTTGGATGGCAAAAACAAACAAACAAAAACCACAACAGATCATTAAGTAATCATTTCTTTCCATAAATCAGAATGCCTTTGCAGAGCTAACACATGCGCGCGCACGCACAAACACACACACACACACACACACACAGAAAGAAAGTGTGTGTGTGTGTGTGTGTGTGTAAGCACGTGTTCATATAAGAAAGTAAATTTATATTAATGAACATAAGTGTGTAATATTCTGCCAACCACAGAGTCCTTAGGGTTCAGACTACTCATCCGAAACGAAACACAAAGCCTTTTTTTGGTTAAGAAACAAATTAACAGCCGGGCGGTGGTGGCGCACGCCTTTAATCCCAGCACTCGGGAGGCAGAGGCAGGCAGATCTCTGTGAGTTCGAGACCAGCCTGGTCTACAAGAGCTAGTTCCAGGACAGGCTCCAAAACCATAGAGAAACCCTGTCTCGAAAAACCAAAAAAAAAAAAAAAAAAAAAAAACAAATTAACAGCATAAACGTAACAGTTCTGGGAATTGATTGCTAGTGCTGGCTTCAGAGCCACCTGCAGCATTACCGGTAGAGCATCAAGAGCTTTATGATGAAGGCCCTGCGAGTGAGCACAGCGTGGCAGGGACCTTGTGGTGGTGGAGTGAGAATGTCCCCCATGGGCTCTTGGATTTGAATGTTTGGTCCCCAGCTGGTGGAGCTATTTGGGAAGGATTAGGAGCTATGGCTGTATTGTAGCCACTGTGTGACTGGGGGCAAGGATGGGCTTTGAGGTTTTGAAAGCACACACCATTCCCAGTTACCCCTCTCTCTCTTTCTCTCTCCTCACGCTTGTGTGTCAAGTGTAAGTTTTCAGCTCACTGATGGAGCACCATGCCCGCCTGCCTGCGGCCACACTCCTCACCATGACAGTCGTGGATTTCCGTGAGCCTTCGAATTAAGTGTTTTCTTTTATAAGCTGCCTTGGTCCTGGTGTCTTTTCACAGCAATAGAAAAGGAACTGAGACAGACCTGGAGGTAGGCAATGAGCACAAAAAGGCAGTATCAGGGAACTGGGGAATCCCAGCACTCGGTAGGCAGAAGCAGGCGGATCTCTATGAGTTCGAGGCCAGCCTGGGCTACAGAGAGAGTTCCAGGACAGCTGGAGCACAGAGAAACGCTGTCTTGAAAAACCAAAAGAGAAGAAGAAACAAGAAGAGAGAAAGAAAGAACCTGTTCTGAGCTGTGTACTCCAAAAAGAAAGGAAAAGATGAAAAAGAAACTAAAGTCAACTTGAACCTACCTGCTCGGCAGTTCTGAAGACCAGGGTGAGAGATTGTTTCTGCCCCTCCCCCTCCCCGTTTCCAGACTGTCTGCTCAGCAGAGTCCGACTCCAGTCTGCAGCGAGGGCTTGAGGATGCTGCTACTACCACTGGTGTATTGATCTAGCCTGGAACTCTGTAGACCAGGCCGGTCTCGAACTCACAGAGATCCGCCTGTCTCTGCCTCCCTAGTGCTGGGATTAAAGGTGTTTGTCACTATGCCTAGTCATGCTTTCCATTTTAATGTACGTTCATTTAACAAAGTTTATTCTTGGAACAGCAGAATCCGGCTAAGAAAATAGACAGATCACAAATCTGTAAAGCTTATGAAACAATGTCTCTAAAAACTCTCACTGTGCATAAAAGTTTTCATTGAGTAGAAATGACCTCTTAAAGAGACACCGGCCCATTCCACATTTCAGGCATTTCCAAATGTTAACAGCCCCTTTAAATGGAGCCTAATCATCTTCTCTGCTTAGCTACAACAATTCACGGATGCGCTGCCACTTTGGGGCACTTATAATAAGTCTTGCTCCTTACAGCAACCTTTTAATATTTTAAGAGTTCTCATGACCCCTGACCTCCAAATGATGCCTTATCTGGCAATACAACAACTATGAGGCAGGGCTCTCTGGCGGGAGATCACTGCTAGTACAAGCACACATATGACAGCAGATTTATTTGGCTTACAGAAAGAGGTCCTGGCAGACTAGCAATGACAGTCTCACACTGGAGACAGTCAGAAGCTGAGAATCCTGGGGCTGCTCACAAATGCCGAGGCTTCAAGTCTCAGCATTTCCAGTCTGGTGCTGAGGACCTCAGGGATTTCTGCATAGCCACTCTCTGCGTTAGGAGTCTGAAGAAGTTGGTCCTAACACCAACAAAGGGATATCACAGCAGCAAGACTGAAGGACTATCCGGAGGAATGAAAGCAAACAAGCAAAAGGCGGTTTCCTCTACCACATCCTTTTATCTGGGCTGACACCACATTTCGGGTGGGTCTCTCTGTTCAAATAATCAGATCAAGAAAATTCCTGGCAGGCAAGCCCAGCGGCTTGTGTTTAGTTGATTCTACATGTAGTCACGATGACAACCAGGATAAACCATTATAATGACCTATAAAACGGCTCCGACTGTCTGACCTAGTAATTCCAGAAAGTAAAATATGCCAGATAGAAACAGCTCAAAATAAGGAGTAAACTTGCACAATGTGTGTTATCCTCTCCTTTGCACAGTAGAGAAAAACTTAAAATAATGCAAACTCTCTAAAGTTGAAAGTGACTAAAGAAATGACGGGCATCTTACTTGAGGTTTGACTGGAGAGCATGTTTGAAAATCTTGGTTTCTTTGAGACAGAGTCTTCCCACGTAGCGAAGGTTGACCTTGTATCTGTCATGTAGCTCAGGTTGGCCTCAAACTTACAATTCTTCTGCCTCCTGAGTGCTGTGGTTATAGGTATGGCCTACCATAGCTGACCTGAGAGTTACCATAATGCTTGGGAATGTGTATGAGCAATAGTATATGAAGGAACAGAACAGTGGGTTGGAGTAATGGCTCAGCAGTTAACAACATACTGGCTGCTTCCGGAGGGCCCAGATTCTATCCCCAGCACACACATGGTGACTCCCAACACAGCTCCAGTCTCACAGGATCTATCTTCTGGTCTCCTCAGGCACCGAGTGTGTGTGTGGAACACAGATACACATACAGGCAAGACACCAAAATACATAAAAATAAAATTTAAAAAACGTATATTTCTAAATGGAGTACAACTACATAAAAAAGATTCATGTGCCCATATATAAACTAAGTACATAACTAACCCCACTGTCTTCAGAAGCCTTCAGCTGGGCAGTGATGGCAGCACACACCTTTAATAACAGCACTTAAGACGCAGAGGCAAACTGCTTTCAAGTCATGCCTTCTCCACCTCTCATAAAACAATAAATTTACATCTGACCCATAGATGTACCCTTCACTGCATGTCTGCAGGCCAGAAGAGGGCACCAGATCTCATTACAGATGGTTGTGAGCCACCATGTGGCTGCTGGGAATTGAACTCAGGACCTCTGGAAGAGATACGGAGCTCTTAACTTCTGAGCCAACTCTCCAGCCTACACTATTTTGTTTTTAATTCCGTCCTATGTATCGTCTGTTTGAAAATAACAAAACACTAAGGGTCAGATTCGGGAAGGTGGGAAAGAGCTGCAGCTCGCATCCCTAACCCGTTTCTACCTTTCCCAAGTTCCTGCCTCTATCCTGGTCAGATAACAGGAAGGATCAGGGGAAAGACAGATACAGCTCCCAACTCCACCAAGTTTATTTTTAGGCTGTATGGAATACAAAGGAATGCAGGGAAAAAGCGGACCAATCAGTGTCAGTAAGACAGATATGAATGGTGTTCATGACAGAGAGGAGACACATCAGATTGGCTCTAAGACGATAGTACTTTAATACAGACCCAAAGCATGAGAGCTGACCGCTAAAACCGCGAAAAGATAGCAGGAAGGGGTGCAGGTCATGCTTACAGAGCTGGAAAGTGGCTGTGGCTGGAGGGTCTCCCGTGGTGACCACACTTCACTTTGGGGCAGGTAGAAAAGAGGCTCGGGTGTAAGCAAGTTACCAGCTGCACATGCAGTTGCTACAAGGGGCTACAGGACAGCTTGTGTGTGCACATGTGGAGGATACAGGACAGCTTGTGTGTGCACGTGTGGAGGATACAGGACAGCTTGTGTGTGCACGTGTGCAGGATACAGGACAGCTTGTGTGTACGTATGCAGGCTACAGGACAGCTTGTGTGTGCATGCATGGAGGATACAGGACAGCTTGTGTGTGCACGTGTGGAGGATACAGGACAGCTTGTGTGTGCACGTGTGGAGGATACAGGACAGCTTGTGTGTGCACGTGTGGAGGATACAGGACAGCTTGTGTGTGCACGTGTGGAGGATACAGGACAGCTTGTGTGTGCACGTGTGGAGGATACAGGACAGCTTGTGTGTGCAGTGTGCAGACTACAGGACAGCTTGTGTGTGTGCAGTGTGCAGACTACAGGACAGCTTGTATGTGCACATGTGGAGGATACAGGACAGCTTGTATGTGCAGTGTGCAGGCTACAGGACAGCCTGTGGCTGGGTTCACTCCTCCCACCATGTGTGCCTGGGGACAGAACTTAGCTGTCAGGCTTGGCAGCAAGCACCTTTACTGATTGAGCCAGCTCATGGGCCCTGACTAATATTTAAAATTTCACTTAGAGAGCAGAGAATAGTTTATTAGAAGGTCAAAGTAGGGTCAGTAGGCCAGTCGTGGCATTCATTAGTGGCTGGTTCTGATGGCTCCTAGGTCAGGAAAGAAAACAAGTTACAATAAATTTATTTATTTTATGTTTGCATATGTATCACGTGTGTACCTGAAACCCATGTGTGTCAGAAGAACATAACAAATCCGCTGGAACTGGAGTTATAGGCGATTGTGAACCACCATGTGCATTATGGGAACTTAAACCAGGCCCACTGCAAGAGCAACGAAGGATCTTAACCACTGAGCCATCACTCCAGCCCCATGAGTTATAAACTCTGAAAGAAATGTTGTGAATCAAATAAAACCAAAAGTAATGAAAAATCACACCAAAACAGAACTGATACGATATGCAATTTTAATACTATTTATTTATTTATTTATTTATTTATTTTCCATTAGAACCACACAGGAAACTTCTCAGGAATTAATTTCACTATTATTCTATACCAAGTCTGGCCCAGACACATTCCCCGCTCCTCACTGACTCCCCACATTTTTAATGGAGTGGTGAGGTGATAGACAAGGTGACAGAGTGGGGTTCTTTAACGGACTTCGACACCTAAAGTTCTAGAACTTACAACTTGGTTAAGAATGAAAACCCTGAAGTCAGACAGCTGGGCCCAGGCCCTGGCTCATCCCCTTTACTGTACTGCATATAGAAAGCTACATAATTTCAACAAAATTAAACTTTTCCTTCTATGAAACAGAAATTTGCTACATTTCAAAGAGCACACACTACATAAAGCACAGAGAAAGGGATCTGTAACGCAGGAGAGGGCGTATTTGAATATCTCCCCATCTCCCTTATCAAAGAGCACACACCTCACAGATTACATTGTACACACATGTAGGTAAGTCATGCCTATGGAGAAAGGGCTGTTTAAGCACACACACACCCCATGTGTTGAGATTCCTGGAAAGAAGGGGTTAGCCTGTTCAGACCCTCTGGATGATTCTCCCATTGTGTGTGTCTATGTCTCACCGCCTATGTAGGGAACCTTGGATTCTACCAAGTGATCTGGGTATGAGAACCGCTAAGTTTCAGTATGGGAAGGTTCAGTCTTTCCACACCAAGGACAGGTGAGCTAGATTGGAGGCCATGATGAGCAAGGTTCGTGAAACATCATCTAGAAAAGCTTCCCAAGAAGGTCTCCACAGCCTACTTCAGGGCAGTATTTACCCGGCAGACACCAGGGGGTAGCAAAATCTCATTCTCTTGGCTCCTGGGCATTAATTATAAGGAAAGTAGGGAGCCTAGCTTGACGGAAGGTTAGAACCAGTTCCATCTACGCGGGTCTAGCCTATGGTCATAGGGTTCCCCTTCCCGAGGTTCTGTTTGAATCTTAAGAACCAGATGGCTCTTCCCTTGAGTTTCTTCCTTCCCCAGACCCAGAGGGGAAAAGGCAGTTTCTCCTGAGGGGAGAAGTGTCATTTGTCACGGAGGCCCTTCCCTCTCCTCGGTGCTGTTGCCCGGGTTCCGTCGTTGCAACTTCATCGGACTGTAACCACCACTACACATCTTTTACCCTCAACCTGCAGTGACAGCACCTTCACGCCCTCTCTGGGAACTGGGTAGCTTTCAGATCGCCTCGCAAAGGTCCACCTTTTGGGCGAGTCCGCTGTGACTCAGAGGTAACCCCATTGCTGTGCTGAGGTCGCCCAAACCCTTCTGGGAGAACCCACCCACCCGTCTTTCATTTCCCACGCAGAAGCGATACTGTTTGTCGGTGGGACATAAGGGGTGAGCCTAGAACTTTTGAAAGGAATCTAGCTCCTTTAGTCTGCAGAGTAAGATAATAGTCACTGCCGAGAACCCTAGCAGTGGCGGGCCACTATCGCCCTGCAACAAGCCAGATCTAGTACCAGTGTGGGATCCAGGCCAGGAGCTGCTGCCTCCCCTCCTTCATCCTCATAAGGGGTATGAGGTTCAGAAAAAGGCAGAGAGGAGCAACTCCGAAAACGCACCCATACCCTACAGAAGGATCGTGAACCAGGGGCACGACACCCACCCCATGCCAAGCCTTTACTTCTCCATAATTCCCCCCCTCATCCCCGCCTTCCCCAGGCAGCACACAGAAGCCCATTGTAGTTGTCCGGACTCTCGAGACCCAAGAAGGTGGAAGGGGAAGAAGGGCGGGCAAACGCCCAAGGCTGGGGGATCCCCTACTTTCTCTGCCCTCAGCTCTACCTGCGGGGAACCGGAGCGTGTGGGTCGATCTGGGCCCCAGGACCTTGCCAAGCCTGGCCACGGACCGCAGGGAGAAGCGTCATGAGTCTCAGAGATGGAAGGAGGCTTCTGGCCGCTCGACAACCTCGGTCCTAGACGAGAGATCTCTGCAGCGTCCAGAGCTAAGGCTGAACGGATCCCGCAGAGCGAGAAGACGCGGGAAATCCGGGGCGTCCTCGGCTGGGCGGTTCTCGGAGGGTGCGGGGCGGGGCGGGCTGGCAGCGGACAGCGAGGGGAGCGGAGGCGAGGCTTGCGACGGAGGGGGCGTCTCGGCTGGGGTCCCGGGCTGGGCGGGGCGGTGCAGGCGGCCGTCTCGGCCCTCCCTGGCGGGGCCCCGCGGCCTGGGCGCCCCAGCGAGTGAGCGAGCGAGCGAGCGAGCGGACGGAGCCGCGGCCGCCGTGCGAGCTGTCCTGCAGCCAGACCCGGCGAGACCGAGCGCCGGCAGGGAGGCGGTGGCCGACGGGCCCCGCCGACCCACCGCCGGAGAATCGGACGTCTCCGGACGCCGAGCCATGGTGAGTCCCGCGTCGCATCCCCGTGTCCCCTCGGCCTTCGCGCAGCCCGCTCCGGGCCCCCAGCCCCATGCCTTCTGTGCCCGCCTAGCGCTGCTGGGCGCCCCGAAGACTCTTCACCCTCCCATCCCCCTTCTTTTCTTCTATCTGCCGGCCGCTGCCTGCCCAGTCCCCACCGTACTCGGTGACCCTTTCTTTCTTCTCTGCAGCCTCCCCATCTTTCCGTGATCTTTGCACACAGCCCACCCCCAGCTTTCTCTGTCCTACCCAGTCTTCTGCTCCCGGGGCTTCCCTCCCCCTCCCCATCCCAGTTTTTCACTCCTGAAGACCCTCTGAGAGTTGGTATGGCGGCAGCCCTGGAAAGGGCTCTGCCTCGGGTCATGAGAACTGACCTGCCTGGAACCACCATTTTCCATCCCTGTCCCCAAGCCGGTGAGGTGGGCCCACCCATCCGGCCCTGAGGGACTCGTCACAGCTGTGGCTGGGCCAGGGCCAAAGGGCATGTCCAAAGGGAAATTCCCTCACAGAAAGGGGGCAGTTTGAGGGTGGGTAGGGGGTGTTCCGCAGTACCAGTGGGCGTGACGGATCCAGAGCCAAAACCAGAGTTTTGGGACAAAGTTCCCCAAGGCTCACGCCGCTGCAGGGAACAGGAGCTTGCCTCAGAGCCCTCCCGCTGCAAGGAGGGAACTGGATGGAATCCTATGCACGAGGCAGAGGCTCCGAGGGCAGCGACTCGGGGTACCAGAAGCCCGTGTCAACGGGATCGAACGCTAAGCCTGGAACTTTCCGGCCAGACGTACCCTGAAGAACTACGGCAGGAGTGGGCTCTGCTAGCGAGGGCGCCCACTGCCCAGACGGTGCAGCCTACCGCACTCACTGCAGAGTGGAGGAGGGGGAGAGGCCCTGCCCGGGGCGATGCCTACAGAGAGAGCCCGGGAGGCATCACCCTGCTCAGGGGGTTGGAGCTAGACAGGAACTAGGCCAGTGAGAGCTGACTCAGTCTCGCCTGTCTTTCTGGTCCCCGCCGACCAGAGGCCTGGTGTCTTGGGCTTCTGCCCACCTCCGCCTGCTCCAGACCCCTCCTCCCCTCCTGCTGAGGCCGTTTCCTGTGGCTGTGACTCTTGTTCAGCCATGAGCTCACCGCCCCTAATGGGTTGCAGCTGCTTCGCTGCTCAAACTGTAGCGCCCCGATCCTAACTTCAGAGCCCAGGCCCACTCAGCCTCACCCCTACCCTTTTCCCCCACCCACGTACACAGTCCCGGCAACACTGAGGGTCTGTCTGCTCGCCCACACCTTAGGGCCGAGTCTGCGCGCTGATAACACAGAATGCTGGTCTCTGGGGTGACTGAATACCCTAATCTTCTCAAACAGCCTGGATTAGGCAACTCTGGCCGGAGAGATTTAGGAGTAAAATAAGCAATTTTTGTCTTGGAGTGAAACCAGGACTGTTTGCTATGGGTTGAGAGCTCGGTAAATATTGCAGAGTGCCCTGTCCTTCGTTTACAACAAAGACGTTTGAGAAAAGAAACTAAAAAGCCATCTTGAAAGATTTGCAAAGAAACAGACCCGAGGGATTTTGTTTAGGGAATGAGCTGAAGAAAGTTACCCCAATGATTCACTTAGGGAAGAGGGTCAGAATGGGACATGGCTTAGTCTTTGAGACTAGATAAAATGTTTAGTCTTTGAGGTCCAGGTAAAATTCAACGGGGTTGCATAGCATCAAGACTTCTCCTCTCTTCTGCAAGAGTTTCGTTTGTCTCTGTCTTCTTTCACGTGGCCCCAGCCGGTTCATGACAGCCAATCCGGCAGGCTCTGTGGATGGAAGAAAGGGATGCCACGAAGAACTGAGACAGCACAGGCTTATTGTCTTTTTCTTCCCACCTATCAGTCAGCCATCTCTAGGATGCCACCGTTTGTGGGTGGGCACACCTCCACTTATGATAAAGGTATCCAGATGGTGAGTTCTGGGAAACTCTATCGACTAGATGGCTATGTAGAAACCCTTCCCATCTACCAGAATTCTTGACCATCAGCGAGGTCAAGTGGCCCAACCTGTGTAGGTGAATCCATGCAGTCACCCCAATTTACAAGTACCTGGAATGATCAGAGTCATTCATAACAAAGTCTCCCTGCATCTCTAAAGCCAGGGTCTCAGAGCTTAAATGCGAAGCCAGGGTAAGCCTGGAGGTACTGACTAGCCAAACCCCATTCCTATCCTTTGGCTCATTCAGCCAGCATTTTCTGATTACCCGCTGTGCTCATATGATCTAGGACATAGCTATCCGCAGACCAGCGAACTGCCCAAGAGCCATGCTAGTGTAAGCTCTAGTTATCTATAGCTTGGTCTTGTCTCTCCCAGGAGCCTGAGCCAGTAGAGGATTGTGTGCAAAGCACACTGGCTGCCTTGTACCCACCCTTTGAAGCCACAGCCCCGACCCTGTTGGGCCAAGTGTTCCAGGTGGTGGAGAGGACTTACCAGGAGGATGCGCTGAGGTACACGCTGGACTTCCTGGTACCTGCTAAACACCTGCTTGCCAAGGTCCAGCAGGAAGCCTGTGTGAGTGACTGTTAACCCTTTTGTGTCAGGCTAATTTCCACCCACTTAGAGACACAGTCTTCCCAATCCTGTTCTCCACAGGAACCCTTAGGTCTCATTTACTGACCTCCCACTGACTGTGACCACTCAAACACTAACACATATACAGGTATATTTATTTTCCTTAACTATAGACTCTTAACAAACATCAACTTCCCCCCAAAAAGACCCTGACTTTTTCAGAACAAGTTTCAAACATTACCTCCTTCTGAATGTCTTAGGATACTCCCTCAGACTCAGACGCGATTCAGAAAAGTCTTCACTCTGCAGATAGAAACACCAACAGTCTTTGATTCCTCCAAGACAGTGGCATCTGGTGATGCTGTACTGACTGGGTCCTTACCTTCCCACATACGCAGCTGGCTTTCTAGGAAAGCTTCCTTCCACCAAAGGATCAACGACTTTGGTTCTTTCCTCTGCCACGTGGTCTCCTTTCCTGTCCCCTAGGGGTTTTAACCCACCAGATGTAAGACCAGCCCTGCCTAGTGTAGACTCATCCTCACAATGCCCCTCCCACTGCTTGCTGGTTTCTTCAGCAGAGGCCTTGAGTATAGCCTCTCGCTTCTTTGTTTCCAGGCCCAGTATAGTGGATTCCTCTTCTTCCACGAGGGCTGGCCACTCTGCTTGCATGAGCAGATAGTGGTGCAGCTAGCAGCCCTTCCCTGGCAGCTGCTGCGCCCTGGCGACTTCTACCTGCAGGTAGTACCCTCAGCAGCCCAGGCTCCCCGTTTGGCACTGAAATGTCTGGCCCCAGGAGGTGGACGGGTCCAGGAGCTGCCAGTGCCCAATGAAGCCTGTGCCTACCTATTCACCCCCGAGTGGCTGCAAGGCGTTAACAAGGACCGGCCAACAGGGCGCCTCAGCACCTGCCTCCTGTCTGCACCCTCTGGAATTCAGAGGCTGCCCTGGGCTGAGCTCATCTGCCCAAGATTTGTGCACAAAGAGGGCCTCATGGTCGGACATCGGCCAAGTACACCGCCTCCGGAACTGCCCTCTGGACCTCCGGGGCTTCCTAGCTCTCCACTCCCCGAGGAGGTGCTGGGTACCCGGAGTCCTGGAGATGGACACAATGCTCCTGCTGAAGGTCCAGAGGGAGAATATGTAGAACTGTTGGAGGTAACACTGCCTCATATGAGAGGAAACCCCGTAGATGCTGAGGCCTCGGGCCTCTCCAGGACCCGCACAGTGCCCACCCGTAAGAGTACTGGAGGGAAGGGCCGGCACCGGAGACACAGGGCATGGATGCACCAGAAAGGCCTAGGGGCTCGGGACCAGGATGGGGCACGCCCACCTGGTGAGGGGAGCAGCACTGGGGCCACTTCGGACTCACCCCCAGGAGCTGAGGTGGACCCAGATGCAACAGCCCTGGAGGCATCTGAGCCCCCAGCAGAGGCTCTGGGGGAAGCCTCTGAATCCTGCCTCCTGGCAGGGGAAGCTGGGGGACCACCTGGTACCCCTCGAAGAACAGGCAAAGGAAACAGAAGAAAGAAGCGGGCTGCGGGCAGAGCACTCAGCGCCAGGGACAAGGAAGCGACTAGGCATCAGGAAGCCCTTGTCGGCCTGGCCTCACCCAGTGAACAGGAACCTGCAGAATGCAGCCCGCTTAAGGAGAAAGAGGATTCTGAAAAGCCAGAGTCTGAACCAAAAGAGGAACTCAAGCCAGCAGATGGAAAAGAGCCTGCACCCCCAGAAGACCGGAGGCCCCCAGAAGACGGCGGGCCTCCAGAAGAGGGGATCAGAGAGAGTGAACAAGAGGAGTCGATCCCGGTGTGTACAGCAGGTGAGATGACAGGCCCAGGGGCAAGGGCCAGGGCAGGCTGGGCTTCGGGAAGGGGACTGGAGGAGAAGCTATGGTTTAGCTGGGAACAGAATAGAGTAACTCTGCCTCTATCTGCACAGGATCCACAGGTCCAGGGTTCATCCTATCTGACCCCCCAAAACAGCCTCTGGAGACTTTGCAGGATGTAAAAGACAGCATCCCAGAAGAAACACCCCCAGTTTCCATCTTGGATGACCCACCTGTAGCTTGGGACTTGATGGCATCAGGATTCTTCGTTCTGACTGGTCAGTGGGCATCTGTGAATAAGAGGAAAGGGGCTGGGGAGATGGCTCAGCTGGTAAAGTGCCTGCTTCACAAGCAGGAGGGCTGAGTTCAGATCCCCAGCACCCACAGGAGAGCTGGACACGGCACTGATCTGTAACCCAGCGCTGGAAGGAAAAGGGAACTGGATTTCTGGTGTTCATTGCCCAGGCAGTCTAGCTGAGCCAGAGATAATCCAGGTTCAGTGAGAGTTCCTGTGGAAAATGATCGCAAAAGAGCCTACATTGACCTCTGGCCTCCACACACATGTACACGTGTATGCACACACAAACAAGGACATGCCAAGCACACACACCGGGAGGGTGGGAAGGAGGGAAGGTGGTGGGGAGATAGTCAAAGATTGCTCCCAGCCAGGATAGCCTGGCCGTTTTCTGTCTTCAGGAGGGGTCGATCACACTGGGAGAGCTTTGCTGACGATCACACCTCCGATCACACCTCCGTGCCTGCCTGAGGAGCCCTCGCCGTCCGAAGAGACATTGAGCAGCGCCCTTCGTTACCTGCACTCGCTGCTGAGGTAAGCGCGGCCAGCTTCAGCACCCTGGGCCTTCGCGCAGTCGCAGTCGGGGGGGGGGGGGGGGAGCTGCTTTCTTTCTCAAGGCACTGCCTGCGACTTCCAGGCCTCGGTTTCCAGGCCGTCCACCTTGACCAATTCTGACTTCCAGGATGGCTTCGTGGTTTTCAAAATCAACACTGCTGGCTCTCTCGCCTCTACGGTAGAGCCCAGATTACCAGTGCGCAGAATCATTCAGACAGCAAATACTTTGCTCAGATAAACGCTAAGTCCTTGGATGTATCCATCATAGCACATCGAGTTCTAGTCCTCCCACCCAGTAGCCATGTGTGTAGGCTTGTGATTGTTAGGTCGCCTGCTGGGCACATGTCCCAGACCTCGGCCGTTTGCTCATTGCTTCCCAAATATAGTAGCGTTAACTTCTGAAGGCTGTTAGCAACAAGCCAGATGACCTGCGCTTTCTTCTGTTCTGTTTGCTGTCTCCTCAGCGTGTGCACGTGCACACATACACACACGCACACACACGCACACACATACACGCACGCACACATACATGCACACACACGTGCACACATACACACGTCTTCTTTGGCTCTCCTTACCTCCACAGGCCTGATCTCCAGTTATTGGGGCTAACCACCCTGCTTGACCTTCGCAAGGCACCCCCACTGCCTCCAGCACTTATTCCTGCCTTGAGTCAGCTTCAGGTAATCAACAACTCGTGACAGGCATGTCTCGAGGTCCTCGCTTTTCTCCAGTGGCAGCCATGCCAGGCCATCCAACTGTCCAAAGTTTAGGGCTATTCTTCTTTGCACTTAGGACTCAGGCAACCCTCCGCTCATTCAGCGGCTGGTGATTCTCACTCGTGAAGACCCTCCACCTGAACTCTGTGGACTTAAGGTAGGTTCTCACCCACTAGTGCCCCCCCCACTTCAGCGAGGGAAAGGGGAGGGGAAACTCACTGAATCCCAAGGGGCCTGCGCAAAACTCTCCTGCTTTCCTGTGTCTACAGGGAGCTGAGCCATTGTCAGAAAAGGACCTGAAAAGAGTGGCCAAGCCAGAGGAGCTCCCATGGGACTTGGGGGGTCACAGGGACCTCTCCCCCAACCACTGGGTGGAGATACATCAGGTAAACAGCACCTAGAAACCTGAGAGCTGGAAATGTAGGCAGAAGACAAAGACAGGTATAACCATGGGGCTGGGAGAGATGCGGTTCCGTTCAGTTCACAAAATAGTTCTGACTCCTGAACCTTGATCAGATGCTGTTGGCCGCTGTGAAGATGGGAAGGGCTCGCTAAATTATTTTTTTATCTTATGTGTTATGAATATTTTGCCTGCATATATGTATGTGCTCCACATACATGTATTTTCAGGCACACATGTGCCAGGTGCCTAGAAAGCCAGAAGAGGGCATCTGATACCCGGGAATTGGAGTTTCAGAAGGTTGTGAGCCACCCTGTGGGTCTGTGTACTCAACACAAGTTCTCTGCAAGAGCAACAAGTGCTTTCAACCTGTGAACTGTCTTTCCAGTTACCACCCACCTTTGTAATATTCTTTTAATTTTGTAAGATTTGTTTCATTTTTAAGCGTGTACATATGTCTCTGTGTCTGTGTGAGTAAACACCACGCATGTGGGTGTCCCTAGAGACTGGAGCCATCAGAACCACATGTGAGTGCTGGGAATCAAACCTGGGTCCTCTGGAAGAAAACTACCACTGAGCAATCTTTCCAGCTCCCTGCCCCCCAAGTTTGTCAGATTATTAACATTAATGGATGCTTTCTAGTAGGGGCTTTTAAGATATAAAACAAGCAAAGAAGTATTGTTGTAGCTTTGTTGGTGTCTAGAAAGTGCTCGGAGTTGGTTCCATGTGACTTTACGTCACTTCTGGAGATGGTGCCTTCAGTGCCTTCTCTCTATACTAGTATCCACGAGGTGCAGGATCTCCCCCCTTGGCGTGGTCTCTAGAGAGCCTCTGTCGCTTACCTTCACACTTCTCTGAACTTAAGTGTAGTAAGTGCTTAAGAATAGAGGAATCAGCGTGATCACAGTTGACTGCAAACAGTTCTTAGCGCAGCAGATATGGAGAGCTGGAGGCGGGGCGAGGTAGGATGGCAAAGGAAACTCACATACCAAGCTGTCCCGTGTGCTGCGACCATTCCAGTGCCAGGCTGATATCACTTCCTTAGATTTTACAAAATCTATATTTATTCTGACGTTACTATTGAATAAAATGAATTTTAGGAATTGTGGGCTTGCCCAATACTGTATAACTTGGAAGCAACAAACTCAGAAACTAAACCTAGCATTATTTCCACAAAGGTCACCAGGACTCCATCTCCATCCTGTGGTTTTTTTATTTTATTTGTTTGTCTCTACATTTATTTATTTTCCTTTCTTTGTTTTTGAGACAGGGTCTCTCTTTATAACCCTGGCTGTCCTGGGACTGAGTATGCAGGCCAGCTGGCCTCAGACTCAGAGGTCCACCCACCTCTGCCTCCCGAGTGCTGGGACTACAGAAAGACCCCCCCCATGCCCAGTGTGTTTCTTATCCTGAACCCGGCCCTTACCTCCATCTCTGTATGTGGATTGCAGGAGGTGGCAAGGCTGTGCAGCTTGTGCCAGGGTGTGTTGGCCTCTGTGCAGCAGGCCATCGAGGAGCTAGAGGGAGCAGCCGAAGGAAAGGAAGAGGTGTGGACCCAGGTGGACTAATGGCGGGTGTGGAAGGGGTGGGACTGGGGTTGGCGTGTTAGTGGAACTCCGAGTATCTCCTTGTCCCAAGGAGTCGGTGGGAACGCCCGAGCCCCTGCGAAAGGTGCTGGCAGATCCTCGGCTGGCGGCGCTACAGCGGACTGGAGGAGCCGTCCTGATGCGCATGCGCTCCACCCACAGCAGCAAGTATGAGAGACGGGTGTGGCTGTGGCGAGGCAAATGGGGGCGCGGGGAGGCAGGTCGCAGAGAGGTGACCTATCCCTGAAGTGACAGATAATTTTTATTCTGCTTTTACCTGTAAGGTGCCGTGCCTTTACACTTATAACCCTCGCAGCCTCATTCCCGCTGTCATGACACCCGTGATGTTTGCATCCCTGCAGATACAAAGGCAGAACTGGTGAGCTTGACAAGGGCAGAGACTCAGTGTCGTCTCTCTTTCCCCAGGCTAGAGGGTCCAGGCCCAGCTGTGCTATACCAGGAGGTAGATGAGGCAATCCACCAACTTGTGCGTCTCTCCAACCTACGCGTGCAGAAGCAGGAACAACGCCAGCGCTCGCGCCAACTCCAGCAGGTGAGGAGATTCCCCAAACCCTTAGCCTGGGAGCCTGGCCCCTGCTTAACCGCATCCCTCCTTCCTCCCCTGGAGGTCAGTCATAGAAGTGTGAGACTCAGCACGAGGGCAGGAGCATCTCTGCACCAGCAGAAAGAAGCCAGAAGGTCAGCCTCCTATCTGTCTTTGGTCAGGATCATTAGATATTGTGGGAAGTGTTCGCCACCCAAAGGGAACCCTGGAATCAGCTGGTTGGCTCGGTGCAACCGAGTTTTGTTTTTGTTTGGGAGTCTTCTGAGAGGAGATCTGATGTGGCCAAGGTTGGCCTGGAAGTCACTGTGTAGCTGGTGCTCCTCATGCTCCTGCCTTCATCGCCTTGCAGGGATGCCAGCCTAACTGAGCCTGGTAGTTAATAGCTGAGCTCTTTGGCTCCACATTTTCCTTGACTCCTTATGTGTTACCATCTTCCAAAATGGAGGCAAAAAGGCCCTGTCTCCTCCTACATTTGTCAGCCACTGAGAGGAACCACAGGCCTCTTAAGATTCAAGAATAAGACTGGCTTCTCTGAACCTTGGTCCTTCTCTTCTGGATTTAAGCTCTGTGAGAGTTTGCTGTCTGTGCACTGTGAAGGGAAGAGGGACTTGAAATCTGGTGTTTTTCCTCAGCTCCTGTACTGTGAATATATACCCCGGGGATCTGTATGTAGGTATAAAAGGGTCATCTCAAAGTCAGTGCTAAAGGGAGCCAGGGTTTTTGTGTTCTGGGGCTGCTTGCTGGCTTCTGTTGTTCCATCCAGGGTCATCTCCTACTACTAGATATCCCTGCCCATTTAAAAACCTACTTTGAAAACAGAATTTGGATGTTAAAGTATTTAGCTTTGAGATCTAGCTCTGCTGGGTATAGATGTTGCTGCCGAGTTGTCTGTCCTGTACAGACAGCACACAGGTGGGTGGGATGGGGCGTGAAGTCAGTAGAGGACTCCAAAAGTGCTCTCGCTGGCACTGACTTTGAGGAACATTCTGAGACTTCTTATTTTCCAGCTGCTCCACCCTAGCTTCCAGGCTTTCTTCGGAGGAAAAAATTAGTCAAGCATTTCAGAAAGAGTAGGAGATTCTCTACAGTAGGAAAGTTGGACTGGAACTGGATACACACAGACATACACACTCACACACACATACACACACATGCGCGCACACGAGCACACAACACATGCATCTCCTGGGCTGTCTTCAGGCTTGCTGCCTAGGTTCCTGCTCACCACACATTAGATGTAGAATTCCTCTTGGCCCTGTTATCCAAGTAACTTTCATCCCTCCTTTCTTTGGTGCAAGTCCGTCTTATCTGTTTCCTCATCCTGGCCTGGCCCTGGCACAATAACCCCAGTCTCCTCCCAGCTCTGATCCTATAGCACTTTACCAAAGATGGCATAGCCAGCTTCTCATTTAATCCTGTGGGAACTGTTGTCCTTCACGGTATGAGTCTCACAGCCATTTGGGGTGATGGCAGCCAAGTGGGTCTTATCCTGGCCCGATCACCACCGCCCCTTCCCTCTCAGGTGTTGCAGTGGCTTTCTGGCCCAGGGGAAGAGCAGCTGGCCAGCTTTGCCATGCCAGGGAACTCACTCTCGGTCTTGCAAGAGACAGAACTGCGGTTTCGGGCTTTCAACACTGAGGTGCAGGTAAGGACAGAGAGGAGATAGGGGTGGGGGTTGGGGGAGAGGACCAGGTCTGAGCTCAGACCCCTCTCTCCAGGAGCGCCTCGCCCAGGCCCGGGAAGCTTTGGCTCTGGAGGAAGACATCACCTCCCAGAAAGTTCTGGATGTCTTCGAACAACGGCTGGAGCAGGTTGAGAGTGGCCTCCATCGGGCGCTCCGGCTGCAGCGCTTCTTCCAACAGGTGGGTGCAGAGCGCCCTCCTGAGCCGATTTTCTCTCTTCAGCCTGGAGAAGTTGGTCAGGCGGTGGCTAAGAGTGGTACCTAGAAGCCCGTCTCCTTGGCTCTGGCTTTTAGCTTGCCCAGGCAGAATGACCCGAGGTAGGTCCTTTGAAGACATTTGCACATCTGCTGTCAAAGTTAGGTGAGGCACTGTGTGAAAGCAATTAGTACAAGCTTGATTCCGTGCTGTGTGTGTAAGTACTAGCTCCTCTGTGTCCGTGCCATCTCCAAGGTTATGCTGTGATGCTGGGCAGGCCCCAAGAGAGCCATTGGCGGTGGGATACGTGTTTCGAAGTGGCGTGTGCCCTCACCTTTTTCCTCCACCTCCAACCTGTTTGGCTTTTTTGTAGGCACACGAATGGGTAGATGAGGGTTCTGCTCGGCTGGCGGGAGCTGGACCTGGACGTGACGCTGTGCTGGCAGCCCTAGCCCTACGGCGGGCCCCGGAGCCCAGTGCGGGTACCTTCCAGGAGATGCGAGCCCTGGCTCTAGACCTGGGCAGCCCAGCAGTCCTTCGAGAATGGGGCCGATGCCGGGCACGCTGCCAAGAGCTGGAAAGAAGGATTCAGCAGCAGCTGGGAGAAGAGGCCAGTCCTCGAGGCCACAGGCGACGACGGGCAGACAGCGCCAGCAGCACAGGGGCCCAGCATGGAGCCCACAGCCCTTCACCCAGCCTCAGCTCCCTGCTTCTTCCCAGCAGCCCTGGACCACGGGCAGCCCCATCACATTGCTCTCTGACCCCGTGTGGGGAGGACCATGAGGAGGAAGGCCTTGAGCTAGCTCCAGAAGTAGACGGAAGACCCCCGAGGGCTGTGCTGATCCGAGGCCTGGAAGTCACCAGTACTGAAGTGGTGGACAGGACGTGTTCACCCCGAGAACACGTGCTGTTGGGTCGGGCTGGAGGACCAGATGGGCCCTGGGGAGTAGGCACCCCTCGAATGGAGCGCAAACGCAGCATCAGGTGAGAGTTCAGACCGGGAGAGAACTGCCGGGGCCAGCGACTCTTTCCCATGCCAGAGTGACGCCTCTGCTACTCTGGTTGTGCCTACAGTGCCCAGCAGCGTCTAGTGTCGGAACTGATTGCCTGTGAGCAAGAGTATATCACCGCTCTGAACGAGCCGGTGCCACCGCCGGGGCCCGAGCTCACTCCTGAGCTTCGCTGCACCTGGGCCGCGGCCCTGAGTGCCCGAGAGAGACTTCGCAGCTTCCACGGATCGCACTTCCTACAGGAGCTTCAGGGCTGCAGCACCCATCCCCTGCGCATTGGAGCCTGCTTCCTTCGCCATGTGAGCAACCCACTAAACTCCCAAATCTTCTCCCTTCCCGCATTCTGCCCTATTTACAGTCCCCCTCACTTCTCCCCCTCCCTCCCTCTTGTGCGGTCCCTCAACTTGGCCCAGTGTTACTTGTCTACGGGTGTTGTATGAACTTCACTGTCGATTCCTGGCTAGCAGAGTGCTGTCTGCTTATCCCTCCTTGGGCAGTAGGGATGGGAGAAGAAAAGCATCCACAGGTCCCTCACCAGGGACACTTACTACCTCTTCCTTACTGGTACAGGGGGACCAGTTCAACCTCTATGCACAGTTCGTGAAGCACAGACATAAACTGGAGAGTGGTCTGGCTGCACTCACCCCCTCGGCCAAGGTAAACCTTCCTAAGAAAAGTGAGTCGAGATGGCAGGAAGGTATGCTTCCCTCCAAGACCGACCACTGAGTTCCAGCCCAGAAACAACATGGTAGAATGAGAGAGGTGGTTCCTGAAAATGAGTCGTGTTCTGACTGTACACGCGTGTGCACACACACAAAGTAGAATGAGAAAATTTTGTAAGAGAAGGAACCAGGAAGACCTAAAAACTCACCCCAGCTTGAACTCTCAGAGAACACAACCCTTCACGAACTCATTAAATAGTCCAGGTTGGTCTTGAATTTACTGAGATTGGCCTGCCTCTGCCTCCCAAGTGCTGGGATTAAAGGTGTGCACCACCACTGCCTGGCAGATTTATTTATTTTTATTGTATGCATGTGGCTGTTTGCCTGCAGGTATGTATGTAGTACATATGTGTACTACACTGTGCCCAGTGCACAAGGAGGCCAGAAGAGGGTATCAGGTCACCTTAAAGTGGAGTTAAAGACACTTAGGAAACACTATGTGGGTGCCGGGAACTGAGCCCAGGTCCTCTGCTCCTGACTGCTGAGCCGTCTCTTCGGCCCCTAAGCCTGTTTCTGCGTGTGATAACCAAGGGCAGTATGCACTTTGTCTGGCTCACGGGAGCTTGAGGGTCAAAGGAGTTCGCGTGAAAGGTGTGAGTGTAAGTGGCTGAGAGCTGGCTCCCCTTCAGCAGAGGACAGCTGCATCTCCTGGGGCCCTGCCTGCCTCCTTTCCTTTTTAAAATTACCCTGTGTGTGTGGGGGGGGGGGTGCGTGCACGTGTGTGCCAAGCATGTGTGAGGAAGTCACAGGACGGTTCACATGTGTGCCAAGCATGTGTGAGGACGTCACAGGACGGTTCACGTGTGTGCCAAGCATGTGTGAGGACGTCACAGGACGGTTCACGTGTGTGCCAAGCATGTGTGAGGAAGTCATAGGACGGTTCACCTGTGTGCCAAGCATGTGTGAAGAAGTTCTCTCCTTTCAACACTGAACTCCCAGGGGTGGAGCTTGATTCCCAGGCTTGGTGACAAATGCCATTAGCTTCTGGGCCATCTCTTTGACATCTGTATTTTTTTCTCTTTATTTTGAAAAAAAAATTTTTTTTTTACATTTTTATTGAATGGTGTGTGTGTGTATATACACATGTCCACACATGCGTGTGTGTGTGTGTGTGGCCAGAGGAGAAACTCCATGAGTCAATCTCTCTTTCTGTCATGTGGGTCCCAGGGATGAAACTCGGATTGTCAGGCTTGGTAGAAAACACGTTTACCCACTGAGCCATCTTGTAGGCCTCTTGCTCTACCTTTAAGAGTATATCTCCAGGTCTTCCTCTGTTCCCCAAAGCCTATACCCCAGCCTATCACATCGGTGTCCTCAAGATTTGGGCCCCACCCCAGCCCGGCCCCGGCCCCCACCCTGGCCCTGCCCTGGCCGCAGGTCTTCTCATCCCAGGCTATGGTTCTACCCTAGGGTACTATGGAGAGCAGCCCTTGCTTGCCTCGGGCCCTTCAACAGCCCCTGGAGCAGCTGGCTCGGTACAGACAGCTCCTGGAGGAGCTCCTGAGGGAAGCTGGGCCTGAGCTAAGCTCCGAGCGCCAGGCCCTCAGGACTGCTGTACAGTTGCTCCAGGAACAAGAGGCTCGAGGCAGAGATCTGCTCGCAGTAGAAGCTGTGCGGGGCTGTGAGGTAAGGTCCTGGCCTCCGCTGACTCTTGTTCAAACTGTAACTCTGTGGCCTTAGAAACAGTGTAGGCAGCCGGGCGGTGGTGGTGCATGCCTTTAATCCCAGCACCCGGGAGGCAGAAGCGGGCAGATCTCTGTGAGTTCGAGGCCAGCCTGGTCTACAAGAGCCTGTTCTAGAGCTACAGAGAAACCCTGTCTCGAAACAGTGTAGGCTGTGACCATAAAAGCAGACCCTAAGTCTGAGGGCCCTAGACTGTCTGTCCTTCATTGCCTCAATTATGTCCAACACCCTCTGTTCTACATGAGCTCTGTACTTGTCCGCTCCTTTCCTGGTTCTTCTTACCTGTCTGTTTCCACGTGTCTAGTCTACTGCTTCTTCCTCAACCTGATCTCTTTCCCACACTGATTCCGAATCAGGCTAGAACTGCACTCCCTCTAGATCGGTGGTTCTCAACCCATGGGTCGCAACCCTTCCAAGGTCAAATGACCCTTTCAATGGGGGCTGCCTAAGAACATCAGAAAACACAAATAGTTAAATTACAATTCATAACAGTAGCAAAATTATGGCTATAAAGTAGCAACGAAAATAATTTTATGGTTGGGGGTCACCACCTTATGAGGAACGGCTTTCAAGTGTCTCGGCACTAGGAAGGTTGAGAACCACTGGTTTAGATGAACGTACCCACGTTATTTGCTGGCTTTCTTTCTGCATCTCCAGTACACAAAGACTTCACCATGGCAGGCTGGGCACAGACTCGGAGGAATGGCGGCTGCTAGGCAATTGGGTATGAGAAGCAGCGATAGGATTAGGCTGAAGCCCTCCCTGACCAAGGCCCCTAACCAGCCATCCCTTCTCCTTTCTCCAGCTAGATCTGAAGGAACAGGGACAGCTCCTGCATCGGGACCCATTCACTGTCTTCTGTGGCCGCAAAAAGTGCCTCCGCCACGTCTTTCTCTTCGAGGACCTGCTCTTGTTCAGCAAGTTCAAGGGCTCTGAGGGGGGATCTGAGACCTTCACCTACAAGCAGGCATTCAAGGTACATGGCATGGAGTAGGGATACTGAGCCATGGTCTTCATTAGAACTCAGGATATTCTGGAAGTTTAACCTCAAACAGGTTCAGAATCTCCATTACCTAAAATAGGTTTTGGTCTCTAATTAGTCATCAATTTTAGGGTGTCAGAAGACTTACGGAGGCATTTCAAGACAGAATGGAAAAAGACCTTCCAAATGAGAACACATATGCCTGCTGGGTGGTGGTGGGCGCAATCCTTCAATCCCAACACTTGGGAGGCAGAGACAGGTGGATCTCTGAGTTCCAGGCCAGCCTGGGCTACACAGAGAAATCCTGTCTCAAAAAACAAAAACCCACACGTGTGTTTTGAGTTAAAGGTGGTACCTGGTATGTGAAGAGAAAGGACGTTACACAGACACCCCTTAACTTCACTGAAGTTAAGAACTCAAGAGACAGGTGTTGCTTTGGGCACTAACCAGATATAAGCATCCATAGCAGCCCACAGTCCTGGGTTAGGTGGAATAATACTAACGGTTTCCAAACTGTCCTGCGTTAGTTCCAGCTCTTCAGAGGTAGGGCAGAGACAAAGGTCTGTGTTTGGAATAGCATACACATGGGATATATCCTTACTAAAACCCTGGTAAGCTCTTGAGACAGTTGCTTCGTGTCTCCGTGAGCCCTCTTTTCCTTCTGTAAGTCAGGGTTGTCTCTCCTGCCCTCCCTCAGACTGCTGACATGGGGCTGACGGAAAACATCGGGGAGAGTGGGCTCTGTTTTGAGCTATGGTTTCGGCGACGGCGCACACGAGAAGCGTACACTTTGCAGGCTGCCTCTCCAGAGACCAAACTCAAGTGGACAAGTTCTATTGCCCAGCTGCTGTGGAGACAGGCAGCCCACAACAAAGGTGATGGGCAGACTAGATGGGTGGAGCTTGGAGTATGGAGATGACTGGATGCCTTCAGAGACAGCTCAAGGGCTGTCAAGCAAGAGCTGAGACAGAACTATCCATAAGGAAAGAGAAAGCTAGAATTCCGAGGAAAAGAGCAAATGTCTCCACAAGAGGTGCAGAACTGCTTACTGGACTGGGCTTAGGGGGACTGGTGTGACCCAAACCAATAGCTTTTCTTTGTTGTTCGTTGGTACTGGGCTTTGATTTGGGTTTCGTTGTTGTTGTGATTTTCTGAATCATTCTATCAATCTGAAAAAGACAAAGTGCTCTCTTCAGCTCAGCGTGATGGAAGGATCGAGTAGGTGACACATATAGAAGCACTTGACAAATCACGCAGATGCACAAAAGCATGAGTTTTGCTCTTAATGTCTACGATAAAGGGCAGCTGAGTGTTCCATGAAAAGTGCTTGTCATGCAAGTGTGAAGACCCGAGTTCAAATCCCTGAACCCACACAAAAGCCAGCAGTACAGGGACATCTGTAATCTCATCACTGCTACAGAGCACATGGGAGACTGACAGGAATTTCCTCCAGAAGCTTGCCATGCACATCAAAAACAATCAAAAGGTCAGCCATAAACACAGTGGAAAATGAAGATCAACTGACACCCAGTGTGCCCTAACCTCCAAATGTGTATTCCTCATCCACACCAGATGTGCAAATGCACACACACACACACACACCAGGTGGCTAGGAGGCCAGATGGACAGGATGAACTATATAGCAAAGAACAGATGCATGTCTGAAGAGGCCAAACATCACCCTTACGGTCTATGCCGTGCTGGTCAAGAAAGGGGAGAAGGGGAGGGTAAGAGAGTCAACAGCAGTGTGCTAACCCTGAGGCAGGAGGGCCGAGAGAAGGTTGCAAACAGGGTCTCTGTTCCCTAGAGCTCCGCGTGCAGCAGATGGTTTCCATGGGTATTGGGAATAAACCTTTCCTGGACATTAAAGCCCTCGGGGAACGGACATTGAGTGCCCTGCTCACCGGAAGAGGTAAGGTCCAGGGTGCAGGGGGCGGGGCTGTGCTCCCAGTCGGGCCTTGACCAATGATATAAAAGCAAAGGGGAGTTGTTAGGAAGGATACTGAGTCTTGAGTGGGCAACTCTTCCCAAAATGTGGGACTCCTCCAGGAGCCAGGAGGACTTTTCCACACCAGCACCCCACCACCCCACTCCCCACTCTCTGCAGCCGCCCGCACCCGGGCCTCCGTAGCGGTATCATCCTTTGAGCATGCTGGCCCGTCCCTTCCCGGCCTCTCGCCGGGAGCCTGCTCCCTGCCTGCCCGCGTCGAGGAGGAGGCCTGGGATCTGGACGTCAAGCAGATTTCCCTGGGTGAGGCGCCTCTCAAGGGGTGGCCCCCAACCGCTGCCTATTGCAAAGCAATTCCTTTTTCTAGCCAAGTAGCCCAGTTGCCATGACAACTACATACAGCTTCCCGTTGCTAAAAGAGCCTTCCATCTGGTTGCTAGGGAGATGCTTACAGCAGGCTTTTGCTAAGAAGCACTTCTTCTGTACCTTTCTCTCTAGCTCTCCTTGAGTTTCTATGGAAACTGCCTCAGCTTCCTGTTGTACCCTCCCGGTTCACCACGGCAATTCTTAGTTTCCTGTCGCTTCTTCCCTGGTTGCTCTAATGATGCTGCTGACAGTTTCCTGCCTCTTGGTAGGGGGGTTCTCTTGCAAGTGGATTGCTATGGTGACTCGCAGCTCCCTGTTGTCAGAGGAGCTTGGTTGTTTCAGGTAATCTGGAAGGGTTTTATGCCTACTCTTACCCTAGCTTCCCCTCCAGCCTCAGAAACACTTGACTCTTCTGGAGATGGGTCCCCAGGACCAAGAACCGGCCCCAGCCTGCAGCCCCCGCTCCCTGGGAGCAGCACTCCCTCTCTGGCCAGTGGAGGGATCTTAGGGCTCTCCCGGCAGGTAAGTCCCTGCAGTAAGGCTGGGAGCTGGTGCTCTCTTTCTGGGTAGGCTTTTCTGACCATCCGACATTGGGGAGTATAGAGGAACTAGAGATTGCTCCTCTCAGCTGATGCCACAGATTGGGTTTATTATCCAGTCTGCCTTTCTCCCCTCCCCAGGCCTGGCTGAGAAGCATCAAGGTCAGAGGTAAAAAAAAAGTCTTAAGAAGCAGGGAGAGACATACGCAATAGAGAAATGTCTAAACCCAGTGCCATTTCTGTGTCCTCAGAATCATTCGCGAGCCCTGAGTGACCCCACCACGCCTCTGTGAGCGGTAAGTCAGCCACCCTTCTTCCACATCCAGCGTGCCTTCCTTCCTGGCCTCCAGTGCATGGGAGTCAGCTTCTTGCCTCTCCAACCCATCTCCCTCTTCTCTCCTGGCTTCCAGAGAAGATCCAGCACTTGCCTCTCCAACCCATCTCCCTCTTCTCTCCTGGCTTCCAGAGAAGATCCAGCACTTGGCTGCGCGCCCCCCCCCCCCGTCAGCACGTTTTAGGCTGAGATGCCAATGGGACAGAATGGAGGACTCATTTCCCTCCCTCTGCTTCCTGGACAGAGGGGGGGCAAGGACCAGAGCTTCCCCTGTCGCTGGCTGCTCTCTCTGGCTCTCCCCTGCTTGGAGCTTGTTTTCTGCCCCCGGGGGCAGGGAAACATCCCTTCTTGCACGTTTCCCACCTGTGCTATGCACACCACAGGACAGGCTCTGCTGACCGCCGCCTCTCTTCTCGTCCCTGACTCTCCCAGGAGATTCATCTCTGCCAGGTCGAATGGAACCCCATTCTGGGGTATCATGGGAAATGAAGTGTTATAAGCCATTGAAGGAGATGGGTGGGCATTGCAGACTTTATATATGTAATTACTGTTATTATACTATTGTTATATTAAATGTATTTGCTCTCACTGTGCCTCCCAAGGGCCAGAGCAGGCCTCTGGATTACGGTGTTCGAACTAACTCGAGTTCTTCCCTATGAAGCTCCAACTAGGACTCAGAAAATAAAACCAAGGCCATAAAGTAGCGGTTCTGCCCTTTACTGGCCCAAAGCTGATAGTGTGGGAGGACGTGCCTCCCCCTCAGAGGTTTTAAGAAATTCAACGGGCTCTTTGAAGTCCCTCCTCCATTTTGCACCTACTTCTTGAGGCTGAGATGATCAGATGGGTCCAGCATAATCCAGTAATTATCTAGTGATGTCCTCAAGCTACGGTGGAGGGGGATCCCCATCCAGAGCTCCTGAATCTCAAGTGTGCATCCCATTGGAGCTCATTGGTAATGAAGCGCTTTAGGGAGAGCGAAACACAGGCAGACACACAGGGCCTTGTGCCTCAAGACACCTGTTTATTGGGGACATGACTCTTCAACAGGGATGACAGGAATCGTACCAAAAATAGCAACGTCTACAGGGCCCCTGACAGGGCTAGAAGGGTACAGTGCCCCCCACCCCCACCCCTTATACAAAAATAAACTCTCGAGCCTATGGACCAGCAGAGGCTGGCAGGGCAGCTCCTCAGCAGGAGCACATCCTCTACCAGCCCTAGGACCCCGTTCTCTGACCCTCACCTCTGCCACTTCTAAGGCACTGTGACTCCCTGGGCTGGGTGGATACTGCCTGCCCACCCTCCTTCACCCACTGCCCTCTTTACCTCTTGGTCCACCTTGGGCTGGGGTACGGGTCCCACACTGCTCCCTGCTGGCTGCTCTACCCAACTACCTCTAGCGCTTCCCCGCTCCTGCGGGGTAAGCTTACTAAGCTAATCACTCCTAAGAGGGCACTCCTACCGTTCTTGCCCCCCAAGACCTGCCTCTCCAGATCTAGACAGCCCTGGGCTGCCCTCCTCTTCTAGTGGAGGGCTGGGAGGTGTCTCTCCTGACGGTGCTCGGACATAGGGTGGAGATGTGTCAGCTCGGGGCTGCCGGCGGCCCCGGGCTCGACGGCTGTGGTGTACTTGCAGATGCAAGGTCATGAGCTCAGGAGCTCCAGTGGCAAAGGGGCAGAAGAGGCAGCGGTGAAGGGCACCCCCTGACCCGGCCTCACCTCCTGGGCCTGCCCGCAGGGACAGGTCCAGGGGCTCAGCCTCACCACCTCTCCCGTTACGCAGGGTCCTCCCAGGGCTGGCAGGCTTTCTTCGGGACCCTGGTCCGGTGCTGCTCGAAAGAGGCCTGGTACTCGCAGCGCCCTCCACCCAGGTGGCAGAGGCCTGAGCTGGTTTGGCTCCCGACTGTGGCTGCAGTGAGGCTGAGCCCCGCGGGGAAGGAGGCGGGGGTTCTGGAGGAGGTCCAGGACCTGCACTGCTCCTCTGCTCTCGGTGGTGACGCTGAAGGTGATACTTGAGCGAGCCCGACTGGGTGCCTGCATAGTCGCAATGTGGACACTTGTAGGGACGCTCACCTGGGAAGAGTGGGTCAGAGTAGGTCATGGGGTCACTATCACTGCGTGTGCACACATACTCATACACACATGCACACGACATTTTGCTCAATTTACAAACTTCACCCCAAGGCTTAGAAGCCGATTCCCCACTAAGTGATTTAGATGACTCTGAAAGCTGGCCCATCTGAAGACTGTGCAGCATGACCTCCAGCCTTGCGGTGGCTCTTGCCTCTCTTGCTCCTAGACCCGCCCCCATGAAGAACGCTTCCCTCACCTGTGTGCACGCGAAGATGCACTTTCAGGTGATGCGCCGAGCGGAAAGACTTTCCACAGAAGGGGCAGTCCTTGCCAGTGGCCCCGCGGCCCGCTTCGGATCGGGTCCCTCCAACCAGCAGCCCATTTTCTTCTGCAACACGTTAAGCGGAAGTTATAGGGTCTCACTGTCTTGTCCCAGCCCGGCACCCATTATGCCCACCACCTCTCTGGACCCAAGAGGAAAGGGTTTAGGGGAACGTACATTTGTTAAGAGTTTTTTACACAGGGTTTGCCCAGTAGGGAAAAGCCCAGAAGACTGTGAAGACAGGTCTTTTGAAAAGGAAACTACAGGAGTGGTGGCCCAAGTGTTGATAACTAAAAAGCAGGCGACCAAGAGGGAAATAGTGTGGACCTACCTTGGGTGGCCGTAGATCTTGCCTGGGCCCCCACAGCAGGTGCAGACTGTCCTGACCCCTCACCTGAGTGGGGGTGCAGAGAAGTCAGAGTGCCCAGCGACCTGCCCCGGGCCCAGCTCTCCTCTTCTGCCTCTACCACCTCTTCTTCCTCCTCCGGTTCGTCTGTACGGTGCCGCCGAGCCCGATTGGGAAGAGCTGAAGGCAGCGGGCGGAATCCCCCATAGCTTCGGCCAGCTCCAGGGTCAGCACCCTCACCATTGGGTCGTACTTCCCCAGCTCGCACACTCAGGTAGCCTAAGAGGCTTGGGGGCTCTCGGCGCTCAGCTGGGGTGGGCGCTGGGGCCAGGAGAAGCGCAGGGCCTAGTGGCTCATAAGCCAACAGGCTCAGGTCAGGAGGCTGAGGGGCCCTGGCAGGAGTAGAGCCAGGCCCCGGGGCACGCAATGGACCCAACTTGCTGGTGTGCACCTTCATGTGGTTCTTAAGGAACCAGGGCTCCTTGAAGCAGCGGCCACACACAGGGCATGCATGATCAAAGGAGGCCTTGTGCTTGCGCATGTGACCCTTGAGAAACCAGGACTGTGTGAAGCTCTGGCCGCACACCTGGCAACGGAACTCAGGTGGCGCGGGGGGTTCCTCCGGAGGTGCAGGAGTCGGAGTAGGGTTTGCCTCCCGTTCAGGCTCTGGCCTAGGTTCAGGCTCTGGCTCAGGCTCAAGGGCAGATCTGGGTTCTGGCTGGGGTGGAGGCTGGGGCTCGGGTGTAGAAGTAGCCGCCAGGGGGCGCTCGGGAGCCCCATGGGCCGTCAGACTGTGATGCAGCAACTCCTCCTCCTGGCTGGAACCAAAACTGCACAAGCTGCACTTCCAGGGCCTATGCAGGATATGCAGGTGGCGTTCCCGCTCCGCGGAGGTGCGAAACTTGCCTTTGCAGAAAGGGCAACGGAAGGCAGACGAGGAAGGAACCTGAGGGCGCGCCAGGCCCTCGGCAGCAGGGGTGGCCTGCATGGCCCCTGAGCTTCTGGCTCTCCCCAGTTGGGCTTCACGGAGCAGGGCGCGTTCCTCCAACTCCAGCAACAGCCGTGCAGCAGGGCTTCGTGGGCGCTCGGGCTGGTGCGTTCGAAGATGTGAGCGAAGCAGAGCCCGCTGAGCTGCTCGGTGGCCACAGTGTGGGCACTGGAAGGCTTGGGCGCCCGGGTGTGCTCGCAGGTGCAAAGCCAGGATGGAATTGAATCGGAAGCGCTTTCCGCACACAGGACAGGGGAATCGCCGTTCACCTGTACGAGTCTCAGACCAGCCTACTGATCCCATCCCAGGAGACCCGGCGCTCACACCTGGTCCGTTGGAGTAGTGCTGCAGATCCAGTTCGCCGTCGAAAGCTGGCGGGGAAGGCTCTAGGTGGCCGACCAAGATGCGGGGACGTGAGCCCTGTGGGGAAAGATGCACGTAGAGGAGAGGGTGGGAAGGGCTGATCTACGGAAAATGCAAAGGCATCAAAGGCACGAAGAACGGAAAATAAGAGTGTGTGGTAGGCTGGGGCCTGACCTGAGAACACTGATGCCGCTCACCTCCAGAAGTTGTGGGATGGGTGGAAGTTAAGATACTGGGGCCAAGGTAATAGCATCTATTACTATAATAGGAAGTAAGAATGTAGGTAGGAGAGGGGGTACCGTCGAAGGAACTTGCGGGTCAAGGACAGTGCTCCACTCACCTCCATGGACCCCCTTCACATTCTTTGGTTCTGAGGATTGGAAGGAGGAGGAAGGAAAGCTGCTAATGGAGGCAACAGGTGCGGAGGTGCTAAAACAAGACAGATTGATTGGAGGAAAGATGAGCCCTGGCTCACAGTAGTAAAGTCACCCCACTTTGCAGCCTGTATTCTTAAAACCCATCCCTTCTTCCTACGTGGATCTTGAGGTATCACATGCTTCCTATTTGCTGTCTTCAAAACTTGCACCCCTTGATCTGCCAATCTGTATGACAAACCCAGAGCTCCGCCCCCAAATGATGTTTTAAACACCTAGTCCAGAACCACCATCACCCCCAGCACACACACGATGTGGGAGGCCATCATAGTATACCCCTCTTCCACTCGCACGGGGCTGTGCTACTGGATAAACAAATGCGGAGGGCTAGCCATACTCCTATTATCCAAGTGGTACCAGCTCCTCTCAGACCCGGAGCCAGCCGGCCAAAATCCCTCCAGGTTCCTCCTCCTAGCTTCTGCCGGCACCCAGTCTTCTGGTCTTTCCTCCTCCCCCTCCCCCTTCCTGGATTCCTGATCCATTCATTTCCATTCATTACAGAGACTCATTCATGCATGGGAGAGAACACCTCCCAGCAGCAGAGTCTGGAGACAGAGGGGGAGGGGCATGGAGGGAGAGCCAGCTACAGAGGGAATGAAGAGAGTTGGGGGAGGCGTGGAAGTTAAGGGGCACTACCAGCCTAGGCAAGGGGTTTAAACTGCAAATCCCATTTAGGTTTCACCCCGTTTCAAACCTTGGAGCCTGTGGTTTGATGGGGCATCTCAGCCCCTTTGTCCAGAGCTGTTCCGAGGCAGGCTTTCCTCCTCTCTGCAGGGGAGAGGCTTCCTCACACAAGAGGAGGATTACACTGGCTCTGAGCTCAAGAGGCTGGAGTGAGGGACGGGGGGCGGGGCCTTGCCATCTGCACAGATAGGGGGATCCACACATACTCTGAGCACGAAGGGGTTAAAATTCTCCATCTAAAATTCCCTATCCCTGACAAGTGCTGCACAGGGCAGGGAAGAGGAGAGTTGAGGGAGAGGATGGTGAGGGGGAGGTTCTCCTGCCATTTCACGGCTGACAGGGTCAGGAATTAGACTTCAGTGGATGGCCAGAAGTCGTAACTACCTTCCTCCTTCCATACAGAACTGTATCTAGTTCAGCCCAGATGAACTTGGGCCTAGCTTTCTTTAATATTTGATAAAGAACTTCCTTGCCGTGAGAATTATGAAACTGAATGGGTTACTAGGAAAGAAAAGAACTCAAGCCTTACTTTGCTTACAAATCTTTAATTGAAGCAAACTGGGCCAGGAGTTAGCCCTGCTTATCAGCAAAGACAATTCTGGGGCTTCGAAGCTGCATTAATTTTCAGCACTGAGCGGAGTGGCAAGACTCTACGGAGGGGCAGACACCTGTTACATGCGGAATCTGACCTTGGAGCATTAACGGACAGATTAACAAAATGTCCTGCCCAAGCATCTCTAGACGACCACTTAACATGTGTTTTTCTGCAGCTCCAAATTCAGGCATCCACTCTTGTCCTATGGAGCCTCCAAATAAACCCTTTCCTGGGACCAACAGCCTGACCAGCCTCACTCAAAGTTGCATAAAGGTGAGTTAGATACTAAGGGTACAAGGCCATTGTAAGTCTATGTCTTACAACCATGAATAAGTCACCTCATCTCTCAGTTTACCGTCTATAAAATTAATTACAATAAATTTACATTTGTAGTCCCTGCCAACTTGAAAGTTGTGTGGTTTTAAGTCACAACACTCTTCTGGCCCCAAGAAATGTTAAAACAAATAGCCACTCCTTCAGTACCATGGAGAGTGCAGTGGGCTACCAGAGACACCACTTTGGCCACCTCAGAATCACAGACACAACTGGGCCGTGTTAGAGAGGCAGTGTGCCCACCAAAGAGAGGACACAGAAACTAGCGGATGAGAAAAAATCCTATTTGGGAAGTATGGAGTATCAGAGAAACCATGGAGGAGTATCAGGGGAATTACTGTGGCCTTTTGAATGCCACTGAAAATAGAATAGAAAATGCACATACCTAGAAAAATTTGAATTAGCTATACAGACTGTCATAACAGTTACAGTTTGTACATCCTGGAATGGGTTACTGAGGTATCGTATTTGAGTCCATCACATTCTGTTGCTTTCCTGGGGATTCCCGGAACATCCTGGTGTACAGCCAATCTGGTATATTCAGAGGAAGCAGATGGCTGGGAGGGTGTGTGTGTGTGTGTGTGTGTGTGTGTGTGTGTGTGTGTGTGTGTGTATTGCATGGTCATAGTTGACTAACCTATGGGCGCATATTCTGATCCTGAGAAGATGCTAGGCCCTAGAATAATGCCTGTAAAACACTAAACAAAATGTCTCCTAGGAAAACGGCTTATATCTGAGGCAAAAGGAGCAGAAGCAGGGCACGGCTTCCTCCTCCTCCCCCAGCAACACCAACCACACTGCAGTAGCAGTTCCCAGGATGGGAAGCAGTTCCCAGGATGGAGCAGTGGCATACAAGAAGGCCCAGATGGAAGTTGAATTTCTCCTCAGGGGAAGTTTCCCAGAAGGTGGCCTGAAATCAGTAAAATCCACCGAGACCTCCGAGGCCCAGTCAAGATGGCTTCCGTCATCTCCATCAAACCAGGTCTCAGGCACCGGATCTCATAAATTGCTCTCGATAGGGGAGGGCACCAACAGAGACAGAGTGTGACCTGGTTTGCAACCTAAGTCAGACATGTATTGTCTGTGGACAAGCCTTGCATTTTTCTACACTCAAGGCTTAAACACCACCCCTGAGCCCGGGCCAGGGAGTAGCAGTGACCTACTTTCCAGACCCAGGGGGAATCAGGGGTTATCTTGCTCCTGTGTGTATCTTTGTAGGATGCAGGACCAGCGGTACGCATGAGAAGTATTTCCAAAGCAACAGGCCAATTACTTTTACATGCTAGGAGAGCTGATGCGGAAAGGTAGAACCCCCAAATCCTACGGAGGATGGTGGTGAAAGACTTACAGAAGAATCAGCTAAATCAAGGACCAAGAAGAGTCCCCCACCCCAAATCTTGTGATTCAAAATGTTTTAAGGTAAAGTGTTCAGTAGCAAAGGATTAGGGTCTCTGGGGCCTAGCTGTAAGTAGGCCTCTGCCCCTGGTCATCCCCAACACATGAATTTTTTTTCCTTGTCGGCAATTTCCCCTCTCCTAAATCAGCTAATGAATATGAGCCACTTCGACAGATGAGATTAAATCGAAAGGGGGCTATTAGACTGTGCGGAGTCAGGACCACCCGGAGAACACACACAGACCAACAACTCACTTTACGTTCTCTCCGTGGTTCTCTGAACCCCACTGCTCTGAAAGCTGCTTCAAATACACACTACACTGAACCTCGACACCTTTTAGAGTTCTTGGGAAAGGGATAGGGGGGCATGAAATTTCAGTCATGGGCTCCCAAATAACTATCGAGAGGTGAGAGGGAGGCACAACCCCCGCACACAATCTTCTCCCAGACCCAAGTTCTAGCATGTCCTAACTTGACCCCGATTCTGAAAGTTCTGAGGAGCCCGGGCTGGGGCAGAGGGGGGTGGGAGAGAGACGGCATATCTACAGCCTTAAATCCCTCTAACTAGAGCTGGCCCTTAAAAAAAAGTCAGTGTTAGTGCCTGTAAGAGCCTGAGTTCTCAGGCTGGGAGGTTGGTGGGAGACCCTCTGGGAGAATAACCCTCTCGAAAACTGGTAGGCAGAGCAGGACCTGTGCTCTCGCACGAGGGGCTCCACCGGCACACTCCACACTCCACCCGCGGAAAATAATCCAGGAGGACGATGGGGGCAGGGTTGGGACATAGGGAGGCCAGAGCTCAGCTACCCCGGGCCAGGAGAACAAAAGCAGAGTTACAGCCGCCTCCGCGGCTGCCGCGGGCCGAGCTCTTTGTGACACTTTGTTTGGGACACAGAGAGAAGCACCCCCATCCTCTCCCCTCCCCCCCCGTGCCCAGCCCGGTCCCGAGGAGTTAGGGCTCCGTCCCCCACCCCCACCCGCTGCACCTGGGCCGGGGGAGCACCCCGCTCACCGCTCCCCCACCGCGCACCCTCAACCCCCCCCCCCCGCACCCCAGGCCGCCGAGCCCGGCCTCACGGCCCCTACAAAGCCGCGCGCCCCCGCCCCGCGCCGCCCCGCGCTGCGGCCTCCCCTCCGTGCCCGGCTCCCGGCTCCCCCACCTGGCCCCCTCCCCCGGACCCCCCCAACTCTCACGCCGGCCCCGCCGCCCCCACCCCGCCCCCCGGAGCTGCGGGCGAAGTTTGCCGGGGCCGCGCGGCGCCCCTCCCCCGCCCCCGCCCCCTGCACCTGCTCCGCGCGCGCCCCCTCCGGGAGGGGCGGGGAGGGCGGCGGCGGGGGGGCGCGGGGGGAGCGGCTACTCACGAGCCCCGGCGGGCGGCGGCGCGGGCGGCGGCGGCGGCGGCGGGCCGGCGGCGCGGGCGTCAGCGTTACGTGGGGCCGGGGGAGATGCGCCGGGCCCCGGCCCCCCCGCCCCCGGCCCGGCCCCCGCCCCTCCCCGGCCCTCCGCCCCCGGCCCGGCCCGCATTGTGTACGGCGGGAGGCGGCCCGGCCATTAGCATGCGGGGGGCGGCGCGGCGCGGCGGGCTGAGCGCTCGGGCTCCGGGGCCGGGGGACCCCCAGAGCGGCAGGAGGCGACCGCCAGGGGGTGCGGGCCTGGGTGGGGGTTCAGGGGCGTCGCGCGAGGAGGAAGGGGGCGGGGTGGGGCGCGCAGACCGTTCCTCGAGGGGACTGGAGGAGATTGTGAAAGGTCATCTTGTCCTTCCCCCAGCCTCCAAGCGGGACTGCCCCTCCCACCCTAGACCCGGACATACCAGGGAAGGAGTTGGCTCTGTCGCTGCTTCTGCCCCAACATGCACAGGCTCGGGAAGTTCTTCCTGGGGTTTTATCTCAAAGCCTCTCCCTTACAATTTGTCTCTCTTTTGGGAGAGGAGGAGGGGCGATTATAGAGATAGTTAATGTCTGCCGTACAAGAAACATTATTAAAGTTACTCTTCTGTCTTTGCCGTTCTGGATAAACACTTCTCGCTGCCGCTTCGCGAATTCTGTTTTCCGTTCTTTAAGACACTTTAATGGCTCTTCAATGCAACAATATTTACTGAGTGCTTACCAAGCACCGGCGCTGTGCTCAACCCTGGGGGAGATGCAGAGAAGAGGGGGGATGTGATACTTTCTCCCGACGCGATTATAGCCCAAACAGTGGCTGTACACTCCTAAGTGGCATACTCAGATTTAGTCAATATTTACACGATGCTTGTTCACGTATTTAGCAGCATGAGATCTTTCCAGTAATCCTCTAATAAAAACTCCCATTTACAGGTAAGAAAAAGATGCTCGAGGTCTCTCCTTCCACTGGCCTGCAAATTCAGGGACCCTCACCGCAAGGCCTACATCTCAACCTTGCCATTAAATAAAGTCAGCTCTCTTGGTGACTGAAAAGAGAGGAACCTGGCACAAACATGCCTGGTTCCCTTTAAGCTGCGATTCCGGGTGCCCAGGAAGGCAGTGTGGATACAGCGCCCCAGTGAGTAGGGCAGGAGAAAGCCACTTTTCCCTTCCTCCTGGGCCTCAACTCCCAGGCATCTTCTGGCTCCGTTTCTTTTATTTTCGGTGATTATAAATAATAGCCACCTCTTTATGTGGTATGTGCTGGGCTAACTAATTCATATGCATTTTCTCTTAGTGCTCCAGGCAACCCCATGAGGTTGGTATTATTAATTTCTCTTTACAGATAAGGAAGTAGATTAGGCAACTTGACTGAGGTCAGCCAGAACGATCAGGGACACAGCACAGGTAGTCTCATCTCTCTCGAGACCACAGCTCTTTCCTATATTTGATCTGGTTCTCTTACTGTGGAAATACATGTTCTCACCTTGGCTTCTGAGTAAGCCATACAGAATATGGACAGTGAGCCCATCTGTATGACCTCAGCACCAATAGTGGTGCCTCTACCCACCCTGGGGCATCAGCTACCCTTCAGGGGCAAACTGTTGTTAATTCTGCCTTGTCAGGGAATAAACTGGAGTTCAAATAGGTAAAATAATGTCACAATGATGTAGCCAAGGTCATCAACCTGGAAATGATTCTAGCCCAGGCTATGGGAATCTTTCTCAAAAACATTGGTACAGTATCCTTTTCAAAAACATTGGTACAGTATCCTTTTCAATACTGAACATTTGGGCACCACAGTGTTGTTCACTGAGTCAGAACAATCTTGCACTATGTACAGGGCTTGTCCTCCAATTAATCAATCAATCAATGTCCAATTTTTAAAAAAGCTCTCAAGAAAGAAAGAAGCAGGGCTGGAGACTGAGCTCGGTGGTAGAGTGCTTGCCTAGCATTGACAGAGCCCTGGGATCCCCAGAGCCACCTTCGAAAAAGCAGTGAGGAGGAAGGAGACACCTTCCAGAAAAGCCAGGGGAACACAAACTGGTCCAGGAGCAGCAATCCAGATAATCTCACTAAGGCAGAGCAGGTAATTTGAGGAGTGATGAGCCAAAGAACAAAGAGAAGATGGACATAAGGGGAGACTGAGGTCTAGGGTGATTCTGTACATAGGGATGAAGTAAGATGAAGAAGATGGGGGAAACTAGGACAACAGGAAATGGGGAGAGTGAGGTAGGCCTTGGTGGCTTGAGGGGTGAACTGAGGGTGATGCCTACGTGGCCACTCCTTGGATCCTTAGGCCCTCGTAGTGATCTTTGCCCCACCACACCTCAGCTCTGACAGACTACGTGCCAGGAAATTTTGTCTGCACTGAGCTACCAGCTGAGTTCCAACCCTCTGGAGTGGCTGCTTCAGACTAGGTAGGTGTTATGTGCTGGGCCTCGACTCTGAATTGGGAGTTGGCAGAGGGGTAAACGAGAGTGAGGTTGTATTTCCTGAATGGCCCCATAATGAGTTTTTCCAATCCAGGAAGCACTGTCCTTAGCGGCAAGGGAACCATGGACCACAGTGCGGATCTGGTGAGGCAGGAGAGGCCCCGTCTTCGTCTGGAAAAGCTACAGCACTGGGCAAGACACAGGCAAAGTGGATACTTGCTGGTGGTGGCGGTGAGGCCAGGTTGCCCAATTTAGTGAATACATACCCTGTGCCAGAAACTCTGCTAGACTGGGGATGCAGGGCCGGGAGGGGATGTAGAAATAAACAAGGTAAAACCCTTCCAAGCAGCTTGCCGTACTTACACAAAGGTGAGTAAACTATAAAATGAGGCAGAAGGAAAAAATAGCATCTAATTTTTAAATTTCACTTCTTTAACTGCCTTTTTTTTTTTTAACCTTCCTTTTATCCCAACTACTGGTATCTAAAGGTGAAAACATTGTTGGGAAAGAGAATCAGCCCGTCCCCTCTAATTCCCCACCTCTGGCCTCCAGGTGAGTCAGCTCTGGCTGGCCATAGCCACGGTGCCCTTCACGATCTCAGTGGCCTGCTTGAGCTCTGCCTGTCACATGTCCACAGCACTGCCACTCTGGCCTGGAGCCTCGGTGAGACCCACAAGGAGTGAGAGGAAGATCCCGGGGACCCCTGTCTGACAAGAGCTCACATGTCCCCCTTCTCACCACTCAGGGTCTCCTCACTGGGATCATCACCCTTGAGCTTCGCAGAGCACCCTGTTTCTGGAAGGTGAGAGAAGAGAATACAAGCTCGTCCCCCCACTTTCCAGTGTAGCACACACTATCCCTTAGCTACAGCCCAGCGCTTTCACCCCTCTAAGTTTACTCAATGGTCTTGAACATATTCTGGAGTCCAGTGAGGCCTTGAACTTTGAATCCTCCTGCCTCAGACTTCTAGATTACAGGCCTATGCCACCACCACCAGTCCTGCCTCTGAGTTTTGTTTTCAGCTAGGGTATAGGTGGAGTTTAAGCTCGGACTGAATCCCCTAGGCTGGGCAGGGCTGAGTTGGCTCACTGGTAGGTGCGGGCCATGATGATATCCAACACCTTCAACTTGATCTTGGGCTTCATCGTGGTGGTGATAGAAGTGACGAAGACAGCCTTGGGGCCTGCCCCTACTGGCCCCACCCAGGAACAGGTGAATAAAGAGAAAGGTACAAGGGAGGGGAAATGGTGGAAGAAAACGGGCTGTACCCCCCAACGCATCCTCACCCTGCTACCTGCAGCTGACAGGGTTGCTGGTGCTAGAACTCAGCGTGGAGGCCTTCACCCTAGGAGGAGTGCTGGTCTCAACATACGCCCTGTTCTTGCTGAGCCAGAGGAAGCAAGGATGCTTCACGAGGTCAAGTCTGCACTACCAGGAGCTACCGGAGGTAGGGGTGAGGGAGGAAAACATGAAGCCGCCAACTTCCAGCTAATTCTTCTTCTGGCTGTCCTTGTAGTGGGGCAGTGGGGAAATGAAGGCTGACGCTGACCGGCTTTCTGGCATTGGACGTTAATGCCCCTAATAACGGTTGTGAAGGAACTGGGTATTTAATGACTGGGACTACACAAGTGTGCAAACGTTAGTAGGCGGCCTTAATGTATTATTGGAAAGACTCGAGAAGCTGGGAGGGTTCTGCTTCCACCTGGAGTTTTGCCTTTCTCAACCCTAAAATTTGCTCACATCTGTTTTCAGGGTCTCTCTGAGATGGAGGAGGTTTCCGGTTTGGAGGATGGTCCCGTGGTGGCTAGCACCCGAAACAGAACAGATGAATAAGTGGCCACTGCCCTCCTCCACCAAAGGGGGCATTCTCCTGGCACTTTCGCGTCGTGCCCCTCCCTCGGACTAGAACTGAACTCCCCCAAGATGTGCGTGAAGCCCACAGGAGTGCCCTCAGTTTCTCCTCAAACCAGGCCCAGCTCTCTTCTCTTCCCCACTCGAGGAAGATCTTGTCACCTCGTTTCTAGTCAAGCTGCTTCCCCCCTTGCATTCTTGGCCTCCTTCCTCCCTGCCTCTCCATCCAGATTCACATCTGCCTCATCTCACTGTTTCCGTCTGTTCACCTTTCACAATCCCATCCACTCCGAGCCCGGCTGCTGCACCCGCCAACCCAGAATCCGCGTCGGTTGTGCTCCGGGTCTCCCTTGGATCCGGGTCCTGCCTAAGTCACTGGAGACTACAATTCCCAGGATGCCCCGCTACCCCGTGACCTACTGGAAAATAAAGAGCCTTCCCTCGGCGGCGGGGGCGCTGTGCATCTGCTGAGTGACGCGAGGCGCCGGGAGCAGGGCCTAGCCGAGTTTCCTCGGACGCGACCACTGGCCCCGCGTGCAGGGAGGAGCTGGGCGGGCCGCCGCGCACAGCGGTGCCGCCACCGCGGCCGGGCAGCCGCAGCCGGCTGGGGGTCTCCAGCCCTCCTGCCCGCAGCTGCCCACACTGGCTGAGGCTGGGGGCCGGCGCCGGGCCGAGCCGCGCTTCCCCAGGTGCTGCCGCCGCGCCCCTCGCGCCGGTGCCCAGGTTCAAAGTCCTGAGACTTGGAGCGCGCGCGAGAAGGGGGTTGGAGATGATGAGTCAGAGGCGCCGGCCCTCCTCGCCCCCTCCCCCCCGGACCGGGCGCTGGAGAGGACGGGCTGGCTGGGCAGGCGGGGGGTACCGACCTAGGGCTTTCCCGCCTCTGAGCGAGCACGCTGGTCGACCGAGCCCGCGTGGCCACCACCCTTTGCAAGGCGGGAGCGGGACTGCGCAGGCTCGGGCTCTCTGCCGGTCCCGGCGGGCCTTTGATCCCTGCTGCCGTGCGGTCGCAGAAGCTCTGGTTGCACTGAGCCCACACCACTTGTGACCTCTGCAAGTGTACAAAGATGACAGGCTCGGGTGGTTTGGGGAGAAAGCCCAGGAAAATGGTGGATCCCGATAACACCAGGGGGCAGCTTAGTCGCTGCTAAAAAGTAGAAATTAGCTAGGCCTAAGAGAACTCACCCCAAATTCACATAGTGCCCGGGATGGGTGTTCGTCTCACATCATTTTTGCTCCCACTTGAGAAGGCTTCTTTCCCTAGAGAAGGCTGCTTCTCGGGGCTCAGGCAAGCCCAGGTACAGTGAGGCTAGAGCGCAGCCTGGCTGGCTTGCCTTGACATTGCAGTGGCGCCAGCGGCAGATCCTTTCTGTTTGTGACACCTTGGGAGTGGTAATAGTCGCCCTATGACAAAGTTACGTGTGAGTATTAGTGGGTGGAGACAGCTCTGGGATCAGGCTCTGGAATGGAGAGAACCCAGTCTGGGCCTCCCCCATTTTTTCTCTCCCCCAATCAAACTGCAGGAATGAAGGGCTCCTGTGTGAAGGGCTCTGAAAAGAAGATCTTTCTTCAAAGTCAGGACCTAGTGACCAAAGAAACTATGGGGGAAAACCAGCAATTTGTTGTCTTCCAGCTGTTTCTGTTGTGATCAGAAACCTGGAAATTGCATTCTGGATCTTAAGAGATGTTCAGTGACCATGCACATGGGTCTTTTACAATGCTGAATGCTCAGAGCCAAGACCTCAGTGGTTTTGTTTCTCGTTTATTGTCCAAAGTAACTGGCAAGGGGCTTTGTTCATTGTAAATTATTAAAGTCCCTACGATGCTGAAGCTGGAACTTGCCTTGTAGACCAGGCCGGCCTCGAACTCCCATTTGATCCACAAGTTTGTGAATGCGATAATTACAGGCATATATGCCACCATGCCCAACCAAGCCGCCGTAGGGTCCTCATAATATACGACGTGTCACCATGAAGTTCTCCCACCCCACCCCCTTACCAACAGGTGAAAAAGGCTGAATTCATGAATTCTGCAGTGCTGCATGGTAACTTCCATCACAGCTTATTGGTCAAAGCAAATCATAAAACCACACTCAATTTCATGGAAAAGGTAATGTAGGAAATGAGGGGAAGCAGAAATAATTGAAAGAAAAGGTTTGGAATTTGAATCTTGAATTGCTAAATAGCTGGAATTTGTCTATTAGCAGTTACACCCATTCCTGCTTGTTTACTTCAGTGACTTCCATGTGAAATTCTTGATGGGGGGGGGGGGGACAAGACCGGGTGTCAGGAAAACCTGGATTCTGGTTCTGTCGGTTGGGCAATTAAAATCTGCCTGAACTATACTTTGTTCACATAGCCATTCTATCTTATTTCTCCTTATTTTGCTGAAGCATAAGGCTAAAGTAGAGTCAGACAGGGAAAAGTACTTTAAAACTATGAGGCACTCGAGAGGACAAAAATGCATTGTGTAAGAAGGTGATGGGGGAGATGACAGGGCTGGAGGGAACTCAGCAGTGCACACTCCAAGTGTGGATGGGGGTGTGTACACACCTCCAGCTACTGCCATGACTTCCATTTTGAAGTTCAGAAATTTTGACTTTGTAAAATACTCTAATTTTAATATATTAATAATGACATAGTTTTTTAGTTCAGTGGTTAAATTTAGCCTGTAGTTCTGTAGATTTCAATGCCAGTTTCTCCATTATGCAAATAATACTACAAGAATTTGATTTGAATCCCCGCACACAGGAGACAGAGGTAGGAGGATCACTGTGAGTTCGAGACCAGCTTGATCCACAGAGCGAGTTCTAGGACAGCCGGGGCTACACAGGGAGAACCTGTCTTGAAAAGTCAAAAACCACCACCAACAACAACAAAAAGAATTCTGGTTTGGGGTGTACAACATGGTGTATGTAGCTCCTGTGAATAGCCGTGTGTTGGAGGGGTTAAACATGAAGTTACCCCTCTAGTGCACTGCTTTTCAGGAAAAGGTCGTTTTGCCCGCTGGGGATATTTACATATTTGAAGAGATTTTTGATGTTCAGCTGAGGGTGGGGTGGTAAGGGAATGTGGCAGGTGCGTTAGCATAGAAACCAGGAGGTTGCCACGAAGGCTCCTCTTCGGGCTGTTAAGTTTCGCCCTCCACACCACTGGCCAGAGTCCCTGGCTGCTCTGGAACCTCTTGCCGCATTGCTCCCATGCTCCTATGACCACTCTGTCTGCACCGATTTGGCAGCCTCTATGGAGGTCACCCATTTTGTTTGAATCAGAACTTAACAAAAAGAGATTGTGAGTAGGCTCCTGCTGACGTCAGTTTTTAAAGGTCGTGACCCCCACCCCATTCTCTTGGTTTTCCCCATTGAAGAGAGAGTTCATGTTGGGTGGCTTCATATGCATCTTAAGCCTGTGAGAGTTGGGGTGGGGGAACCCATTCTGGTGAATGTTACTCTCATTTCTTTGAAATTCAGTCGTTTATTCTGACTTTGAATACACTGAATACAACTGACGATAGTTTCCAAGTGAATTCTTTTCCTTTTCTCGACCTGTTTTTGGCTTGAATTTTAAGCCTCGGGTTGCGTCCTCTGCTGCCATCTCGTGGCCTCTTGTTGCCTGGGTTGAGGTCTCGCAAAGTGTCTTCCTGCTAGAAATGGCGCTAGAAAGTGACTTAGGGTAAAGAATTTCCCCTTCGCTTTGTGAAGCCCTACCAGACTTCCCCTCCCCGTCCCCATCTCGCGAGTCATTGGGGAGTCATTGGGCAGCTGGGAAGCCTGGCCTCATCTGGGGACGGTACCTTCTGGTCATCCTCACCCCTCTGGGCTTCCAGTCGGTCAGGAGCCACCAGCTCAGACGCCAGCAGCAATGGACGCTGGACCTGCCTGTTCGTCCTAATTAACGCGCCTGCACTGGGATTCTCCCCATCACAACAGAGCACCCCCGTGTGGTGCCTGGTGCGGTGTTCCTGTCTAGGCCTACTTCTCGTTGCGCTGTACCCACGTCCTCTATCTATCTGGGTTGGCCCAGCTACTTCAGATTTGACTTTCCGTTGACGTGCTGAAGGCAGTGGTGTGGTCCCATAGTGCCAGTTAACACAAAGGGATTTGCACACGAGTGATCGGGTCTATCACCAGGAGATTGGGCGGCAGGATGATTGTGCAGGGACCCCATTTCTGAGAGAAAACAGGAAAGCGTGTTCAGTTGGTGCTATTTCTGGTGTTGTTATAACAAATTCATATAGCATCTAAAGCACCAGTGTTCATAAAAGACCAGGTACTGGACCGGAGCTAGGACTAGGGGTTAAGAGTGCTCAAGGCAGCTGCCGGCACAGGTGTGGTGGCTCCGGGGATCCGCAGGCACTTCATGCACATGGTACATACATATTCAGGCAGGCTCATACACAGACACAAAAATAAATAAAAAGCTTTAAAAAAAAGTTACTATCACAAACTCAGCTTAGAACTGTCCCCTGCTAGCTCTTCTTGCTGCCCATCCTTCATAGTTCCCAACCTCAGCCTTCCGCTAAAGAAGAGTTAAGCGTGGCAGCCTGGGCCTGAAATACCAGCACTCAGGAGCCTAATGTAGGAGAACCTTAAGTCCAAACTCAGGCTGGGCTACAAAGAGAGTTCCAGGACAGCCAGAGCTACACAGAGAAACTGTCTCCAAACAACAAAAAGAAGCACACCGAGAAGATAATATAAAAACACATCCAGAAGATGGGTACCATCGACTGCTCTGTTTTCCTTCTTTCCCTCCACCCCCACCTGATTTCCGCACATCGTTAACAAAGTTTCTTTGTGGGTTCTCATCTCAAGGTACAATCTGTGTTAGGTGCCCCCTTTGTGTAGTGTAATGTGCTCACTTCTAAGCTTTGGTAAGAATATTAAGCATAGCAGCAAAAAGATTTTTGCCTTTATAAATCTCAAATTATGATGAAGAGAAATTGTCCTTTGTAAACCTAACATGTGAAACTACCACCAATGGTTGCTCACTAGAGAGAGGGTAGTTTTCAGTCGGAAAGAGGTACGAGACCAAGCCAATTTCCAAAGAGGAGCTTGCTTTGGAACTGGGCTTACAATGCACCTTCTCGTGCATTGACAGGCGGTTAAAGCAAACACCCACTCTCACTGGCTGAGTTAGATGGCTTCTCATTTCTCTGTCAACACTCAAGCTCACTTGGTTTCTCAATAGTGTTTAATTTTTAAAAAAATTTTTTAAACCAGGCTGGCCCAGAACTCGCTCTGCAGACCAAGTTGTCCTCGAACTCACAGTGATCCTCCTGTCTCTGTCTCCTGGGTGCTGGAATTACAGGGGTGCACCATCACACGTAGTTGGTAATTTTTTCCCCAAAATGTGGTATCACTGTGTAATCTTGACTGGCCTGTAACTCTCTATATAGATGAGACTGGCCTTAAACTCACAGAAAGCGGCTGGTCTATGCCTCAGGTCCTCCACAAAAGCCGGAAGCACACTTAACCTCTGAGCCATCTCCAACCCCTGTGTGTGTACATATGTTTTTTTTTTAATTTTTAGATTTATTTGTTTTATGTTTATGACTGCTTTGTCTGTGTGTGTATGTATTGCACCATGTGAGCGCCTGGTGCCTGTGGAGGTCAGAAGAGAGCTTCCAATCCCTTGGAACTGGAATTAGGCATGGTTGTGAACTGCTATGTCGAACTGAAGCCAGGTCCTCTGCAAGAGCAACAAGTGCTCTTAACTCCTCTCTCCAATTGGGATGATCAGCCAAGGCGGTGCCAAGGCAGTGGCACTCCTAAAACAGGTCCTTGGTGTGGCGTTGCCGCACTGGGAGCGCACGGTCTTTGTTGTGGAAGGCTGCTCTGTCCTGGCCCTCATCGCTGGGCTCTACCTACCCGGCCTCCCCACTACCATGACAACCAAAACTGTTTCCAAGTTTTGCTATCTAGTGTTCAAAAGAGCAAATCATTCCACCCTGCCTTAAGATGTAATTGTCCTAGACGGCCGTGAGAAAGGTGGACAAGTTCTCAAGACTCCTGTATTTAAAGAGACACAGAGGCTACAGGAGCCTGCAGCGTGTCCAGACGTCTGTGTTCCTCCTCTCGCCTTTGCTGCTCGTCCTCTTTGCCACTTTCAAGTTTGTTTGTTTGGTTGCGGGGGGGGGGGGGGTTGTGATTTTCGAGACAGGGTTTCTCCCTAGCTTTTGGTTCCTGTCCTGGAACTAGCTCTTGTAGACCAGGCTGGCCTCGAACTCACAGAGATCCGCCTGCCTCTGCCTCCCGAGTGCTAGGATTAAAGGTGTGCGCCACCACCGCCCGGCCAAGTTTGTTTGTTTTTAATTTAAAATTCTATTTTTCTTTTAGGAGACAGGGTTTCTCTGTACAGTCCTGACTGTCCTTGAACTTTCTCTATAGACCAGGCTGGCCTCGAAGTCAGAGAGCCTCCTGCCTCTGCCTTCTGAGTGCTGGAATTAAAAGCATGTGCCATCACTGTCTGGCCAATTTAAGATTTTAAATTTGTTTCTATGTTTATGAGTGTTTTGCCACATGACTGAAATGCTCACAGAGGCCAGAAGAGAGTGTGAGGTCCCCTGGAACTGGAATTGCAGACAGTGCTGAGCTGCCACGTGCGTGGTGGGAATTAAACCTGGGTCCTCTGGAAGAGTAGTCAGTTTTCCTAACTGCTTTCCAGCCCCTCCTGTCCTTTAAATTTTGTTTTATAAGCTGGGCGGTGGTGGCGCACGCCTGTAATCCCAGCACTCGGGAGGCAGAGGCAGGCGGATCTCTGTTGAGTTCGAGGCCAGCCTGGTCTACAAAGGGAGTTCCAGGACAGGAACCAAAGCTACAGAGAAACCCTGTATCGAAAAACCAAAAAAAAAAAAAAGAAAGAAAGAAAGAAAGAAAGAAAAAAGAAAAAAACTTGTTTTATATGTATGGATTTTTTTGCCTACACATATGTATCAGAAATGCCAGCCTGGTGCCCCCAGGCTGAAAGAGGACACTGTTCTCCCGGAACTGTAAACCATGTCTGTGCTGGGAATCAAACCCAGGTCTCAGCAAGAGCAGTAGGTGCTCTTAACTACTGAGTCATCTCTCCAGTTCGTCCTCCTGAGTTTCTGCCTTGAGCAAAACCCAGTCCCACCGCTCAGTGTTACACGTTGGCCCTCAGTCCCAACAGCCAACCACATTTGATAATATTTCCTCTTGCTCTTGAAGCAGCTCTGTCCTTCCCAGCAGCGTCACAGATTCTGGACCAGTTTTGTGCCCCTACTCCCCTCTGATGCTTTTTTCTTGTCAACAAATGAGTGTGACCATGCTCAAGAGCCCTCAGTCCTCTCTGTCATCCAAAAGAGTGAGTCCGGCCGTTTTAAAATGGAGCACCACCGTTGTGATCTGCCTCCACCCACCCCCACCCCCCCCCCCCCAGCTTCCGTATTGTCTCTCACGCGTCTTTCCTGGAACGTCACAGTTTGCTAACTTGAAGAAGGCAGCATTAATGTAGAACCTTAAATCAATTATTTGGGAGCTGGAGAGATTGCTCAGTGGTTAAGGGTATGTAATTCTCTTACAGAGGACCCATGTTCCGTCCCCAGCATCTGCAGAGTAGCCCGCACCTGCTTGTAACTCCAGCTCCAGGGGATCTCGCAGTCTCCTGTGGTTTCTGCTGGCTTCTGCCCTCCCTCATGCGTAGACCTACTCACAAACACACAGATGGGCACGCAACTGAAAATAATGTAAAAATATTTCAAAATTATTTATATACATGCCAAATACCTTTACCTTATCTCTCAGTCCAGCGATGATGAAGACGGCGATGACTCCGCCGCGGGCTGAGGGGGTCAGGGCTGTTTGCTGCATAGATTAGAGAGATGTGGAAACAAAACACCAGGAAGAAGTCAAATCACGTCAAAATAGTTGACTCAAAAATTCTCACTTTGCATATATGTTTACTTCCAAGTCTTACTCAAGCTGTTGTATCCAGTCCTAGCCAGTTAGCAGTTGCTGTTTCTGTCTTCGAGACTCCATCTGCTCGTCCTCATCCGCTCCGGGAAGCTCCCTTGGCCTCTTGTTCCACCGTGATTATGCCGCTCAGATCCCCTTAGTCTTCCACATTCAATTACCCATTGTGTACTAACAGAAAGACCATGCCTGTCTGCGTTCAGACAGAAACTGCCGGTGTAATTCCAGCTGACCTGAGCTGGCTATGTTTACCTTCTCTTTTATACTTACTTTTATTTATTTTCAGTTTTGTGAGACAAGGTTTCTCGATGTAGTCCTGGCTGTCCCAAAACTCGCTCTGTAGACCAGGCTGGCCTCAGACTCACAGTGCTTCACCTGTCTCTGCCTCTCAAGTGCTGGTATTGAAGGAATGAGCACACCAGGCTAAGAGCTCCAGGCCAGAAGGATGGAGAGATGGTTCAGAAACTAAGGGCACTTGATGCTCTTCTGGGGGACCTAAGTTTGATCCCCAGAGCCTACATGGCACTTCTGTACTAAAAGTGTATGCCATCACACCTGGTTTGGCTTTTGTTCCTTATTTTTATTGGTTCTTTGGGAATTTCGCATGTTTTGATGACATTCAGTTCCCCAACTTTTCCCAATCTAACCCTTTTCACTATCCACCTACATCTGTGTTCTCTCTCTCTCTCTCTCTCTCTCTCTCTCTCTCTCTCTCTCTCTCTCCCTCCCTCCCTCCCTCCCTTCCTCCTTCCCTCCATGCCAATTTGTGCAGGTGAGATATTCTTGGATGTGTGGTCTTTGACTGGACAGTGGTCTTTGCCAGGGACTATACGCTTAAAGAAAACTGTCCCTCCGTTTCCCAGCAGCTAATAACTGCTCATAGCTCCGTGGCTGGGGTGAGACTGTGCCCAGCTGCCCCTCTTCATGCTGGAGTTTGTTTCAGCTCTGGCTTGCACAGGTTTGTACGTACTGTTGAAAACACTGCATTTTTAATTTGCAGCTGCCCTGTTGCATGGAGAAGATAGTGTTTCCTTTAGTTATACACCAACTTTTGCTTTTTTACTTTCTGCCCCCTCTCCTGCAATGATCCCTGAGCCTTGGGAGGAAGAAGTAAGGTATAGATGTTCCATTTAGGGCTGAGGATTCTGCAGTCTCTTGTTCTCTGCACCTTGGTCACTTGTGTGTCTCTGTGTAATCTCTATATACTACAAGTAGAAGCTTCTCAGAAGAGAGAGGCATTCACTTATGGGCACAATGCTAAGTCATTAGGAGTCAGTTTAATACTTTGTCCCTTTAGCACTATAACATAGTTGGTTCTCCCTAAGACCTAGGCTCTGTCTAGCCATGGCCCTGATAGTGGTGCCAGGTATATATCTTATACAGTGGTACATAAATCTGATCAGAAAGCGGGTGATCTCCTGGCATTCATGTTTTGCCAGGCCAGCCATTACTGTGTAGGGCCACATCTGGGTAGGACTGGCAACTACTTTTTTCCTCCATAGTCTGATATCACCTTGTAGCACTATGGAAGCTAGCCAGTTGGAATAAAGCTTCCAGGGCAGTACCGGGTTGGTTTCTCTACAAGAACCCCAGTACGAGGTATCTTCAGCAATAGAGTCTCACTGTCATAATCCAGAGGGTACCCAAGAGCAATGGCAGTACTGTGTGCTTTGTTTGCATGCGTGTAAGTATATCATGTGTGTTCCTGCTGCCCAAAGAGGCCTGAAGAGGGTATCAGATTCCCTTCAGTGAGTTACAGCATGCTGTGAGCCTTTGTGTGGAGTGTGTAACCACCGAGCCATCTCCGCAGTCTTCTTTGCCTCCGCTACGTGAGGACACAGTGTGTACCTTCTCTGGAGGACACACTAAAAAGATGCCGTTTTGGAAGCAGAGTGCAGACCCTCACCAGGCACCGAGCTTGCCAGTTGCTTGATCTTGGATCCTCCAGCTTACAGACAATGAGAAATAACTTTTATTTTTTAAATTTCATTTTACATTCCATGCACAGTTCTGCCCCCACCTCTTCTCCTCCCTCATCCACTCCTCCCAACAGGTAAGGGCTCCCACGAGAAGTTAACAAAGCCTGGCACATTAAGTTGGGGCAGGACCAAGACCTTCCCACTGCATTAAAGCTGACCATGTTGTCACATCATAGGGAATGGGCTCCAGAAATTAAAATTTTAGATTCCCAATAATCTACAAAAGTTTTATATTCACAGTATTAAGTACAATTTAAAGCCATAAAATTCCATTTTATACTAGTCAGCTAATCGAACTTTTAAACACATAAAACTCATTGTTGAGGGGGCTGGAGAGATAGCTCAGAAGTTAAGAGCATTGCCTGTTCTTCCAAAGGTCCTGAGTTCAATTCCCAGCAACCACATGGTGGCTCACAACCATCTGTAATGAGGTCTGGTGCCCTCTTCTGGCCTGAAGACATACACACAGACAGAATATTGTATATATAATAAATAAATAAATGTTTAAAAAAAAACCTCATTGTTGATAAGTATTCGAGGAAATGAACATATTTTTGATACTTCTAGCAAGGCAAGTGGGTGCATCCATAGTAAGAAGCAAGCTAACCACGTCTGTGTATTCTGTTCCTACACGTGGAAGTGCAGACCTATAATTTCACATTTGGGAAGCTGAAACAGTACAATTTGAGGCCAGTTCAGGTCACATAGTGAATTACAGGGCAGCCTTAGCTACACTGCGAAACCTTGTCTCAAAAATACAACCCAGGCCGGGCGGTGGTGGCGCACGCCTTTAATCCCAGCACTCGGGAGGCAGGGGCAGGCGGATCTCTATGAGTTTGAGACCAGCCTGGTCTGCAGAGCTAGTTCCAGGACAGGCTCCAAAGCCACAGAGAAACCCTGTCTCGAAAAACCAAAAAATAAATAAATAAATAAAAATACAACCCAGGGCTGAGGAGGTGGCTCAGCTGGTAAGGACTTGAGTTCAGATTCCCAGCCCACACAAAAGACTGGACATGGTGGAGGCACAGGCCAGTAATCCCGGTACTGGAAAGGTGGGAACACGAGAATCACTCAGACATCCTAACCAGCCTGGCCAAACTGGCGAGCTCCAGTTTCGGTGAGAAGACCTGTCTGAAAACAAATAGGTGGAGTTCAATTGAAGGAGGCACTTGACACACCTCTGGCCTCCATCCTCATACACACATGTGTGCACATGCACACTCGAACGCGTACACACACACAGCACATACACAGGACTTACTAGCAATTCTGCTTTTTAGGGATTTATATCTTAAATTTACCCAATTCTATTACTTCAATTTTACCACAAGGTTTGTGGTCTACTGGCAAGGTTCCAGCCGGCAGCTCACATCTTCCTACTTCTCTGGCGGCTACATGGCTTCTCACTGACCCCGCCTACTCTCTCTCTATCTTTTCCTGCCTGGATATTTTCTGTTAAGCCATTGGCTAAAAGCAGCTTCTTTATTCGTTAGCCAATAAAAGCAACACATATACAGGAGGACCTCCCACACCAGGGATTTTTCTCAGAAATACTTGAACCTATACATGGAGTTTCTGAAAAGTACATTGCAGCATTTATTTTAAAGTTTAAAAGTGCAAGCTAAATACCTAGAAGTTAAGAGATTTATTTTTAAAGTATAATACACTTAGAGAATAAAACATTATACTGGGATGAAAATGAGAGGTGTGTATTTTTTTTTAAATATTTATTTATTTATTTTGGATACAATATTCTGTTTGCATATATGCCTTCTAGAAGAGGACACCAGACCTCATTACAGATGGTTGTGAGCCACCATGTGGTTGCTGGGAATCGAACTCGGGTCCTTTGGAAGAGCATGCAATGCTCTTAACCGCTGAGGCATCTCTCCAGCCCGAGGTGTGTATTTTTATGTTAAAGGATAAGGAGGAGGAGACGGCAGCTCAGCAAATGGCTCAGTGGATAATTAATTTGATGTATAAATATGAAGACTGGGTTCCAATATTCAGGAACCCAGTAAAACTGGGTGTGGTCTCAAATGTGCAATCCCATACCTACAGTGAAACAGGAGGCAGAGACAGGAGAATCCCCAGAAACTTGAGGGCAAGCTAACCTGGTGCATATGTCTAACCTGGTACATGTGGCTGACCTGGTGTATGGAGCTAACCTGATACCTGCAGCCTGCTAGAGTCAGGGATCGGAGAGCATCGCCCCCAACTCTGTGCAGCGGTGCCGACAGTCTGCTCCATCCGTGTTCTTCTGATTTCTTATTTTCAGTTACCTAATTTCCAATCTTGCACATATGTCTTGGGAGCTTTTGCTTGTTTTAGGAATACTGTGTATGTGTCTTCAACCAGTCTAAAAAAGCCATGTTTTATTTGTTTGTTTATTTGTCTCATTGGTTGGCTTTTCAAGACAGGGTTTACAAATTTCTGTGTAACAGCCCTAGTTGTCCTGGAACTAGGTCTGTAGATCAGGCTGGCCTCAAACTCGCAGAGATCTTCCTGCTTCTGCTTCCTGAGTGCTAGAATTAAAAGCATGTGCCACCACTGCCTGGCTTCTTTCTCTTTTCTTTCTTTTCTTTTCTTTTCTTTTCCTTTCTTTCTATTTTTTTCCCCTGGAGACAGAGTCTCTCTACATAGCTCTGACTGTCCTAGACTAGAACTCACTAAGTAGACCAGACTGACTTTGAATTTACAGAAATTCTCTTGCCTCTGCCTCCCTAGTGCTGGGATTAAAGGCGTGTGCCACCATGCCTGGCCTCTTTTTACTTATAACCTTCCATGGCTTTAACATTCTCTAAAATTCCCTTCTAGCTACTTTGGCTACCTCAATTTTTTTTTCTTTTCAAAATTAATATACTACATAATCCTTATCTTTACCCACCCTATGTCCCTCCTGCTTTTAATGTTATTAACTTAACTGGGAGCATCCTCCCTACTGCTCTTAGCTGTTTGCCCTCAGCAGTTACTGAAACCAGAGGGGCCGCTGTTACCCACTGGCCAGCACCACACTTGTGTAGTGGGAATACCCAGAGCAGGGTTGTTCTCTCAGGTGCCATCTACTCAGGGAATAACACAGCGCTTACAACAGGCGCCCAGAGTTCCTGGACTGAGGAATTATCTTCACTCTACACACTCAACTTGGCTCCATCCAACTCCCATGTAAACACAGCAAATGCTTTGGCTGAAATAATACAGCTGATTTTAAAAAACGAACCAAGCAAGGAAATAATAACACCAGATGCATAAAACCAGCTCAGTAATGTAAGGAACATAAAAACCCAAGACAACCTATCTCCTCCAAAAATGACTGTTGTTTTTGCTGAATTGACACATTGTCAAACTACCTTCTAAGTATTTCTGCTCTTACCCATAGGTCACTGCTGCTCTTGACCTCGGCCAGAAGCTTCTCCCTGCAGTGGTCAACAGAGACTCAGAACTGGTCAGAACTGATCAGACTGCCCTAAATGGGAACCCTGTATCCATCTACTCAAGACGGAGCAGAAAGAAGTGCATGCTAGGGACGGCCCAGAGTGCCATGAGATCCACACGGGCTTGAGAACTCACGGTAGCTATGATTACTGAATAATTTTAAAAAGGAAAAAAAAAATAAAAGGAAAGGACACCCCTGGTCTTAGGTATGGTGGAGGACAAAGTTTATTGTGGATAAAAGGGAGTGTGGGTAGAGGCAGAGACAGAGACGACAGAGTGAGACAGTGAGCCGTGATGTGGGGGAGCTTTTAGAGGGGGGTAGCACGTGAGCCTAGGGAGACTACTGGGCCAGTCCCCCTGCCTCTGGCTATGCTGTCCCGCACACCTATAATAAACTGTCTCCTCCACCACACCTAGGAGTGGTCCTGTCCTTCCCTGCACCACCACTGCCCTGAGCTGCTTCAGTTTTGCTTCCCTGTTTCTGCCCTGGATTCCTTTGAGATGGATTTGTAAATCAAAGAAGCTCTTTCCTGGCCAAGTAGCTTTGGGTGTTGAAAGCGAATTAGGACGAGGTTGACATAGTAATAAAATATCTTCCATTTAGACCCCTAAGGCTTTGCTGCCGAATTCTACTGAGCATTTAGAGGAGATGGAAACAAACCCTTCTCAACCACTTCTAGCAACAGTGAAAAGGGAGACTAGTTTCAAACTCACTTCACTTATTTTTAAATAATTTTCCTTATTCTTGAGAATTTCATATATATGTATAATGAAATATAATTAAATATATCCAACCTCCATTTCCTTCCTCCAACCCCAGCCCCATATCCCCCAACATACCTTCCCAATTCTATGCCTTTTTTTTTTTTTTTTTTTTTTTTTGATAACCCACGATGTCCTGTAGGATGTCGGAACCTAACAGGGCCACACCCTCAGGAAAGAATGACTCTCCTCCTCCAGAAGCTGTCAGCTGCCGACAGCTTCTCAGTAGGGTGGGCCTCAAGGACTCTTCCCAGTCTATGCCAGAATTTGGGGTGGCTTCATCTTGTTCAAGTAACCACAGAGGTTGTGAGCTCTTGAGCGTGGCTGTGTCCCGTCCAGAGGACGGTATTTCAGTGTTCTTCCTTCCGGCTTCTACCTTCTCACCTCCTTTTCCATGATTCAAACTCTTTCTTTTCTGTTCTTTCTTTTTTTTGTTTTTTTTGTTTTGTTTTGTTTTTCGAGACAGGATTTCTCTGTAGCTTTGGAATCTGTCCTGGAACTAGCTCTTGCAGAGCAGGCTGGCCTTGAACTCACAGAGATCTGCCTGAGTGCTGGGATTAATGGCGTGTGCCTCTGCCGGCCTGATTCAAACTCTTTTTATGGAGCCAACATTACCCAGTCAACAAAGTCAGAAAAAGATACTACACCAAAGAAAATTATAGGTTAAAATCCCTGGTGACTATAGAGGCATACATCCTCAACAAAATACTAGCAAACTGAATTCCTTAGCACATTAAAAGGGTAATTCACCATGATTAAGTGGAATTTATTCCTGGGATGCAAGCACATACATAAATCAGTATGTACAATATGCCACATTAGCATAATGAGAGACAAAAACCATGTGATCATCTTCCCAGACACTGAAGGAGTCATGATGGGATCGGTGAGTGAACTATGTAGTTATCGCGGGGAAAGAGCAAACTTGCAGGAAATGGGGAAGCCGTGAGAAGCTGTTCTGGGGCTGGAGAGATGGAGCCCGTGCTTAAGAGCACTGTGTGTTCAGAGCACTTGGGTTCAGGTCCCAGCCCCACATGGCGGCTCACAACCATCTGTAACTCCAGCTCCAGGAAGTCTGCTGAGGACACCGGGCATGCACATGGTGCCTATGCGTGTGTGAAGGCACACGGGGCCTATGCGTGTGTGAACACGGTGCCTGTGTGTGTGTGAAGGCAAAGGGCTCATAAAGTAGATAAATAAATAATATATAAGAAGAAGATTTTGTCTACCTTTCTCCCTTTTGATTTCTCTGGGGACCTCAGGGCTCCCTCCTCCTCCCTTCATGTCTTCTTGCACCCCTTCCATACTAGTTCATCCCAGACTCGAGCTTCTAAGGGGCTCTCACAGAGTCAGTGTGGGGTGCTGAGTCCCAGGAGCCTGTGCTGCTGTCTTTCTTAGGTTTTCTACAAGAGCGATTTAATAAGAAGGATCCAGTGGCCTGAACCAACCACTAGGATATTCCTAGGGAACCAGTTACTGAAAGCAGGCCTTGAGTTGTGCAGTGTTTAAGGAGGCTGGTTTGCTGTCACTGATACAATAATTATAAACCCAGGAAGGACTCTGAAATGCAACATGGGCTAAAATCCATCATACTTAGCACGACAAATTACAAGCCAATATTATAGGCAAGGAACACACTGTAAAGCAAAAACGGTGTTATATGCTAGAAATAGGAGTAAAAGAGACTTCCCTCAGACTGGCTAGACCCTTGATGCCAAAGCTGATGACCTACGTTAAGTCCCTGGGACCTACATGCAAGTTGTCCTCTGAGCTCCACATACACACATTCTACACGCAAAGATAAATAATGGCAATTGATTTTTCAAAGAGAGGAAGTGTCTTTGTCCTCTTCTGGAGGAAAGAAATTATAATTGTGATATTGAAAATTGAGATTTTTTGCTTGAGTAATAATCACAAGGTTAGTAGGAGTATTCATTCTTGTCAGAGGGTGGCTTTGAACTTAAGATGAGCTTACCTCAGGATGGTATGCAGAAAACGGCTGAAAGACAGCCATGACACATAGCTGCAGCAGTAGGATGCCCTTCTTGTGTTTCCATGTACGCCCACCAAGGTGACAGTGACACCCTGGTCACATCCTGCGTGTGTTGGTTTAGCATTGTCTGCTCTGTAGAGTGGATGTCAGACTGTCACCAATCACAAACATTTAAAAATAAATGATTGTCACCACAGAAACATCTTTGGACTCTGCTTTTAAAACCTCTGAATGGACAATGAGAGAAACAATTAATAAATGGGACCTCCTAAAACTGAAAAGCTTCTGTAAAGCAAAGGACACAGTCAACAAGACAAAACGACAGCCTACAGAATGGGAAAAGATCTTCACTAACCCCACATCAGACAGAGGTCTAATCTCCAAAAATATACAAAGAACTCAAGAAATTAGACACAAAAAGAACATGCGATCTAATTTAAAAAAAAAAAATGGAGTACAGACCTAAACAGAGAACTCTCAACAGAGGAATCTAAAATGGCTGAAAGACACTTAAGGAAATGTTCAACATCCTTAGTCATCAGAGAAATGCAAATCAAAACAACTCTGAGATTCCATCTTACACCTGTAAGAATGGCCAAGATCAAAAACACTGAAGACAACTTATTCTAGAGAGGTTGTGGGGAAAAGGGAACACTTCTGCATTGCTGGTGGGAGTGCAAGCTGGTACAGCCCCTTTGGATGTCAGTGTGGCGATTTCTCAGAAAATTAGGAAACAATCTTCCTCAAGACCCAGCAATACCACTTTTGGGTATATATCCAAAGGTTGCTCAATCGTGCCACAAGGACATGTGCTCAACTATGTTCACAGCAGCTTTGTTTGTCATAGCCAGAACCTGGAAACAACCTAAATGCCCCTCGATTGAAGAATGGATAAGAAAAATGGGGTACATTTATACAATGGAGTACTACACAGCAGAAAAAAAAATAACAGCTTGAATTTTGCAGGAAAATGGATGGAGCTAGAAAACATCATTTTAAGTGAGGTAACCCAGACACAGAAAGACAATTATCACATATACTCACTCATAGGTGGTTTTTAAACATAAAGCAAAGAAAACCAGCCTACAAACCACAATCCCAGAGAATTTAGACAACTACGAGGACCCTAAGAGAGACTTACATGGATCTAATCTACATGGGAAATAGAAAGCAGAAAAAGACAAGATCTCCTGAGTAAATTGGGAGCATGGGGACCTTGGGGGAGGGTTGAAGAGGAGAGAGGAGAGGCAGGGAGGAGAGCAGAGAAAATGTAGAACTCAATAAATATCAATAAAAAAAAGATGAAATTAACAAAAAAAAAACACCTCTGAATGATGATTTAGAGCCCGCAGAAAAAGCTGTGCTGTGGACTCCAGCACAACCATCAACATCAGTATTCAAGGAATTACAATGTATGCACCTTCCAAGTTGTAAATGCTGAACTCCAACAAATAAGACTATTAACTTAACAAAGCAGCCTCATGTTGATTTGCGGACAGAAAACCTGGAGAATGTGCAGGGACTTCAAATAAGGCAGCTTAGAAAAGAAAAATGTTGCAGGCAGTGGTGGTGCACGCCTTTAATCCCAGCACTTGGGAGGCAGAGACAGGAAGATGTCTGAGTTTGAGGTCAGCCTGGTCTAAAGAGTGAGTTCCAGGTCTGTGAGTTCGAGGCTAGCCTGGTCTACAAGAGCTAGTTCCAGGACAGGCTCCAAAGCTACAGAGGAACCCTATCTAGAAAAAAAAAAAAAAAAAAACAAGAAGGAAAGAAAAGAGAACAAAAGAAAAGAAAAGAAAAGAAAAGAAAAGAAAAGAAAAGAAAAGAAAAGAAAAGAAAAGAAAAGAAAAGAAAAATGTTACCAAAATCTGGAGGAAACACAGCGCAGTTCTGGAAACATAAACAGGTGGTAGTCTCACACACATACATGCACACAGTCACATACACGCACACACACACACACACACTCACATACACGCATGCACGTACACACATGCATGTACACACATGCATGCACGCACGTACATATGCATGTACACATGTATGCTCACACGCACGACACACACATGCACGCATGCATGCACACACACACATGCTCACACACATACACACCCATGCACATACACACGCACGCTCGGAAGAATGCAGGCGATGAGATGAATAATTAGGCAACACACTAATGGTACAAATCCTAAATAAAATGTTAAGAATAGACTGACTTGGGGATGGAGAGATGGCTCAGAGGTTAAGAGCATTGCCTGCTCTTCCAAAGGTCCTGAGTTCAATTCCCGGCAACCACATGGTGGCTCACAACCATTTGTAATGAGGTCTGGTGCCCTCTTCTGGCCAGCAGGCATACACACAGACAGAATATTGTGTACATAATAAATAAATAAATATTTAAAAAATAATTAGGTGTCTACACATTTGGGGGGCTGGTGTGGGAAGTCCTTCTGTATATGTGTTACTTTTATTGGTTAATGAATAAAGAAGGTGCTTTAGCCTCTGATAGGGCAAAACAGAGTTAGGTGGAGGTTGTGGGGGATGGGGCAGAACAGAGTTAGGTGGAGGTTGTGGGGGATGGGGCGGGACGGCTAAACTGAAAGTTGAGAGAAAAAAGGTGGAGTCAGGAGGAGCCATGTAGCCCTGCTGGAGACAGATGCCGGATGGAACCTTGCCCATAAGCCACAGCCACGTGGCAATACACAGATTAACAGAAATGGGTTGATTTAAGATGTAAGAAGTAGGCAGGCGGATCTCTGTGAGTTCGAGACCAGCCTGGTCTACAAGAGCTAGTTCCAGGACAGGCTCCAAAACCACAGAGAAACCCTGTCTCGAAAAACCAAAAAAAAAAAAAAAAAAAAAAAAAAGATGTAAGAAGTAGCCAATAAGAAGCTAGAGCTAATAGGCCAAGCAGTATTGCAAATAATATAGTTTCTGTGTGGTTATTTCGAGTCTGGGCAGCCGGGAACAAACAAGTGGCCTCCCCCAACAGGGGCTATTTCTGGGCTGTGTTCTATTGATCACTTGAATAAACTTACATAAATTCATTTTAAAAAGATTTATTTGAGGCAAGCAGATCTCTGTGAGTTCAAAGCAGCCTGGTCTATATAGCTACTTCCAGACCAACCGGGGCTACTTAGACCTTGTCTAAAGAAGAAGAAGCGGAAGAGGATAACAAAGGCACGGTTGCCATGCAGTAAGACTCATTTCCTGTGGCTTTATAATAAATTTGGAAATCAAGCAGTGTTAGACCTAAAATTTTGTTCCCCATAGTTCCTTGAGATATTCTAGGTCCTTTGATTTTTCCATAGGGGAAAAAGATTTATTTACTTTATGTGTATGAATGTTTTGCTCAAATGTATGTCTGTGTACCACGTGTGTGCCTGGTGCCCAACAAGGCCAGAAGAGGGCATCAGATCCCATAGAATTGGAGTTACAGATGGCTGTGAGCCAAACCATCTCTCTAGTCCCTCGACAGTCTTTTCATTTGAATGACAAAGCCTACCCCTCTGTATGTTAACTTAAAAACTTCATTAGAAAGAAGGGGCTTTGGGGAGGTCCTGGGAGGAGGTGGGGAAGGGAAATGTGGTCAAAATGTAAAATTCTCAGAGAATAAGTAAAGACATTTTTTAAAGGAAAGAAAAGAAATTAAAAAAGAAAAAAATCAGCGTCAAGTCCAATAAGAACAACATGTCACCAAGAGCTTGCTACACACCAGGCCTTGTCCTAAGTGCCTTGCCTATGTTAACTAATTTAATTCTTGTAGAAGGGTTCTCTTGGTCTTTGTTGCTGTGTTTGTTTTGGTTTGGTTTTTGAGACAGGGTTTCTCTGTGTAGCTGGTTGCCCCTAAACTCACTGTGTAGACCAGGGGTTGGCCTGGAACTCACAGAGATCTGTCTGCCTCTGTCTCCCAAAAGCTGGGATTAAAGGTGTGCACCACCACACCCAGCTACACAGTTCTCTGTAATTGTTCTTATTCTTGTCTCACAAAAGAGGAAACTCAGGTCTGAACCAGGGTGGCCTGGCTTTAGTGCCACACAGGACAGTGACACTAAGTTTCCTTCAATAAAATCTCTGACCAGAACTAAAGGGAAGTCATCACGAACACGGAGGCCAACAGTGAGCCTAACTATAGAAGATGAATCCCAATTGCCATCCAGGTGTGATTTTATTACAGTCTTTCTGCCTGCATATTACACCATCCTTAGCCTCCTGCTTCTGAGGTCATAGAAAGGTAACTATGGGCAGAGGGGAGCAGAGCATCACTTGCATGATTGACAAGGTTACTCTGGAGTGACTGGACCAGACTATTGCAGAATCACGTGGTCTTCATTGACTTGGTCATAGTGACATTGGATCAAGGGAAGCCAAGAAACAATAAAATGTCACTCGCTTTCTGAGGGTCCAACCCAAGAATATCATCCCTGAGTGGGCTCCCACTGCACAATTCTCATTTAAAAATAGTGACTATGGGGCTGGAGAGGTGGCTCAACTGCCAAAGGCTCGACACTGCTCTTCCAGAGGACACTAGCTCAGACCCCAACAACTCCCCGGCAGCTCACAAGCCCCGTGACTCCAGCGCCAGGGGACTCCATGCCCTCTTCTGTGCTCCGTGGGTACCAGCACTCACAAGTACATACAGACACACACATACACATAAATGAAAATAAAAATAAACCTTTTCTTGGTTATCGTTTTGTTTTTCAAGGTAAGGTTTCTCGATGTCAAAGTCCTGGCTGTGCTGGAACTCACTCTGTAGATCAGGTTGACCTTGAACTCAGAGATCCACCTACCTCTGCCTCCTGAATGCTAGGATTAAAGTGTGCACCACCACATCTTGTTACATAAATCTTTTTTGAGAAAATCAGGAGCTTTACCACCAACTTGGCCAACCTCAGTTTGATCTCCAGAACCCACATGATGAAAAAAAACAACCAATTACTGCAAGTCTCCTTCTGATCTCCACTTAAACACCAAGGCCGTGCCGTACCTTCTGTAAATACAAAATGTGATACAGATCTATAGGTAGATATAGATATATAAAGCTGGAATCCCTCTGGCTCAGAAAATAATTGGACCAATTCACCCAATTTAACAATAGTCAAATGACTTTTTTTGACAGTAACTTCTCAAACTGAGAAGCTAACGAATGTTCTAGTTGTATTTCTTCAACCCAAACCACAAATCGTGTAGTAAGTGAATCTCTGGATAACATGTTTAAATCAAAAAGGTTAAAATAAAAAAAAAAAAGGCCTCAGATTCAATAAATAAGAGAGTCCGACTCCCAAACCCAATCCGGATGTACATGTGACCCTAGTGCTCAGGAGGCTGAGACAGGAGGATTGTGATTTTGAGGCTGAGCTAAGGATACACAGCGAGACCTTTGTCTAAAAAATCAAAACAACCTGGAGCTGAGGAGGTGACTCAGCAGTGAAGAGCACTTGCTGGGGCAGAGGACCCAGCCGTCTGCAACTCCAGTTCCTCTTCCAACCTTTTCGGGCATCGAACATACATACACAGAGAAGAAACCTGATACACACACACAGATGCAAAATGTTGTACAAAAATGAGGACTTACAGCTCCATTTTGGGGAAAAGTAAAGAACCTGTTGCTCCTTCAGTTAATAACAGTGTGACTCGCCTTTGAGAGCAGTGTGGACTCTGCTCCGGCCCTGGGGCAGAGACGGTGTCCTGCTGGTAACTGCCAGACGATACCGGGCTGCCGTGTCTGGGAACAGTCTTATAAACTGGAGTGGCAGCCGGCGTTTGGAACAATCCGGCACAACGCGGTGCTTTGTGCACCTGGCTTCCTCCTCTGTAGGCCGCTTTAGTTCCTGGTTTCCCTAACTCTCAGGAGTTTTCCCTTCCTGCCTGCCACATCAGCAAACCCGGGCTATATAAACGGCCAGAGACACTTTAAAAAGTGCTCCTTCCGGGGCTGAAGAAATGGCTCAGAGGTTAAGAACACTGACTGCTCTTCCAGGGGTCTTTAGTTCAATTCCCAGCAACCATCTCATCTATAATAAGAACTGGCGCTCCCTTCTGGAAATGCGGGCACACATGGAAGGAATGTTGTACACATAAATAAATCTTTAAAAAAAAGGGGGGGGCTTCTTCCTCAATTTTCAGGAGTTACAAGCTTCACACGGGGCTGACTCTTTGTGGCAGATGCACCTGGAACGGTCTGTTCTGTTCTGAGAAAAGCCCAGGCTGGCCCTGAGCTGATTAGGTAGGTGAGGTTGACCTTGAACTTCTTCCGCTACCTCCCCAGTCAGAAAACTTCTTTCGTTTTGTTTTTCGAACAGGGTTTTTCTGTGTAACAGTCCTAGCTGTCCTGCAACTAGCTCTTGCAGACCGGGCTGGTCTCGAACTTACAGAGATCCGCCTGCCTCTGCCTCCAGAGTGCGGAGATTAAAGGTGTGCGCCACCACCACCCAGCAAGAGCCAACTTTTATAAGGAGGAAACTTAAAGAATTCGCCTCAGGAGGCAAGGTTTTCAAGTTAGTTAAGAGACTCTTTTGTGTGTGTGGCTTTTATTTCATATAACTTTTATTGGCTTATATTCATTGTGGCTAGTGACGCATATAATTTTGTACAAGGTTATCATGTCCTTTGACCACACTGACTCTCCACTTTCCTTTCTCTTCATTCCCCCCCCCCATTACCATTCATTCCCCCAGACAACCTTGCTTCTACCTTCATGTCCCCCTCATGCGTGTGCATGTGTGTGTGTGCACGTGTGAGATTTATATATCTACATCAAATCTGGGATCTAGGAATGAAAGAAAGCATGTAACATTTGTTTCTCATCATCTGATTAATTTTGCTTAATTTGATGGTTTCCTGTTGCATCAGGGTCTCCCTGAGTAGCTGAGCGTGATTCTCCTCCCCAGGGCTAGGATTGAAAGTAGGAGTCACTGTGCCCAGCAGAGTGACCTTAATCTGAATGACAAAAGTGTCTGTTTCTCATAGGAAAACAAAGTGTTCACAAGCTTCAAACTGTGAGTAAAGTATCAGGACAAAGCCATGATTAACCTTGGCCAAGGAGTCCAATCAGGCAAGAGCGGAATGTCTTTCTAGAGTCTTAGTCTCCGTGAAGCCAACAGTTCTGGCGGATAGTTCCAGACGCTCCTGCAGACCAGCAGGCATGCCCACGCTTCACAGGGTGTGCTTGGGAACATCCTCGGGGCAGCACCACACAGGGTAAAACTCTCTTAGCTATCTAAGGACTCGTGAGTCAATAAGCTCATTCCACTGATTTCCAGCCCCAAACCTTCCTTAAGGCTTCCTTTACATCCTTGTTTCTCAAAGAGTAGATTAAGGGATTCAGCATCGGGATCAGCACTGTGTAGATGACGGCCACCGTGCGGTCCTGGGTCAGGGAGTAGCTGGACTTAGGGCGCAGGTACATAAAAAGTGTGGTGCCAAAAAAGAAGCAAACAGCAGTGAGGTGGGACGCGCAGGTGGAAAACGCCTTGGACCTGCCTCGGCTTGAGCTCATCTGAAGAATGGCGATGAGGATTAAGATGTAGGAGATCAGGATGGTGAGAGTGCAGCTCAGAAGGTTGAAACCTGCAAAAAGGAAGAGCAAGATCTCACACAGCGAAGTGTCCACGCAGGACAAGGACAGGATGGGCGGCCCATCACAGAAGAAATGAGTGACCACGTGGGCACCGCAGAAGTTCAGGCTGAAGATACAGCTTGTATGGATAAGAGAATTGAGAAATCCTGCGCTGTAGGAGCCCACAATCAGAGCTGCGCAGACATTCGGAGACACGATGGTTGGGTACAGCAGAGGATCACAAACCGCGACGTAGCGGTCATAGGCCATGGCGGCAATAAGATAGCACTCGCTGGTGGCAAAGCCCGCATAGAAGAACATCTGAGCCATGCAGCCAAAATAAGAGATGACCTTTCTCTTAGCCAAGAAGTTCATCAGGGTCTGGGGGACCACTGTAGAAGAGTAGCAGAAATCCAGGAAGGAGAGGCTTTTGAGCAGGGAGTACATGGGTGTGTGCAGAGCGACGCTCACGTGGATTAGAAAGAACATGGTCAGGTTGCCCAGCACCGTGATGACATACATGGCCAGGAATACCACAAAGAGCAGTTTTTGGAGCTGGGGGTCACTGGTGAGGCCCAAGAGCTCAAACTCCATGTCTTGGCTCAGGTTTGCCCTTTCCATGTTTGTGTGGGGCTCTGGAGTAGACAGACTGCAGCAGAGGTGGAACACCCAGGGCTCTCACAGTTTGCTCCTGGAGATCAGGACCTTTGGAAGAGATCTGGCTTTGCAGACGGGGCTGCCATGGAGAGGACCTTCTCAACTTGTTCGGCTGGTCGATTAGTAAGCGTTATTTGAGACGCAATGGGAAATATCATGACTATATAAAATTAATCTTTCTGAGATCATAACAATTTTAAATAATGAGACATTGACTCTTTGAGTCCACATTTAGTTTCCTGTCTACATAACTGCGTTCCCGCCTAAGAAAGTCTAGAGTCCCTGATGGCAGGGAGCTCAGAGGCTACGAGCAGCAAATTCTGTGTAACACAAAGTGAGCAGGGGCTTCGTGGCTGACTGGTGTCCCCTGTGGGATGACGTCACACCTTTGCATTTCAGTTTTCTCATCTGTGGAGTAAGAACAGCAGTTATCTCAAAATATTGTAAAAACTGAGTGAGCAAAGCGAAAATCACCTGAATGCAGACTAAGGGAATTCAAGGGATGCTCGCAATGGCTGTTCTCACAGGGGAGACAGACCCACCCCTACGGATGCAGCATAGTTTGGTTCTAGTTACCATGGTTCCCTAAAGACGGTGGTGACTGAGGCTATGGGGAGATGGGGGTGGTATAATGAGCAGATTGACATTGTGGATTAGCGGTCATCCAACAAGCGAAAACTCCCACCTCTGTTTATGAAAGTACCCATCATTTCCTGTAAACAAAATCACCCTGAATTCGGGGGCTATTGGCAGACAAGGATCAGGCTCCCTGTAAGGCTGAAGTCTGTGAAAATATCTTCCCTCCTTAGTGGGTGCGTCCTGGAAACATCGCCTGCTCCTGCTCCTACGGCTCTGCCAGAACAGCTCCTCCTTCCAGAACAGCAGCTACTTTATAATGAACTCCAGTCCTGCAGAATGTGGGCTTCTAGAGCTGCTCGTGGTCAGCGCCATCGGGGTCAAAGCCAACTCAACTCACAGGCAAATTACAGGACTTCAGAGAAATAACCGTGAACCTCCACGGTGGAGATGACTTATGAGAACATCAAGAAAGTCAAGAGCTGATCATTAAGAGTAGAGTAGAACTTCTCGAAATCCAGCTTAGCATCCTCTTCCCTCGGAAACCTGTTTCAGTTTAGGTAACAAACCTGCCAGTATTTCTCTGATTAGAAAAATAGATAGAACCAGAAAAACAACAACACAAAACTAGGGCTGCGCCCAGTGACTGGCTGGGCAGATGAAGGGGACCCTCCAGTGGGGCAGGCTGTCCCTCCCTCTCTCCTTTCATTGTTTATCACTCTTCTCCAATCTGCAATAGATTAAAAAATCCTCCAGAATACAAGGAATTGGCTAAAAGGAATTGGTTTAAAGAAAAGTTGGTATTTGGTATGTTTGAAATAACCATTCTGTGGATGGCAGTTTGTACCTCAGAGGAAGGAAACTTGAAGTAAGCTTTGGTTTTTAAAAGATGGAGGAGGGGCTGGAGAGAGGGCTCAGTAGTCAAGGGCACTAGCTGTTCTTCCAAAGGGCCCAGGCGCCATTCCCGAACATGCGTGGTGGCTCACAACCATCTGTAACTACTTCCAGGAGACACAATGCCCTTTCCTGGCTTCCCTGGGCACAAAAATAGAAATACACACAGGCAAAACATCCATACACATAAAATAAAGCATTAAAAATAAAAGATTAGGAGTGGAGCACCTAGTAAGCGGAGGAGTTGAAAGGAAACTTATTTATACTCCACTCCCCCGCCCCCGCTGGGACAAAACAGGGAAGAAAAATATGAAGTGCACCAGGCAGCGACACAGCCAGCGACTCTGAGCAACAGTGCACCAGGCAGCGACACAGCCAGCGACTCTGAGCAATAGTGCACCAGGCAGCGACACAGCCAGCGACTGAGCAATAGTGCACCAGGCAGCGACACAGCCAGCGACTCTGAGCAACAGTGCACCAGGCAGCGACACAGCCAGCGACTCTGAGCAATAGTGGTCCTCACAGTTTGTAAGCAGTGTTTCACCCAGAGCCTTACTATGTGTGCAGATCCCAGGTTTCAACTGCAGTAATTGGATCCAACAGATCTACAGATGAGCCAAGAACTCCAACGGTTTCACAACAGGTGGTCTCTGAACCATAGGGTGTTTCCACGAGGACACGGACCTTCGTGAGCCACATATCCTTCCTAGCTTGCTAGAATTCTGTGTCCTGGATATCAGTAGGGTGGTTGTCCTGAACAGTCTCCTCTCTCCAGAAGCTTTGCCGACAGGTAACGATTCGCAGACATCTGGGCTACCTGGCGGTCATCAAACGCCAGCTGAGATGTTCTGGAAGCTGCTGACCTGATGGCACAAGCCTTCAGTGAGAGCCGTGAAGACAAAGGCAGGTGTGTCTGTCGACTAAATCTGGGGATCTCACGGGGTCAGGAGCGAGGCAGCCCCTTCTCTGTGAACCCCTCACCCCCAGTGGGCAAGAGACTCCCCAGGCCATCTTTCCCTTTGGGCAGCTCACAACTAGGGAGAAAGTGTTCATGGTGGGACTTGGTGAGGAAGGGAGAATAATTGGTCCCACAAAGACCCATTAAGGTATTTGTGATATTGTTATCTCCAAGAATCTCTGTCCCTGAGGAGTCAGGAGACAGAGAAATTGGGGATAGGGGAATGAACCCCACCAGATCCCTGACAACTTACGGATCATCACCCCACAGAAACGCTTTACCTTAACTGTAAACTTAGCTCTGTTTACTCTGTACCAGCAAAAGAGGCTGTCCTTATATGCCAGTTAACCAGCATTCGTACAGCACCACCTGTACTTTAAATTAGGGAAGAACAAAACATCTGTCCTTCAAGACCGTGTTAACACTCAGGAAGGCAGAGGCAGGCGGGTCTCACCCTGTCTCATAAAACCGACAGAGAGAGAGAGAGAGAGAGAGAGAGAGAGAGAGAGAGAGAGAGAGAGAGAGGACAGCTTGATTTTATCTCCTAAATCTAAATGTTAGGGTTAAAGGCATGTGCCACCATTGTGACAATCATGTATATATTTCAGTTTTTGTCTACTGTCTTCTGAAATATCATTACTAAGTTCCTATTTAAGATTGTTCTTCCTTCTTGATAGACTAAGAACTCTAGACCAAAAAGTGTCTGCTGGGGCAACAGAGATATCTCAGAGGTTAGAAACACATGCTTCTCTTGCAGAAGACACAAGCCACTCCAGCTCCAGGGGACTTGATACCTCTGGCCTCCAAGGATACCCACACTCATATTCACAGACATATAAATAATTAAAATAAATATATCTTTAAAAAGAGTGCTTGCTGGTTTTTTGTTTGTTTTTTTTCAAGATAGGGTTTCTCCGTGTAGCCCTAGCTGTCCTAGAACTCACTTTGCAGACCAGGCTGGCCTCAAACTCAGAGATCCACCTGCCTCTGGCTCTCAAGTGCTGGATTAAAGGTGTGCGCCAACACTGTCCATCACATAGCTGCAGTCATAAACTATGTTCTCTTCCATGCCCTGGCACAGAACAATGCGTTTGTATCCTTTGCTGAAAGCAGCAAATACAGAACTTGAAAGCAACTTTCTGAATCTACCGTAAGCGTTAGAGGCATCCTTCTATCACCGGGGAAACAATGCTTGTTATCTGGTCGTTTGGTCAATTGGAGCCAGTGACTCGATCCCTTGTAAAACTATGTTATAGATTTCTGTAAAGCATCTCATTCCTTCCCCCATGTTATGTTTTCTGTGCTGTTCAATAAATACAGAACAAAGCCTTTTATGAGGGGCAGGCAGTCACAGCACTCACAGACACACACAGCTCATACAGAAACACACAGTCACACAGTTATGCAACAGACAGGACAGAAGACACAGGGAGCATGAAGTACAGAATTTAAATCTATACTCATTCTTTATTAAACTACTCTGGGGAAATGTTTTTATTTCTTAATGTGTCAATGATACACTGTTGGTGACTCAGAGTCAATCAGTAGTGTGACTAATCCACACAGGTTCTTGCTATGTGTATAGGTTTTTTCCTGCACGTACATCCGTGTACCACATGTGTGCCTGGTGCCTGAGGAGGCCAGAAGAAGGCATCAGGTCCCCTGGAGCTGGAATTACAGGTAGTTGTGAACAACCAAGTGGGTACTGGGAATTGAACTGGTTTTTCTAGATGGGCAATTAGTGGTCTTAACTATTGATCTATCCCCTAAGCCCAAACAGTTGGTTTTCACTTGACATACTCGGGCTTGAGTTTGTGGTTAAGCTGTCCTTTCTTGTTTAATCCTCTGCTCCTTTTTTTTTCTTCTTTTCCATTATTGTTATGTTTTATATTCTTTTCTGACTTTTTTGTTACTTTAGTTGGAGTTTAGAACGTCTGTCTATTCCGTCACAGACCGACCTCAGTGGCACATGCCTAGGGTTGGCCCAGCCCTAGACTTTTGCCTCTGTTTCCATTCTACGGAGTTGTTACACATGCATCTTTCTCTATGCCCTAAGTCCCAAAACACAATGCTATAATTTCTAAAATATTGTTCAAAATCAATATAAATTAAAGTGATTCAAAACCTAGAAGAAGAATCTTTTATAACTTCCTATGTTGTTACTATCTCAGTGCTTCTAATTCCTTCACTGTTTCCCTTCTGTCCGAATGACAGACATTCTTTAACACTTGTCACAGCGGCAACTTACTAGTAGTGAACTGTTTCCATCTGAGGGTCTGAAAACTTTGTTTTATGCTTTTCAAAGGTAGTTTTCCCTGTTCAGAGTGTCCATTTTCTTCCTGATGTCCCTACTCCCTGTGAAAAGTCCGCTGTTGTCTTTGGCTCTCTGTGAGGATGTTACATTTTATCTAAAAAGTCCGCTGCTGTCTTTGGCTCTCTGTGAGGGTGTTACATTTTATCTAGCTGTTTTACCACCTGTTTTGAATAGTGTGATTGCAGTATGACCTCTGTGGATTTCTTCGTGCTCCCCGAATTGGGGTTTCTTGTATTTATTAAATCCGTGGCTGTATTATTTTAGTCCATTTTGAAATCACACTTTGATGTCCTCTTTGTCTCAGGTATTGCAGTTACCTGTACACTGAGCTGTCTAAAGCCCAGATAGAATGATGCTCCAGTTAGAGCATCTACTTGTTTAATTCCCTCTGGGTTTCTCTTCAGGTATATTTTATTGCTGTATGAACAAGCTCATGGATCTTTTCTTTTGCAATATCTGTTTTTTACTTTTGGTTTTTCAAGAGAGGGTTTCTTTGTGTAGTGAAGTTTCTGTTCCACCTGGTTCCGCAGCTGTTCAGTCCCAGAAAACACACCCTAATTTGGTCCCACCTCTTGAAGATAATTGATTAGCAAAGCTTCCCCATCCTCTTACTACTGAAATTAATCCACAATTCTTGTCTATGTTTAACCATGCGGCTTTCTCAGTCAGGCATTCTCATCTGCTTCTTCTGCATCTGGCTGGTTACTGACTGCGTCTCTGCCTTTCCTCTTCCCAGAATTCTCCTACTCTGGTTGCCCTGACTGTACTTCCTGCCTGGCTACTGGCCAACCAACATTTTATTAATCAACACAAGTGACAAATCTTCACAGTGGAACACCATCCCACAGCAGTTCCGCCTTGACTGTCCTGGGACTAGCTCTCCAGACCAGGCTGGCCTCAAACTCAGAGCTCCTCCCACCTCTGCCTCCCTCTGCTGGGACTAAAGGTGGCGCCCCTACCTCCTAGTTCTTTTGCAGTATCTAATCTGTTACTTTCCAATGCATATTTTCACTTGGACCCTGTCATTTTCATCTCCAGTTTTGAGTGCATCTTCCTTTGGTTTCCATTTCTTTGCTCTGCTATTGTATTTTTGTATTTACTGAATACAGCTATTTTCGTGTGCTTCTCAGCTAACTCCAGCACGTCAGTTCTGGCTTCCCTTTCTGCTTCTCTCCTCTTTATGGATCATATTTTCCTGTCTGTTTCCATGTCTAATAATCTGCTGGGATACCAGATATTATCCAGTGGATCTGGCAGGGCTTGGATATTTCTGTTTCTTCTTTCCTGGGTGTACTGAGAGTTCATTAGCAGGAGTCTTGCCTTCCTGAGTCTTTCATAGTTTTTAGGCACATCGATCCTCAAGCCAAGGGTGAGCTTCCACCATGACTCTGAGTCACAGTGGTGACGACTGTCACTGTTCTGGGCTCTCTGCGAGCACAGAACCTTCCTTCTATGACTATAATCACAGAACGTGCTGAAAACCTCTTTCTGTCCTTTAGTTCCATCTCACAAGTCCCACTGTGCACCAGGAGGGGGAGCCCACTTCAAAGACAGGGTTTCAACAAGCAGAGAGGAGCCACCCACCAAGTGTCAGCCCTGTCTAGTGCACTTCCTGGTCCCACTGGTGGGGGCGGGTCTCTGAGAACTCCCTGGTGGTGTTGTTCCCTAAGCATTGACAGCAGCCAGGGAAGAGGAAAGGGGTGGCCTTTCAGGTAATTAGAAAATTAAAGTCTCCAGTCCACCCCAGACAACTCCACAGCTGGACCAACAGCTGGAAAATGTTTTTCCAAGACCTCGTGTGTATTTTCGTCAACAGAGCACACTGTGCTTAAAAGGTTTTCTATATAAGTGTACAAATAGACTGAGGCAAACCCTCCCAACTATTTCTCCAAAATGGCTGGAATTGCCAAAAATAAATAAAAATTAAGAAAAGAAACTGAATCAGTGGCCCTCTTAGAATTCTAACAGAGTGGGAAGACCTTTTTCTGCATTAAAGTGTGGTGAGAGCATCCCGGGGTGAAGAGACAACCCAAACTCAGCAAAGGGCTGACCAAGTCATCACAAGTGGATCTCCAACAAAGGAAAGAGCTTCATGCAAAAGCAGGTAATCCGTAGTTACCATAGAAACACAACTTGGCAACATGAAGTCCACGGTACCGTGTGTTTGAAAACACACACACTGGCAGTACAAAGTGGGTGCAAACCAGAAATCCATGAGGCTGTTATCTGGAAGAGGACACCAAGGGTTCACAGTCTGAGCTGTAATAGCAGCAGGACACTCATTGTGTGAAAACAAAATGACATGTTTGTGACATGTGCACCACATGCAATTCTCGGTAACTTTCAGGTAAAATCTTTGGAATATTCCAAGAAAAGAGTTTATAGCACTAAATGGTTCATATCATCCCTGTAGTTTGGTCTTTTGACTGGATCATAAAATAATATTTGTTGAGAGATAAACATTGGGAATAAATACAGATCATAGGAAGTAGCCAAATGTAGAGAGCCCAGCCATGCAAGCTCAGTAGGGGCTCAAGTTTCAGATCAGATCACCCAGGCACCACCCAGGAACAGACCATCCAACGCAAAAGTGCCTAACGTTCCAAAGGAAATATCAAACATTTCAACCATGTAGACAGGATCACCTGAGATCGCTTAGCCCAGCACACCCATCCCTTTCATAACCTTAGATCCAAATTTTGAAGTCAAGGTATTTTCAAAATATCTATCTTGGATTAGTTCAGCAGCATTTATAAACAAATACCTTTTAGCAGCTGTTGTTTTTTCCTCAACATTCAAACAATTCAAAGAGAGCATAATAGCATACAGTATCAAGATTCTCTGTGTATTTTCCATCTTTGTGTGGCTTTATTTTAACCTCCATTTCATTTATTTTTACTTTTATTTTTTGAGACAGGTTCTCTGTATATCTTTGTCTGGGAATAACTCTGTAGACCAGGCTGTCCTTGAACTCACAGAGATCCACTGGTCTCTGCCTCCCAGGCATTGAGATTAAAGGTGTGTCCTGCCACACCTTGAAGTCACAGAGGTCAATCTACCTCTCCCTCCCAAGTGTTGGGATTAAAGGTGTGTACCAAGCCCGGTGGTGGTGGCGCACGCCTTTAATCCCAGCACTCGGGAGGCAGAGGCAGGAGGATCTCTGGGAGTTCAAGACCAGCCTGGTCTAGAGAGCTAGTTCCAGGACAGGCTCCAAAGCCACGGAGAAACCCTGTCTCGAAAAAAAAATAAAAAATAAAAAAATAAAGGTGTGTACCACCACACCCAACTACTCTTTCTTTCTTTTTTAAGAACTTTAACTTTTTTTCAAGCCTTGCATATGGACATAGTTATTTCTCTCCAAACTGCTTCGTGCAGAATACATGTTAATTGTGCTGAAATTCTTAGCAACTGAGGGACTTCAGCCAGAGTTGGAATCTCTTTCCCCTCTGCTTGTATCTGTACTGGCCTTGGGAAATTCTTTTATTAGTGGAGTATAGCCCAATCGACATTGATGAGTTTGATGCTTAGCACTGCAAAAAACAAAAAAGCATTGATGGAGGAAGGTCATTGTTTTTAAAATATCTATGTTGGACTAGTTCAGCAGCATTTATAAACAAATATCTTTTAGCAGATGTTGCTCCTTCCTCAGCATTCAAACAATTTAAAGAGAGCATAATAGCATACAGTATCAAAATTTTTTGTTTATTTTCCATCTTTGTATGGCTTTATTTTAACTCTATTTTGTTTATTTTTACTTTTTGAGACAGGTTTTTTGTATATCTTTGTCCTGGAATAACTCTGAAGACAAGGCTGTCCTCAAACTCTCAGAGATCCGTCTGTCTTTGCCTCCCAGGCATTGAGATTAAAGGTGTGTGCTACCACACCTTGAAGACATAGAGATCAATCTCCCTCCATCTTTTAAGTGTTGGGATTAAAGGTGTGTCCTACCACACCCAACTATCCTCTTTCTTTCTTTTTTTTAAATATTTTATTTATTTATTAAGTATACAATATTCTGTCTGTGTGTATGCCTGCAGGCCAGAAGAGGGCACCAGACCTCATTACAGATGGTTGTAAGCCACCATGTGGTTGCTGGGAATTGAACTCAGGACCTTTGGAAGAGCAGGCAGTGCTCCTAACCTCTGAGCCATCTCTCCAGCCCTCTTTTTTTTTTTACTTTAAGAACTTTAACTTTTAGTCTGCATATATTTTTAACACACTGTAAGTCATTTAGAGGTTTTTTTGCTTTTGAATCTCTCTTTACTGTATCTCTCTCTCTTTTTTTGAACACATGACCCTTTAAATTACGGAGCAATATGGGTAGGATTAAAACCATGGCTTTGGCAGCTAGATCCAGGCTATTTCTTAGCTTTTCAGCCTCATGGTGGAGGTTCCGTTTGTAGCCATGTTTACCGCCACAACTCTATGGTATTTTAAGGTCCCTGCCAGCAAGCAAACTGCAGCATTCTGCTCACAGACCACATTCAGTCAGACTACCTGCTTGAGTCTGAGTCAGAGTTTGCCCTGGCAGGACGGCCCAGAAAGCTGGCATTTTAAAACAGCACAACTTTTTTCCTGTTATGGCTGAAAACAAACAAGCATTCAGTCAGCTTTTATCAACACCATTTAAGTGTTTCATGGCAGGACTTCTTAAGAGCTGTAGGGTTTTGCAGCTAAAGCTGTGTCAGGAAGCCTCTTAGATGAGAGCGCTTGCTTGCCTCTAGCAAGCGGAGCAGACCCGAGAAGTTGCTACCCCACGTTGGGCGCCATTCTGTTATAGGAGCTGTGGGCTGCATTCCTGCCACCCAGCTTCTGGCCGCCTGGCTAGCTTATGCCCCGAAATAACAACACACAACTGTATTTTTTTAAGCACGCTTGACCCATTTCTATTAATGTGTGTAGCACCCTAAGGTGCGCTTACTGGGAAGATTCTAGCCTACGTCCATCCTGGGTTGGAGCTTCATTGTGTCTGCCCCAGAGAAGAGAGGAAATGGTGTCTGAGCTCACTTCCTCTTCCTCCCAGCATTCTGTTCTGTTTACTCCACCCACCTATGTTCTAACCTATCAGGGCCAAGCAGTTTTTTTTATTAATTAACCAATGACCTTCCTCCATCAAAGCATTCTCATATAAACCTTTTATCATTTGTGTTTAAGCTCACATGTGTTCTGATGCATGTGTGTGTAAGTGTACTTACTTATCTGTATGTGCATAGATGTATGTGTGATGTATGTGTTTGGGAATATATTTATTCATGTGTACACATGTGTATGCATGTGTCATTTATGTGTGTGAGGGTACTCATGCTTCTGTGCACATGCACATGTGTGTGATGTATGCGTGTGAGTATATTTATCCATATGTGCACTCACTTGTGTGTGTACTCATCTATGTGTGTGCAAATGTACATGTGTGTGATATATGCATGTGAGTATATTCATCCATATGTGCACTCACTTGTGTGTGAGTGTGCTCATGCTTGTGTGCACATGTACATGTGTGTGTGACGTATGCGTGTGAGTATATTCATCCATATGTGCACTCACTTCTGTGTGAGTGTACTCATCTATGTGTGTGCACATGTACATGTGTGTGTGATGTATGCATGTGAGTATATTCGTCCATATGTGCACTCACTTCTGTGTGAGTGTACTCATCTATGTGCACATGTACATGTTTGTGATGTATGCATGTATGTTCATCCATATGTGCACTCACTTGTGTGTGAGTGTGCTCATGCTTGTGTGCATGTGTACATGTGTGTGTGAGTATGTTCATCCATACGTACACTCACTTGTGTGTGAGTGTACTCATCCTTGTGCACACATGTACATGTGTGTGTGTGATGTGTGTGCATATATTCATCTATACATGCACTCACTTGTGTGTGAGTGTGCTCATGCTTGTGCACACATTTTGTCCCCAGAGGTCAATGACAATTGTCCTTCTTTCTCACTCCCATGGTAGTTTCTCAGCTAAGGTGCTCACTGACTCTGGAGCTCACCATTTGGCGAGGCTGGGGGCACTGAGCCCAGGGAGTAACCACTTGCCTTTCCTACCCCAGTGCTGGCCACACAGGCTAGAGCTGCCTTGATCACATCTTTTATAGGTCCCAGGGATCCAACTCAGGTTTTAAGTCTGCATGGCAAAAACTTGACTCTCTGAGCCATCTCCTCAGCACAAATTGTCTTTATTATTATTTTATTATTATTATTATTACTATTATTTTATTTCATGTATCTGAATGTTGTGTGTGTGTGTGTGTGTGTGTGTGTGTGTGTACATGACTGGTACCCACAGAAGTCAGAAGAGGGCATCAAATCTTCTGGAGCTGGAATTACAGAGCGTTGTGAGCTATCATTTGAGTGCAGGGAATTAAACCCAGAAGAGCAGTAACTTATCCACCCTGAGAAATACCATTTTTTAAAAAGCTAGTTTATGTAGTGAGGAGCTGCGAGCCGCTTCTCGCCAGCCAGCTCCTGCACGGCCAGCTTTACCCGAAATAATTACACGGAAACTGTATTCTTTTGAACACTGCCTGGCCCATTAGTTCCAGCCTCTTATTGGCTAGCTCTTACATATTGATCTAACCCATTTCTAATATTCTGTGTAGCACCACGAGCTGGCTTACCAGGAAAGATCTTAACCTGTGTCTGTCTGGAGTGGGAGAATCATGGCAACTGACTGACTCAGCTTCTTTCTCCCAGCATTCTCTTCTGTCTACTCCACCTACCTAATTTTCTGTCCTATCAGGGCCAAGCAGTTTTCTTTATTAATTAACCAATAAAAGCAACAGATAAATACAAGACCCACCTCCATCAAGTTTATAGCTGTTGGTATTGGACCATTATGTGGAATAATATTTTTGTACACTGTGAAGATCTGTTTTTGATGACATACCTTCTTATTGGTTTAATGAAAAGCTAAATGGCCAGTAATTAGGCAGGATTTTCATGGCAGATAGAACACTGGGAACAAGAAGGGTGGAGTCATAAGAAGTTTCCAGCCAGATGGAGAGGAAGCAGGAAGCAGGATGGATGGTACATAGACAAGGTAAACAAGACTTGGGGCACATAGATTAATAGAAGTGGGTTGGTTTAAGCTATAAGAGGTAGCTAAAAACAAGCCTAAGCTATTGGCCAATCTTTTCTAAGTAATAAGAAGTCTCTATATGGTTATTTGGGAGCTGGCTGATGGAACAGAGAAAGACTCACTATAGACCATACTTGGTGAATCACTTTCTTAAAAAAAATTCTGAAGTAATAGATAGAGAAATTGTTAGAACATCTGAATTCTTACCTTTCAAGGACATGACATTCAAAGAAATTCTTTTTTATAAATTCAGGAAAGTAACATTTTTTTCTTCTTTTTCCTCCTCAAATGCTGTATCACAGAGCTACACCCAAGTCTTCTTTTCATTTTTTATTTTGAGACAAAATATCACTAAGTAGCCCAGGTTGGCTTTGAACTTGCAGTCCAATTTGCTGGAACCAAAACATGTATATGTATGTGTGTGTATGCAGTTCATACTCTCCACCACTGAACCACCTTTACAAACCTAGACTGGTTTCTAGGTGGTGGTGGTGGTTTCTCTGCATAGTCCTAGTTGTTCTTGAACTTGCTCTGTAGACCAAGTTAGTACCAAACTCAGAGATCTGCCTGCCTCTGCCTCCCAAGTGGTGAGATTAGGGTGTGTGTCACCACAACTCAGCTAAACTGGGGTTTTTAAGATACTATGCTTTTCTTCAAGCAAGAGCTAATTGGGAATGTCAATCAACAGTCCTAATGAAGATAATAGGAGCCTATGGGTTGTTTATTCCCCTTAGAGTGAACATGCAATCCTAGAGCATCTTGTGAGACCTTAGGGCAGATTGAAAATTGTTCTAAAAATTGCTGTTTATTACTAGAGGAAACCCACCAGGAAGTAAGAAAAACAAAATTATGAAAAGGTTATAAAGATCAAGAAAACTAAAATATATTGAAATATATATTAGAACAACATATAAAAACATATAAAAAAGAACAACAAAGGAATAATTACATTCAGAGAGCACACTGAGAATACCCTCTATTATGCAGGTAAGAGAACGTTCTGCTTGTTTCCCACGAACCTCACAGCCGTGGTCTTTCTCATCTGAGGTCTTTGTATCTGACAGTTCCAGTTCCTTCTCTAGTAGGTAAACAGCAACAAGTCAAGAATATCACTACATCTTTCTAAGGAAGCAATAGGATAAATTTGGTCTTATTTTTCATTCTGGAGATGATCGCGATTTCCTGAAGCTGTCAATTTTTCCTTACATGGCCCAGATCTGACACAGAAAGGAGAACAATAGCTCAGGAACATGAGTGAGCAGATGGAGGGACAGATGGTGGCTAAGTAGACCACGTCAAGAATAAGGGAACAAGCTTAGCTGAGCCCCAGGGACAATCGGGAGTTTTCTGCCTGTTGGTTCTTGATGAGAAGCTAAGTGTGGAGTGTTGTCATCATGTGACAGATGTCCATCACTTTCTGGATCCAGGGTGGGGAGTCACACCCTTTTCTTGACCTGGCATGCCTTTAACTTTTGGGGGCTAGTTTCCCTGATACAATTTTATTTATTTATATTTTTCATTTAAAAATTTATTTATTTTATGTGTATGTATGTTTTGCTTATGCATATGTCTCTCCACCATGTACATGCCTGGTGCCCATGAAAGTCAGAAGAGGGGGTTCGGTCCCCTGGAGTTGGAGTTACAGTGGGAATCAAACCCGGTCACAGAAAGTGTTTCTAACTACTGAGCAGTCACCCCAGAATGCCCTGATAGGATTTTTATATGTCCATGTGCCCATAGTTTCAATTTGCCTTGCTAAATTTAGAGAGTAGCACGCTTCCTACGGCCAGGAATAAGTCACTTGTCACTGCTTGCCCACTCAGGAATGCAATCATCCTCCACCCTTGAGATGGAATTAGCACTGCTTGTAATGGAGTGACTAAGACAGTGCCCGACCGAGTAACCACAGTGAGCCTGGCCCATCCCACCTGGCACAGCCGCCAGGTCCAGCTTTGTCCCTGGGTGGACCAGAGCAGATGTTGGGCCTGGCCTCTTGAGGTGGGGTGATGAACAGAGAAGGAAGGACACCACACGAGAGGAGGCAGTGGGGGATCAAATGTCATGGAAGCCGGAAGGGGCCAGAGCATCCCGGATTCCTACAAGAGTGGAAACTCTTCAGCCCATGGGACTTTTTCGGGGGGGGGTGGTCGAGACAGGGTTTCTCTGTGTAACATCCCTGGCTGTCCTGGGATTTCTTTTGTAGGCAGACTGACTTCACACTCACAGAGATCCACCTGCCTCCGCCTTGGATTAAAAGCATGTACCACCACCACCCTGCATTTGACCAGGACTTAGGACAGGCCATAAGTCCATTTTTTTCTTGTTTCTCTTGTCTCTTATATAAGAGATGTAGAGATAAAATAGCAATAAATTTAAGGAATGATCTTTCCTGACTATTAAGAGCATACAGAGTGGTTAGGGAATATACCTCACTGACAGAGTGTTTGCCTGGCATGTGCAGAACTCTGGATTGGAGCACAAAAAAAAAGAAAACTAGCCGGGCGATGGTGGCGCACGCCTTTAATCCCAGCACTCGGGAGGCAGAGGCAGGCGGATCTCTGTGAGTTCGAGACCAGCCTGGTCTACAAGAGCTAGTTCCAGGACAGGCTCCAAAACCATAGAGAAACCCTGTCTTGAAAAAAAATAAAAAGAAAACTATATATGTAGTAAGTTCAAGATCAGTATAGGTTGTAAAATTAAATTAATTTAATAAATAAATAAAAACAAAAGATAGCATAGGCTATATGAGATACTGTCTCAGACGGAAAGGGGAGAAGAGAGAGAAAGAAAGAAAGAAAGAAAGAAAGAAAGAAAGAAAGAAAGAAAGAAAGAAAGAAAGAAAGAAAGAAAGGGGCTGGAGAGATGGCTCAGAGGTTAAGAGCATTGCCTGTTCTTCCAAAGGTCCTGAGTTCAATTCCCAGCAACCACATGGTGGCTCACAACCATCTGTAATGAAGTCTGGTGCCCTCTTCTGGCCTGCAGGCATACACACAGAAAGAATATTGTATACATAGTAAATAAATAAATATTTAAAAAAAAAAAAAAAAGAAAGAAAGAGAGAGAGAGAGAGGCGGGGGAGGGAGGAAAGGAGGGAGGGAGGGAGGGAGGGAGGGAGGGAGGATTGAGTTAGTCTGGGTAGCAGAGGCCTTTAATTGTTCAAGGCCAACCTGGTCTACAGAGCAAGTTCCAAGACAGCCAGGGCTACACAGAGAAACCCTGTCCCAAAACATAAACAAAACAAAAAGAATTGAGTTTATCATGAAAGGTATCAAATTGATCTGTTCTTTCTTTAATGCTTTCTGAGATCTGGCTGAGAGGTCAATTGATGTAAAGAATTCCCCAGCCCAACTATTTCTATTCCAAGTCCCAAGAGGATGCCCAGAGCCTCAGACTAGAGACAGGTAGGACAGCTTGTTTAGCTCCTATTAGGTAGTCATAGAGACAGGGCCTGGGGTTTCATGGGGGTGAGGGAAACATCTGAAGGCAACAGCACAGGCAGCCTCCCAGTTGGCCTTCTGTTAGCCTTCTGTTGTGGGATAGTCTGTCCTCAGACACAGGCTTAAGTCAACAGAAAGTCTTCATGAGTTGACCGTGACTACACGGATAGTTGGAATCCCAGCATAGTCCCCAGCCTTTCTCCGGGTGAGCTTTTAACATAAAAGCCACATCCTAGCTTGACATACATCAGCTAAGGAAATTGAAAAGGAAGGTCGGCATGTGTAGAGACTCCCGAACTGTGGACTGCGATGACTAGGCCTCTGTCTTCGTTTTGGCAGGTGGTACTCTCTCCATGCTGATCGGTTCTGCATCACAGAGTCTCAGGGCCTACTAAGGTCTGGGACTCTGTTACAGTTACACAGATTCCTGAGAGTCCTGTTTTCTAGGAAAGATGGGAGCACAGTCAGAAAGGGTAATTTAATGGACCTCTTCTTTTCCCAAAAGTTCTTCTTACTGTTGAGTGTCCCGTGGGGAAAACCCGTGTTCCAGAGACAAAATAATGAGAGGTTGTAGGTCGGCCATGAGAGACTGGCTTGTTTGGGGTTGTCTTAGGCCATGCCAGCCCCCACTACGACATTCTTCTTCATGCCATACAAGCATGCAAAGGGGAGAATATCTTACTGACAACAACAGAGATTGTCCCCTCAACCTGTGTATGACTTGAGCTGGTTTATGATCCCTACCAAAGGTTTTACTGTTGATCTTTCTTCTGTCCTTTCCTCAAGGAACGTATGGCCTTTTAACAAGGTGATGGCATATTAAAGAAAGGTAAATAACAAAATTTGGGGAGATGGCTCACTTGGTAAAGTGCTTGACACTCAATCATCAAGACTTGCTATGGAAAAACACACACACACATATATATATATACACATATTGTGTGTGTGTGTGTGTGTGTGTGTGTGTATACACAGCCAGGCTCAAGTAGGTCTGAAGCACAAACACAGGAAAAGGTGAGCCAAATGCCTCGGATTTTCATTCCTGCTCAAAGCCTTCTGCCCCTGTCTTAGGGTTTCTATTGCTGTGGAGAGACACAATGACTACAGCAACTCTTATAAAGGAAAATATCTAATTATCATGGCTCGCTTATAGTTCGGAGGTTCAACCCATTATCATTGTCTTAGTTAGAGCCTCTATTGTTATGAAGAGACACCATGACCATGGCAACTCTTACAAAGAAATAAACATTTAATTGAGGTGGCAGCTTACAGTTTCAGAAGTTCAGCCCATTACCATCCTGGTGGGGAGCATGATGACATGCAGGCAGACGTGGTGCTGGAGACTCAAAGTGGTCTGAGATGCTGGCTGTGGTTTAAGCATATAGGAGACCTCAAAGCCTACATTCAAAGTGATACTTCCTCCAACAAGACCGCATCTACTCCAAAGCCACACCTCCTAATAGTGCCACTCCCTATGAGATTATGGGGGTGATTTACAGTGAAACCACCACCATCTCCTAATATGTCCCTGTGGCTTCCTGGGGTGTGCCCTATGACTGGTTGGCTACGAAAGGAAGAGTGGGCCTGACTGCAGATGCATTAGATATGGATAGATGTATCATTACAGCCTGACTGCAGATGCATTAGATATGGACAGATGTATCATTACAGCCTGACTGCAGATGCATTAGATATAGACAGATGTATCATTACAGCCTGACTGCAGATGCATTAGATATGGACAGATGTATCATTACAGCCTGACTGCAGATGCATTAGATATGGACAGATGTATCATTACAGCCTGACTGCAGATGCATTAGATATGGACAGATGTATCATTACAGCCTGACTGCAGATGCATTAGATATGGACAGATGTATCATTACAGCCTGACTGCAGATGCATTAGATATGGACAGATGTATCATTACAGCCTGACTGCAGATGCATTAGATATGGACAGATGTATCATTACAGCCTGACTGCAGATGCATTAGATATGGACAGATGTATCATTACAGCCTGACTGCAGATGCATTAGATATGGACAGATGTATCATTACAGCCTGACTGCAGATGCATTAGATATAGACAGGATGTATCATTACAGCCTGTTTCTGGGCCAACCCTGAACAACAGTGATGTAGGGAAATCCCTGTAGTAGAAAGAACTTTGGGCAAAGCACAGATTTGCTTAGAAGGAAAAAATGGCCAAATGTGTGATTATATGTTGAAGGAGAGAGGGCCTGCTTTTGGTCTGGGCCGCCCAGCTAGCATACACCTGAAATAACTACATAGAAACTGTATTAATTAAATTACTGCTTGGCCCATTGTCTCTAGCCTCTTAATGGCTAACTCTCACATCTTGATTTAACCCATTTCTATTCATCTGTATCACCACATGGCAGTGGCCTACTGGGAAAGAGTCGGCACATCTGTCTCTGGCACCTCCATAGTGTCTCTCTGACTCTGTTTTCTTCCTCTCAGAATTTAGTTCTGTCTTCTCTGCCTACCTAAGTTTTGCCCTATCAGGCCAAGCAGTTTCTTTATGGATGAACCAATGAAAACAACATACAAACAGAAGGACCTCCCACACTAATTATACCCTGGCTGATGGTGTAGTGGGAAATCTAGTAGGGTCGTTGTGTCTGGTATAAAGATCAGAATGAAGTAATTGTTTTTACATGTACTTAGGCTTTGGAAGAAATCACTGAGGAAAACAGCAGTTGTTGCCTGTGATTTATAAAGTTGTTTTCTGAAGTAGTTTTATAGGTTTTGTGTGCTCTCAGTCACGAGATGGCATTGGCAAACCAGGAAGTTTTGCATTATTGAACACTTCAAACAGTGCCAAATGAAGGCTGAGACTACAGAGACATGTTCCCTCAAGAAACAGGTTAGACCCAAGACTCTGTATGAGGAATTTAGTGTACTCCAAAGATTGCTTTTGTCTAATAAACGCTTGTGAGAGGTTGCTTGGGGTTCGAGCCCCCTGTTCCTTCAAGGCTTCATTGTGCCTCCAATGTCTCTCTCAACATCATAGTCTGTAGCCACTATTTGGGCTGGATTTGGCGACTTGGAAAGACCATGACTGGAAAATTGGTGAGAAAGACAATTGGGAATACATCTCTCCAGATGGACAGAGGCTGTAAAGAAGGCGGCGTGCTCCATTAAATGCTCACCCGCAGGCAATGTCAGCAGAGCAGACAGGGTAGTCTTCTCTGTGGATAGCAGCCAACCTCCACACCCAGAGGCAAGGGTGAGGGCTATGCTTGGGCTCAACAACGTGGAATTCTACTCACAAGGCTGAGGTCCAGATTCAGTAAGAGATTTCATATCAAAAAGGAAAACGGCCAGCAAGATAGCTAATCCAGTAAAGGCACTTGCCACCGAGCCTGACAACCTGGCTTTGATTTTTACTGGACATCAAGGTCACAGACTGTGCCCCAACAAGCCATGTTCAGTCACATGTCCTTAGTAAGCTAATTACAAAAGCCAAATTAATATTAAAAAATGAGAGAGAGAGAGAGAGAGAGAGAGATTTATTCATCATGACAACATTGAGACGAGGAACAAACAAACCCAGTGACCCACCCCCAGGATCCTTTGCCAGGGTCCTGACACATGGGTAGGGTTTAAATAACAAGAGAGATGCATGACAAAGCAGTCCAGCAAGCTCTGGGCCCTCCCATCATGGCCTCAGCTCCAGGGTCCTTCATCTGCAAATTCTAAATCTTTCTCTAAGAGACAAGTTCCACCCCTGACTGACATTACCATCCTTTTTACTGATATCCTCTCGTAGAAAGAGACTCCAGATAATTCTAACTTCCTGAGGTCCATTCTCTTAATAGTCTGAAAGCCAAAGAGAGAGTACAAGCCTCTTTAGAATATATTCATTCCGGCCAGACAGGATACCAGGTCATGTGATATCCCGCACCACATGCAAGGAGAAAAGAACCAATTCCCAGTGCTGGCCTCGGACACACTGATGCACATGTTCTGTGAATCCACCACCACAGGCTTTAATGAAATGCTGGCCAGGAGGATGGGACATGACCAGGTCCATTTCTGGATTCCTAAGAAATGGCCTTGCAGAGACTTAAAAACCCCACGAGGCCACTATATTTGCCATCAGGTCTAATCAGGGGCAAGCATATATCCTGATGTATTTCCTGTTTGCCTACCCACTACCTACATCCAATCCTGGGTAAGCATCCAACTGATGCATTTCCTGCCTATGTACCTCATAGAAAAGGCTCAGCTGGGGACGAAAGTAAGTCACAGACTAAAGCTAATGCTAAGGGCCTGGGTAAGAGAGACTGGCAATTGGGTCTGACTGGCTAGTTATGCTACTGATGCCAAGAAGTTCTCTGGTTAAGACAGTTTAAGACAGTCCAGAAAGCTTTGGTACACTGATTCTTATGCCTTTACTGCATGAACAGACAAGTCAGACTTCATAGTACATAGATTCCCAAGCTTTGATGGGAACATTTAAAGCTTTTAGCCAAGCAGTAACATGGAAATGGATGGAATTGAGTCATTGAATCCGAGTAGATTCATAGATCTGCCGCCTTGAGAAGACAGGGAATTGCAGAGCTGGCGTGGCTCATTTGTGGCTTGTGTAGGTTTCAGGTGACATTTGTAAGTGCCTTCGAAGGCACATCGCTTTGTGTGATATGTGTGGATGGGTGTGTGTGTCGTGATAGGGTGCACATAAGGAGACAAGGCCAACTCCAGAGTCAGCTCTCTCCTCACACCTTAGATAGGTGCCAGGGACCAAACTCAAGCCATCAGGGATGAAGGGCAAGTGCTTGACTGAGCAAGTGTTTTTGAGATTACACCAAGGACATGAAGGGAATTCATCAAGAGCCAGCAGAAATCATGAAAAAAAGGTAATGGAGGGTATCTCTGAAACAAAACCAGAATTTAGGGGTTTTGTTTTGTGGTTTGGTTTTTCAAGACAGCCCTGCCTGTCCTGTAACTCACTGTGGAGACCAGGCTGGCCTCAAACTCAGAGATCTTCCTGACTCTGCCTCCTGAATGATGGAATTAACTACCACCCAGCAAATTTAGCTCTTAAAAAGGCATTTCCCAGCAACATTTTGGGTCTATAAAATATCACAATCCTGTGTTGGAGAGAAAAATACGGAATTTATTCCCTAGAGTTTTCATCTACTGTTGGAAAATGATCATTGAGTTCAAGATACCATCTCTTCTTTTAAGGCTGAAAAATCCATGGACAGTCAGGCATGATGGAGCTTGCCTTTTAAATGCCAGCACTGGTGTATCCAAGTTCTAGGACATCCAGGGTAACACAGAGAAACTGTCTCAAAATACTAAAGAGAAAAAAGAAAACCCATGGGCAAGTCAAAGCATAGATTAAAATTCTGACTACGGGTTGGTCAACTATGAGACTTTGAGCCTAATTTATCTACAACTTTGAAATGAGTTGCTTCAAGAATAGAATCCTGCCTCAAGTCTATAGTAGTAACAAGAAGAAATACTCCAAGAAGAAAACTAAGTAGTACAGGCCTATTCTTTTAAAGGTGTGAGCAACACGGGCTGTCTCATACGCTGCAGACACACATGGCCTCCGATGCACTCTTCCAGGGTCTAGGGCCTGGGACACTATCACAAAGTAGAAGCATGCAGTTATCTTGGGATGTACCACCTGCTTGTACTGTCTGGAGTAATAACCAACACTTGTTGGGCTGGAGAGATGGCTGTTCTTCCAGAGGTCGTGAGTTCAACCAGCAACCACCTGGTGACTCACAGCCATCTGTACTGAGATAAGGCGCCCTCTACTGGCTTGCATGCATACATACAGACAAAACACTATGCATACATTCAGTCTTTAAAAAAAAGCCGGGCGGTGGTGGCGCTCGCCTTTAATCCCAGCACTTGGGAGGCAGAGGCAGGCGGATCTCTGTGAGTTCGAGGCCAGCCTGGTCTACAAGAGCTAGTGCCAGGACAGGCTCCAAAGCTACAGAGAAACCCTGTCTCGAAAAACTAAAAAAAAAAAAATTTAAAAAATAACCAACACTTGTCTAGGAACTTCACAGTAGTCATTGATACCATGAAGTAACTATACACAACTATTGAAAAACAACTTAAAATCTGATTCATTCACACCGACATATTTCAAAATCCATTTGTTCCATTGTCACAAGATTTCCTCACGTCTTAAACTCTTAGGAGTGGTAAACAGAATAACCAAAATGCAGGTGCTTCTGCACTCTGGTGGTTGCTGTTCTTCAAACTATGACAAGATATTAACCTCCTACCTAGCTGATCAAACTCCCGAAGGCAACAACTCTGAAAGACCCATGACCATAACCTTCAAAGTTGATTTTGCCCAGTTGGAGATGTATCTCCCACAACTGGGATCAAATTGGAATTAAAATTAAATATCAGAGCCAGGCGGTGGTGGCGCACGCCTTTAATCCCAGCACTCGGGAGGCAGAGGCAGGCGGATCTCTGTGAGTTAGAGACCAGCCTGGTCTACAGAGCTAGTTCCAGGACAGGCTCCAAAGCCACAGAGAAACCCTGTCTCGAAAAAAAAAATTAAATTAAATATCAGATAAGTGGTGGTGGTGCACACCTTTAATCCCAGCACTCGGGAGGCAGAGGCAGGCAGATCTCTGTGATCAAGGCCAGCCTGGTCTACAAGACTGAGTTCCAGGGCACCCAGGACTGTTTCTGAAAAACTGTCATGAAAAAAAAAATTGCAAATATCATTGCTTTAATTGGTCTGTAGTATGTTAAGTGTGACTTGTATCAAGGGAAAACTATTCAACATTTTTATTAACCACAATGACCCTGGATTTCTCTCAAGCCATTTGTGTATAATTTACAGTGCTGGGGGTTGAGGCTGAACCTGGATAAACACTAGATTACATCCCCCACGACTCTAGGAAAATCTGACGTGCCTATGACTGGAAATAAAATTCCCATCCAAGATCCAGATCCTTAGCTGCTCTGCTCTGACCTGTTTCTAGATGGGCCAAGGGCGGTTCAGCAGGTTTTAACATAAAATACAGTTCAAATCCTAGCACTCACATAGAAAAGCCTGTGTAGCCCATGCACGTGTTATCCTGGCAGGATGCTCACTGGTGTCTGTTGAGTGTTAGAATCTGAAGCTTCAGAGATGGCTGGCTGGTTTCCCAGCACCAACAGCGTGGTTAACAACTGCCAGCAACTCCAGTTCAGGTACTATGAACTCTTCTGACAGCTGTACCAGGTATACTTATGGCTTATAGACATTTATACAGGTAAAATAACCAGTATGCTTGCCACAAAGAACAGATAAGAGATAAAACTTGGGAGGCAGAGGTAGGCGGATCTCTGTGAGTTTGAGGCCAGCCTGGTCTACAGAGCTAGTTCCAGGACAGGAACCAAAAGCTACGGAGAAACCCTGTCTTGAAAATAAAAAAAAAAAAAAAGAAAGAAAGAAAGAAAGAAAAAGAAAAAAGATAAAACTGGATACTAGCACTCAGGCACTCTGGCTTTGCATGCGTCCCACCCCACAATGTTTCCATATACACTAAAAGTGCACACACACACACATGTGCACACACATACACACACACACAGTGTTTATTATCCCCCTTTTTTGTTTTGGTTTTCGAAACAGAGTTTCTCTGGATGTCCTGGAACTTGCAACGTAGCCCAGACTGGTCTCCACCTGCCTCTGCCTCCAGAGTGCTGCGATTAAAGGCGTGCGCCACCACCAGCAGTGAATTTTAACGTTAGTTTCTGAACCAGTTTTAAGAACTTGATTTCTTTTTACTGTGGTAGGAATCAAAGTCTGAACAGACCTATTCCTGAGCCCATGGTTTACTTTCTTGGACTAACTTTAATACTAAAAATTCTAATGTAGAACTTATTACTCCCAGATTTATTTTGGGGCTCTTTATGTTCATCCAAAAACTGAAACCCTGGAACAATTCAGAATGAACATTGCACTATAAAGGATTTTACAGCACTGATCCAAAACCAGTGTGGTTTTAGACTACCTACTTAGTAGCCCATATGCATGTACATTAAATCATTTATACTGGCCATGAATTCACCATCTTTTTCAGCTGATTATCAGGGCACTACACCTTAATTTCTAATTCCTTGCCATTGCTACAGCTGTTTTTCAAACTAAGGTCAACTAACAAAAGGAAAAACTATGTGGCCAATTGTTTCCCACACTGTATTAAATATTTACTGACTATAAGGCAGACTAGTAAACTGCTCACATACCAGCCTCTAATGGATCTTACTAAATGTTCTCTATAGTTCAAATATCTAAACATCAGGGCCAAGAAGATGGGTCCATGGAGGAAAAAGTGTTTACCATGAAAACTGATAAAACTGAGCTCACTCCCTAGAACCGATGGAAGAACTCACTTCAGTAACTGTCCTGCTTGTCAAATGCTCAAACAGTACACACCAGTAAGCAATTCAAAACACAACGCTAGTACTGCAAGCATAGCCTGTTATCAAGTGTTTTATACTATGTAAGACTCAACTAACAATTCCTAATTCCCTTTCCACTACATCCTTCTCAGTGGACAATTTTGTTTTTTCTCTGGAGCCCTGGAGATACTGGAACTAAGCAGCTGGGAACTAACGAGCAGCTTCCTCCAACAAACTGGCACACCAACATGGTGGACTAAATCCATGTAAAACCAAAAAAAAAAAAAAAAGGTTGAAAAGGAACTCTAGACACAGAAAAAGTTAAACCTCATCCCCCCCCCCCCCCGGCTGGTGGTGTGCTGCAGCTTCCTTAAGGGAGGTTTCTGATTCACTGGGATCAATAGGAAAGTAGCTGAGACCAGCTCAGCACCCCCCGCCTGTGCGGGTGGCAGATCAGGACTGCTAGGCATGCACAAGCAGGAGAGCATGGTGGATTCCTGCCGCCATACAGAGATATTTCCAGGCCACGCAGTACGCTGCAGAGCATATTTACCTATTACTCAGATAAAGGGGGTTTGTGTGTGCACACTTATTCTCAGAATTAAAGTGCTGAGCATGGCTCCTACCTGGCAGCCCTGGAGCTGGCAGTAATGGTACCTCCACCATTTTAAAAGTGGAGAGGCAGAGCCAGCATCTAGGGCAACTGCAAACAAGCTGCTTACCATTTTAAAAGCTCTTCAAGATAGATAGTAAAGAATTAGATAACTCAATAAGGACAGATTTAGACATAAAAGAACTCTAAATGGGTCAGTGTTGGATAAATGAACGTAGGCTTAGGAGAGAGAAGAAAAAAGTACAGAGAGCTATAAAAAATGTTTTTCTTAAAAAATAAAACTACAGTCTTTAAAGGGACAGGGTAAAGAAAAATGAGCCACATAAAAATGGAAAATTCAGCCGGGCGATGGTGGCGCACGCCTTTAATCCCAGCACTTGGGAGGCAGAGGCAGGTGGATCTCTGTGAGTTTGAGACCAGCCTGGTCTATAAGAGCTAGTTCCAGGACAGGCTCCAAAGCCACAGAGAAACCCTGTCTCGAAAAACCAAAAAAAAAAAAAAAAAAACAAAAATGGAAAATTCAGAGAATCTGGATTATGTATGTGTTCTTTGAATGTTTTTGACTGTGAATGAGCTAAGTAGAGAGACATTTCTTTGCATAGGCTGCTAAGCTAAACCAGAATGCATATTATAAAGGTATCATGATTAACAAATTTGGGTCTAAGGATATGTTGCTTTCTTTGGAAAAGCGATTCTTCTCGTTTCCACAGAGGATGAGAACCTGTGGATTGCTTCAGGACTGGAGTGGTTTGATAAGAGCACAACCACATGAAAGGCCACCTTGAACACCCTCAAAAAAAATTACTTCACCCAACTGCTGACTGAGATGAACTTAGCACACAGGATGTACCATAAAAGGCCTGATTAACAGCGGCCCAATACAGCAGCAGTGTGGAGAAAACTATGCTTGTATTTCCAAATATTGTGTTCGTTTACATTTTAAAGGGGGATATGATACAGATTTGAATAATTTGCATTGGTATTGATCTTGGTTTTTTTTTTTTTCTTCGAGACAGGGTTTCTCTGTAGCTTTTTGGTTCCTGTCCTGGAACTAGCTCTTGTAGACCAGGCTGGCCTCAAACTCAAGAGATCCACCTGCCTCTGCCTCCCAAGTGCTGGGATTATAGGCGTGTGCCACCTCTGCCCAGCTCAGATCTTGGTTTATTGATACAAATTTAAGATCAATTTCGTTATGTGTATATTTCTGATCTTAAGGTACATTTGTGTAGTTCACTTAAAAATGTAACAAGAAATATAATACTCATCTATAATAGTCAAGCTTATAGTCATACTTGATTTTCTAGATGTATAGAGTACATTTCAGGTATTCATATATTCCAGACCTTCAAAATATGGCATTTAAAATGTTTTGAGAGCTTAAGACTTTTCATGACAATGAGATACATCTGCTCTTGGTAGCACCAATCTACTTCAAAAGAAAGATGGGCATCAAAGAGGCTCTTCATTGAGTTTACAAGCCATTTGGACAAGAGATTACTCTTGCCTGGACTGTTTGATGAGCTAAACATGCAGGACCCGCAGAGTGATGACTGCTAAACTTGCCCAAAGGTGAGAGATCCTTCGGGGTTTCTGCTTTATGAAAAAGTCTGCTAAACATTCTGCAGGCCACAGAGAAGTATGACAAACTGTCAATATAGACAGAAATGTCTTTGAAATTTTCTGCTTCACGGAAGTTTGCTGAATACTATGGGTCTGTGGGCTGAAGATGGGTGCCCCAATGGGACAGAACTTTGGGTGACTGTCCAGGAGCAAGATATCTCTGTCTAGTTTTGGAAGTTGCTAACAATGTGCTTCCTGTTTACTTAGGTAATATAACTAAGGATAACTATAAATTCAACTCCATCAAGGACCCCAGTAGAATATATTACCTATGATAAAAGATAAAGCAGAGGGGCTGGAGAGATGGCTCAGCGGTTAAGAGCACTGACTGCTCTTCCAGAGGACCGGGGTTCAATTCCCAGCACCCACATGGCAGCTCACAACTGTCTGAAGATCAGTTCCAGGGGATCTGACACTTCAAACCAATGCACATAAAATAAAGTTAAATAAACCATAGAAATAAAAAAAAAGATAAAGTAGACATTGTAACTGTTATTCCTGATACTTTTACTGTTAAAACCTTCCCTTTTGTTTAAACAGAAAAGGGGAAATGGTGTGGGAGGTCCTTCTGTGTTGCTTTTATTGGTTAATGAATAAAGAACTGCTTTGAGCCTATAGCATGGAAGGAGGAAAGTGGTTAGAGTGACACCATGAAGCCAGGTGTGGCGAAAACGCCACTGCCACATAGCAATAGGAATTAATGAGTTAGCCAATAAGCTAGAGCTAATGAGTCAAGCAATGATTTAATTAATACAGTTTCTGTGTAATTATTTCTGGTCTAAGCTAGACGGGCTGCCAGGACCAAAAAACGGCTACCTCCTCCAACACCCTCTGTAGACCAGGCTGCCCTCAAACTCAGAAATACACCTGCCTCTGCCTCCTGAGTTCTGGTACTAAAGGCGTGTACCAGCACTGCCCAGCTATCCTTTTCTAATTTACCCTGTTCACTGTAAAAACTAGAAAATGAGACAAATTGTTATTCTAAAGTCTTAGAACATTGAGCCTTAAGATGTTCTTCAAATGGATATGTAGGAGTATTTGAGTAACCTGACAACTGTCAGTCTCCTGATTCCACTGATACCAAGATCCCAAAGAATAGTCTTCAAAATGTAAAACTATCAGCATCTGCAACTTGACTGGGATAGTAGTCTAGTGTCAACATCCAGGTGGCATGCTCTTGGTTATAAACCCGTAGCAAAAGG